>OU795040.1:72037526-72562261 GCA_917208275.1 Patella pellucida
AACATGGCCGAGGTTCCTGTTGATACAGAGCACCTCTGAAGTAGATTTGTCTAAGATTTCGCCATTTGCCATTTCAAAAGGCATCACCGGTCTAGCTGGTGAGCCGAAATCTGTTAAAAAATTGAGAAATGGAACACTTTTGGTTGAATGTGCCAAAGAGAAGCATTCTGATTTACTGTTAAAATCTGAATCATTGGCCAACATTTCCATCAAAGTGACACCACACAAATCATTAAATTCTTCAAGAGGTGTTATTCGCTGTCGGGACCTTGAAGGCAGCAGCGAGGAGGAAATGGTCGATAACCTATCGTCACAAGGCGTCACACACGTTAAAAGAATCAGTGTCAGACGTAACGATGTGGTTATCCCAACAAGTACATATATCCTCACTTTCGATCGTCCCGAATTACCGAAATGTATCAAAGCAGGCTATCTAAATATACCTGTTGATCCGTATATCTCCAATCCACTAAGATGTTTTAATTGCCAAAAGTTCGGACACAGTAAAAATGTCTGTAAAGGTAAATCTACCTGCGCTCGTTGTGGCCTTAGTGGGCATGATAGCGCTACCTGTACTACAGACTTTTCCTGTGTAAATTGTAAAGGAAAGCACTTTGCATACTCTCGTGAGTGCCCAGTTTGGCAAAAGGAGAAACGGATACAACAGGTTATATCTGAACGGAAAATTTCTTATTTCGATGCTAAGAAACAAGTGGAGCTTACATCACTGTTTTCGACCCCGCAAGGCGGCAAGTCGTTTGCTAGTGTTGTAAAAGTATCCAGAACCATATCCGTTCAGACAGAATATAACTGGCCTGATAAACAGGAACATCCAACATTATTAATGGATCAGCAAATAAATAATGGGATTACGAGCTCTTCTCAGACATCTGAGAGCTCGAATATTATAAATAAAATAAGTAATTTATCTCCCCTCTCATCATCTACAGCATCTTCTGCGTCTTCTTCTTCAAAGGAGAAGCCAGTGGCTCCCATACCTGGGACTTCTTCTCCAAAGGAGAAGCCAGTTGCTCCCATACCTGGGACTTCTTCTCCAAAGGAGAAGCTAGTTACTCCCAAATCTGGGACTTCTTCTCCAAAGGAGAAGCCTGTTATTCCCAAAGGGAAGAACGGGCATAGAACAGGTTCTTTGCCATCTGATGGGGGAAGGGACAGACGGAAGTCTAGCCCCTCACCTTCATCAAAGGAGAAAGACAACGCTGCAAAAAAAGAAAGGAACAGATTAGCGAAATTGAGAGGGAGGGAGAGAAAAGGTAGCAATGATGCTATCTCTCTCCACAATAGATATGGGGATGCTGATCCAATGGACGGTATCGTAGAGGGGGTCCGTAATGACCCCGTCGGCGGTATACGGCCACAAATAAATTATCCCTGACAATGTATAATTCCATTATTCAATGGAATTGTCGTGGTTTAAAACCAAATTTTAATGAAGTTCAACTTTTAATTCAAAAGTATAATCCATTAGCTATTTGTTTACAGGAAACTTTTTTAAGGAATTCTGACTCATTGTCTTTTAGACATTTTGTTGGTTATCATCATCACGCAGTTGGTGATGGTAGAGCTCATGGGGGCGTTTCTATTATTCTTAATGGAGACGTTCCTCAGAGTAAAGTCACTCTCAACTCGCCGTTACAGGCAGTTGCAGTCCAGATGACTTTGCATATTCCTATAACACTTTGCTCTGTATATCTTCCACCAAGTTTACATCTTAATCCCAGAGATCTTGATGACCTCGTTGCTCAACTTCCTCTCCCGTTTATTATTACGGGAGATTTTAATGGTCATCATTCACTCTGGGGTAGTCCAGATGATAACAACAGAGGTAAACAAATAGCGGACTTCATTAACATTAATAATTTGTGTTTATTAAATGATGACTCGCCTACTTATCTACATCCTGCCACAGCTTCTTTTTCTTCTCTCGATCTCACCATTTGCTCTCCGGTCCTGTTTCAGGATTTTACATGGAGAGTAAATGAAGATTTATGTGGTAGTGACCACTTTCCTATCTTGATTGACAACAATGGTCCCTCTCCGGTCGAAAGACCTCAGAGGTGGAAGTTGCATAAGGCTGATTGGGCTCTGTTTGAATCTTTGTGTCTCTTCTCTTTTGATGCAAAAGAGTTAGAAGATGCAGATGAGCCCATGGCCTTATTCACGTCAATTCTTCAAGATGTAGCTGAGCAGGCGATTCCAAAAACCACGACAGAACCAAAACGTTTGAATAAACCATGGTATAATGACGATTGCAAATCCGCTCTGAAAGAGCGTGATCGTATCCTAAGACGAGTAAAGAAATATCCTTCCATGGAGAATATTGCGGCATACCAGATGGTCCGGGCGAAGGCCCGTAGAACCATACGCCAAGCAAAGAAGGCTTCATGGCAAGGTTATGTCTCTAGGATCAATTCCCGTACCACTTCCAAATCGGTATGGGATAGGATTCGTAGGATTAAAGGTAAAAGTAGTGCATTATCAGTTAACCATCTCAATGTTGATAATACCACCTTAACAACATTTCCTGATATTGCTAATTCTCTGGCCAGTACATTTTCATTCAATTCATCATCCAATTTCTCCTCTGATGCCTTTCGGGGCATTAAACAACAACAGGAGAAAAGGCGACTTAATTTCAAGTCCCGCAATGATGAATGCTATAATGACTCATTTTCCATTGCAGAGCTTCGGGATTCGCTAAAGCGAGCTCGAGATACTGCAACTGGTCCAGATGAAATACACTACCAAATTCTTAAACATTTACCTTTTTCCACTCTCTTAATTTTATTGGATCTTTTCAACCGGATTTGGGTTGATGGGAAATTTCCCCCTTCGTGGCACGAAGCCACTATAATCCCTATCCCTAAACCCGGCAAAGATCATACGAATCCTACCAACTATCGTCCGATCGCTTTAACTAGCTGTATTTGCAAAACCATGGAGAGATTGATCAATCGAAGGCTTGTTTGGTACCTTGAGTCCAACAACCTCATTACTGACCTCCAATGTGGATTTCGGTCCCAAAGGAGCACTCTTGATCATCTCGTTCGATTTGAAACGTTCGTCAGGGACGCTTTCATCCAGAAGCAACATTTAGTTGCAATATTTTTTGATCTGGAGAAAGCATATGATACAACATGGAAACATGGTATCATGCGCGACCTC
The DNA here is from genome assembly GCA_917208275.1 of Patella pellucida. NCBI lineage: Eukaryota > Metazoa > Mollusca > Gastropoda > Patellidae > Patella > Patella pellucida. Next base: position 72,040,713 of record OU795040.1, read on the forward strand.
CATAATCTCGGCCTACGAGGTCGCTTACCTATCTTTATTAAAAATTTCCTGGAAGATAGGTCATTTAAGGTACGACTGGGATCAATCTTCTCTGACCCATTTCCCCAGGAAATGGGTGTTCCCCAGGGAAGTATTTTATCTCCAACTCTTTTTGCTATAAAAATAAACACGATCCCAGCGTGCCTTAAACCAGGTACAAACGGGGCTCTCTATGTTGATGACTTTCAGATGTGCTATGGTTCTACAGACATGCGGATAATCGAACGTAAGTTGCAGCTTTGTTTGAATTCACTTCAACAATGGGCAACCGAAAATGGATTTCGTTTTTCGAAATCCAAGACTGTCTGCATGCATTTCTGTCAGAAAAGAGGTTTGCATCCTGATCCAGAACTTTTCTTGGATGGCAACTGCCTTCCAGTTGTAGATGAAACCAAATTTCTGGGGCTGATATTTGATAAGAAATTATCATTTATTCCCCACATTAAAAACCTAAAAAAGAAATGTCTGAAAGCCCTCAATATATTGAGAGTCCTATCAAATACTGACTGGGGAGCAGACCGTAAGGTCTTGCTCCGATTATATCGAGCGTTAATACGATCAAAACTCGATTATGGATGTATTGTGTATGGGTCTGCCCGCGAGTCTTATCTCAAAGAGCTCGACACCATACACAACCAAGGACTTAGAATCAGTTTAGGAGCATTTCGTACATCTCCAGTGGACAGTTTATACGTCGAGGCGCACGAGCCCTCATTGCACAACAGACGTGATAAACTGGCCCTGCAGTATGCTACGAAAATAGCATCACTTCCAAATCATATTTCATTTAACACCATATTTAGACCCTATCATGAACATCTATACTTAGTGAAAACTAATGTTATTCCATCATTCGGTATTCGCATTCAACCTCTTTTGTCAGAGGCTGGTATCAGCCTTGATAGTATTGCGAATACCCCTTTCTTTGAGACACCGCCATGGGCTATATCTTCCCCTAAGATCGATCTAGATCTTACAAAAAACAAGAAGAAAGATACTAGTTCCACAGTGTTTCAAACTCTCTTCGGAGAAGTAAGGTCTAAATATGGTAATTATGCTCCTATATACACAGATGGTTCTAAGGATGGTGATCGGGTAGCTTCGGCTACAGTGACGCCATCCGAGACCATTTCTGTGTGTCTCCCACCTGCTGCTTCCATATTTACAGCTGAACTCCAGGCAATTCTTCAGGCCTTGGAGTTCATTCAGTCCTCTTCAGCTTTAAATCATATCATTTTTACTGATTCTTTGTCCTCGCTTCAAGCAATTAACAATAAACAGCTTGAACATCCATTAGTAGCAGATGTTTATCGTCTGTTACTATCGTACGAGCTCAGCAGCAAAGATGTCGTCTTCTGCTGGCTTCCCAGTCACGTTGATATAAAGGGGAATGATCTAGCAGATTTTGCTGCCAAAGCTGCTTTAGATCTTCCCCAATCACATTTTTTAATTCCTTATAAGGATTTTAAACATTCAATTAATCTTTTTATTTATGACCGCTGGCAACGGTCTTGGGATCTTGCAGACACAAACAAGCTTCGTCACATCAAGCCTCTCTTAGGAGATTGGCCAAGCTCCTACCGTACGAGCAGGAGAGATGAAGTTGTCTTGTGTCGCTCTCGCATAGGTCATACTTTTTTAACACATATTTTCATTTTAAAACGAGAGCCTCAACCGGAATGTCAACACTGTCACGTTCCTTTGACAGTGAAGCACATTTTGATTGAGTGCAAGCATCTCAAGAATATTAGAACTAAGTACTACCGTTGCCAGTCAGCACGTCAGCTATTTGCTCAACCGGAGCTTCATGATAAATTGTTATCATTTTTAAAAGAGACAAACTTTTATAAGAAATTTTAATTGTATATATTGATCATTTTGTGTTTTAAATATTTATATATGTAAAGAATTTAATATATTTATTTTTAATTTTATTTTCTGTGATATTTGTTTTTACTTATATATATGAATAAACCCCTGTGATATATATTTAATTTGTCTCATAAATGTCATCATGCTTGGCGCAATATGGCCCGGTTGGAGCTGACGTGCCATTAAACAATATTTCTTTCTTTCTTTGTCAATCCCTTTATCAGTTATTTTCCCAACCGGGGCTATATAAAGCGCTCGACTTTTTAAAAGAGACACATTTTTATAGAAAATTTTAATTGTATATATCTTATTGTATTTCTCATGTTTTAAATATATATACATAAAGTTTATATTTAGTTTTATTTGATATTTTCTGTGATATTTGTTTTTATTTATGTATATATATAGATAATGTGATTATTTATTTCTAGTTTGTCTCGTTTTTTCATAATATGTTTGGCGCAATATAGCCCGGTTGGTGCTCACGTGCCATTAAACAACATTTCATTCATTCATTCTAACTGCCAAGGGATCTTTTACGTGCACTCCAATGTGTACACGGGACCTCGATTTTTCGTCCCACCCGAACGACCAGGTAGCTGTCCTTGTCAGGCTGAACATAAAGAGTTAGGTGACCGTCAAAAATATTAAACATGCGGAGAGTGTCATGGTCGTGTGCTTTATTCTTCATCATCAGATGGTGTAGTGGGATTGACATTCAAAGCGCGAGATAATGATATAGCATATGTGATATTAAAATTAAGGGCGTTGAGTAGTCTAAGATACGCACTAACTTTTCAACACCAATTTTATTCAGAATTCCCTCTACCGTCTATCGCGATTGGAACGTGGCTGAATTTATTTTTTTGATGGTCAAAGACTGTCATTTTTTAATGTATAAAATGATTTTTCAGAGAGGCCGAATAGTGCCTAAAGTAGATATTTACTTTATACGTCCGAATCGGTGTATTCTAAAACTTGGTGTGGATGTATTCAAAGAATTAACCCAAAATCACAATATCTTGTTTGCAGGTAAATAATGAACAACACTTTTAAAATACTTTGAGTTGGTATATGTTAACGTTTTTAGTGTCGAAATGTAGCTTATAACCTCTACTTTTGATCTACTGATGGGATTATCGATAAATCTATTAAGCTTGTACTTATAGAATTTCCAAGAAAACCCATCGTTTTTTGTGTTTCGTGGATACCAGACAAACCACAACCTATAGCCAAAAATTGATCAGTGTTTCTTTGGGACTTGCCATAAGCATTGTTCATGCTAAATTTGATGAAAATATATGCAGGCATAACTGAGAAAAGTCTACTTCTGTTGTCATCAATGATTAATATGTAGTTTATCACCCCAAATAACAAAAAACGTCATATCTTATCAACAAAAATTACAGTGCTAGCCTTAAAATGCGCATTTTAGACTGCCCAACGCCCTTAATGCTTTCCATCAATGAAAAAGAATCACGATGTCATCGTATTAATTAACGTGAAATTAACGTAAAACGTGGTGTTGGAATATCTCCTTAAAAAGCTCAGTGTGTATGTATATACCGGGTATGCCGAAATGACGATAGAGACTATGTGTTTTTCTAAACTATTCGATGAAGGGGGAGGGGGCTCAGACCTCCCTCCCAAAAGATACATTGTCGCCGGTACCGGGCAAACCCTCTCCTGCAAGAATTCCTGGATCCGCCCCTGCGAATGTGAAATTCAGATCCTCGAGAGTTTGTTCTGTTCACTTTGCTAATGGACATCCAACCGCTGCTATCTTTAATTCCATCTTGGATATAAGCCCAGTAAAAAAAAAATATGGTACGCACGTGAAAATCTGGATCATGTCCAAAGCATGAGCAGTAAGTCGTAAAATAGGAACTATAACGAGAATTCTTTATTGAACATGACAATTGAACAGTCCATTTGCTGATTACACTATTTTGCCTGTACCGTTTTTGTCTAAAGGTTTCGATTGTTCGAACTTGGTTTTATTTTTTTTTTGCAAACAACTTAAACCCGACAGTCTTTCTCTAGAAATGGAGACCGGTGTCCCAAGCTGAATTATGCGGTGTCCGAAGACTAGACTTTTATTTTATAAAATTAATTCACTGTATACACCTCTAAAGGAGCAGGAATCGATTATCAGGTCGCCCAACGAAAAAACTGACACAAAATCTTAAAAGGATAAGCACTTTTGACTTTCACGTCCAAACGTCCAAAATTTTGAGTCAAGATAAATACACCATATCTCTATATTTTCGGGCGCTTAAATTTCATACGTAGAAATAGAAATTAAAATACAAAATATGAAATTATAAGTTTAAAATTAAAAATTATAAGTTCGAAATGAAAAATTAATTTACAAAATTATAAATTATTTTACATAATAGAAATTAAAATACAAAATATAAAATTATAAGTTTAAAATTAAAAATTATAAGTTTAAAATTAAAAATTATAAGTTTGAAATTAAAAATTATAAGTTTAAAATTAAAAATTATAAGTTTAAAATTAAAAATTATTTCACAAAATTAAAAATTATTTTACAAAATTAAAAATTAAAAATTATTTTACAAAATTAAAAATTATTTTACAAACTTAAAAAATTAAAAATAGAAATAGGAAATCGAAAAAAACAAAATTAGTTCGTATTTGAGCTTCCGTATGATTTTGATAGAAATGTATTTATTTTAGTCATATAATATTGAGAATGGAACAAGACAGTAGTTTAGGGTTTATTATTATTTCTATCCTGTACCAAAGAAAGTAAATAACCACACCAATGTTATATATTGGAAGTGTTTCGAGCCCTAGTGTGAGCGTATGTGACATGGTGATCTTGGGCGCCTTCTCAACCTGGTGGGTTTCCTCCGGGCACTCCGGTTTGTGTCGAGTGGACGTTAAACCCCATCTCTCTCTTTCTCTCTCTCTTTCTCTCACTCTCTCTCTCTATCTCTCTCTCTCTTTAAATCTAAATAGTTGAATGTGAAAGGTTGATAGCACAACTGCCAATATAATGGTATAATTTCATACTATTTATCAACATGACTGTTCATTAATGTCTATCAACCTTTATGACTTTTTTCAGTATTTTTTTTGGTGGGAAGTCTATGATTGTGGTAGGAATGTGATGATTTTGGCCACATTTGAACCTATCTGAATGCCAATATTAATATTGCGTCAGGGCGCTTCGCCCACCCACTAGGACTTTATCCTGGACCACAGCTACTAGTCTTTTGGGATTTTAAAAGTTGGCAGGTATGGATTTTAAGGCATATGCCATTGCAGGATTCCGAATTCCGGCGGACACCCGGCCCAGAATACCAGCCCATTCCAGTCCCAAGTGGTAGCGTGACGGCCCATTGAAGCTACTGGCCACATACATCATCGCTCCATACCCCCACCCCAAATATAATGTTTAGCAGAAAAGGATTTTTAGACGAATTGGACAAAAATATTTTTTTCATTTTTTGCCCGACCCTTTCTATATGTGATCTAGTATGAGAATTTCCGCTGTTTCTGGAATATACAATATGCTCTTCTTAATTTATACAACACGAGCACTCAATAATTATTTCATACGAAAATTAAATGACAGGAGTACATTAAAGTCTTTCAAACATAATAGAAAGTCTGACTGCATACCAAGGCCGCTTTGGGTTCAAAATGTGGTGACTGCATCTACAGCGAGGAATGTTCTATATGGGATATAGGGTGATAAATTTATACAGGAAAATACCCAGTGAAATAAATGAAAATTATAGAGCGTGAGTCCAGGGGGTTAACCTTACTGAGAAGTGTATCTATTTTCTCCGTTATAGTATCAAAACATGTGTATTTGGTATCATCAAAATGTAAGTCTGCCGAGTTTCTGGTGGAGGGCGTGGTATTCAACGCCCAAAATGCAATGCCCCCTAACTAGTCAGATTAGTTCAAAAGTGTACCACATGAAATTCGCACAGCAGTAGTTTACCGTACATCTTCAGGTATCACAAAAACATCCTGACAAGACATTTCTAGCGGTGGGGTACCCCTAACTGAGCTATATAATTACCTGACATTTCCAGTCAACAGCTAGGCTAGATTAGCTGAAATCTGTACCGCCTAAAACAGCTTTTGAGTAGTTCAGTGCCATCACGGGAATTTTGAATGACCACTACCAAACAGTTTGTGCGGTGGGTTACCCCTAAAATACACACCCAAAATGCCACGTACCCCAACTAGAATAGAATTGCCAGAACTGTTCCAATGTTCCAAACAATTAACAATTGTGCCAGGATGCATTGAATACCAATACCTAGCACGTATTGAAGAGGCGACAAAGTGTGGTTGCAGAAACAATTTTTTTGTTCAAAAACACATTTTAGTCCCATAAAACGTTTTTTCCCAAAAAATCAATTTCTTATAACCGCAGTTTACCGCCTCTTCCATACGTGCTAAATATTAGTATTCTACGCATCCTGGCTAAAAATTTATGTAACAGTTCCGGCTAATCTATTCTAGTTGGGGTCCATGGAATCGTATTATAGTAAAAGCCTTTATCAATAGGGAAATAATTTAATGGTAATAGCCTTGTTAGGTGGCCGAGTGGTTAGCACGTGCGTGCTGTATCATAAAGCCTGTCATTGAGTCACCTGGCGGGGTTTCGAACCCCCGGCTGTAGGCGGCAAGGATTAGGGGCGACTGTCCAACCTCGTTCGTTTTCTCCGGGTCCGCCGGTTTTCCCCCACTGCTAAAGACCCCTACGCACAAGCGAATTATTTAAATAAAAATAAAACCATATGTTAGTCCCGAAATGACCTAGTTTATGTCGAGTGGTGGTTATCCCATCTCTCTCTCTCTCTCTCTCTCTCTCTCTCTCCTCCTCTCAATAGCTATGTTGAATTTCGATTCTCTACATTAAATCGTTCCCACGTGTTTCACAACAACAACAAATAACAAGACGTGTACAACAGAGAGTAGTATATTTAATAGTATTGGTTCATTGTACATGTATACGAGAGAAGTGTTATATAGAACCCCCTGTCCTCCAGTTTATGGGTGATTGACCTGGGGGCTAGGGATCCTAATTGACGGTTGGTATGGGTGGTGGAGGTGGCGGTTCACAGACTGCTGTTCTAGGGGAATATATAGATAGATGATAGTCTAGAGCATGGTACGGATATGTGGAATACGGACGACAAGTGCAGGTTCCTCCACCAAATGACACTGTACCATTATCAGGAATGATATGTACGACTCCATTCACTTCAACCTGACAGTTAGGACCTATTAAAAGAAAAATAAATAAATACATTAATTATAATCATGACCTGACGTTTTGCTACCGCGACATTTCATAATAACAATAATTCTGACTCACATTTCAGAATCAAACAAATACATTTCAAAGCCATTAAAAACGTAACTTTACTTAATGCAACAACGTTTAACAAATTTTCAGATAACAAGCATATGTGAATAATTTCATGAAAGAACCCGCTACAAATGCACAAAACCCAAACGTCAGGGAAACATGACTGGCACAGATATCTCACCACACACTGTGGGGTGGTTTACCAATGATTTTGGAGTGCCTGTGCCAACTCTACAACTCTTCGTGGCTGCACGGCTTGAATTTCGAACTCATCGTCCAAGATCACCCCCCAAAAAATTGATTAACAGCAAATAGGACTTAAAACACATTTTTTTTCTGTCAACCTTAAGCGATGGCTCTTTGGGGGAAATTGTGTTATAAATATGAATGATTTCTTCAAATTATGTGTGCACTCGACAATACTCGACAAACCCGGTACCCTACTACTAGACTCTGATGTATGGCGAATTCCGCCATTTTGGAACTAACTTTAAGGACCCGGATAAACAAAATGGCTGCCCCAATATATATACTAAAAAATGGCTGCCATTTTGGGACTTTTTTGTAAAAGCAGCATCGCAAATAAAAAATCGATTAACAGAAAAGGGGTCTTAAAACACGTGTTTTTCTGTTAAGCCCAAGCGATGGCTTTTTGGGAGAAATTGTGTTATAAATGAGAATGATTTCTTCAAATTAGTGTGCACTCGGCAAATCTCGACAGATTCCGGTACCCTACATCAAGACCAGAGTCTGATGTATGACGAATTCCGCCATTTTTGAACTATTTTAAAGGACCCGGATAAAAAATGGCTGCCCCAATGGAGAATATATCCAATAACTAAACAATGGCTGCCAATTTGGGACTTCTTTGTAAAAGCAGCATCACAAATGCATGATCGTAGGTACATGTCACTTACTGTCATACATCCCAGTCTAGATGTAGGGTTATGGAGGGTACCGGAATCTGTCGAGGTTTTCCGAATGATTACGTGTGTTATGTATTTCTGTGGAATATTCGATATTAAACAGGAAATTTCCGTGAAAATGAATGTTATTGTTCCGTGAAATGTTGTATTCCATTCTATAATGGACTTTATTCTTTTATTTTAGGGAATAAACAGTGGGATGATATGTAATCATATACGTATATAATCATTCCTATAAATTATTATGTTAACCATAATATACTAAGTGCCATAGAAAACGCATCACTTAGTTTTTCGTGTAACAAAAGAATCCTGTAAACATATCTTATTTATTTTGCTTCTTATTGTGAACAATATTCAAATAACAACACATTTTTACACTTATGGATGTTCAATCTGTAATCAACGGTACAAAGTCAGAGGGGTTAAAACCAAAAGTACGACACATATGGCTAATTCCATACAACTCCGCTGCATAACACATTTTGCTGTACGCTGAGCAGCGAAGTAGATTACAAACACAAAAAAAACCAATGGACTTGACTCTGCTCCTGTTGGTCAGGCATGCACCCAAAGCAATAGGGGTCATTCTTAGGGTACGAGGAATTAGTAAACAGCGTTTTAAAGGCACTCGAGAATTAGATGCAAAGGAAAAGTTGAACTCAAATGTCAATTAATTAGTTCATAATTACCAAAATACAAATTTACAAAAATAAAACTTCGGTATCATGTGCAGTTTGTCGTTAACTAGACACTGTGTTTGCTAGGCCATCATGACCCTGTACTCCCTAATGGAAATCCCACTGGATAATTCTTAATTCATAAATGGCACATAAATTTAATAAATAACTTACCACTGGGACAGGTTGGGCAGCAAATACCATCCCCCGGTGTATTAACAAAATCAACACATTCAAAGGGCGGACAAATGTCAGAAAAACTGCCCGCACCAAACTGTTCAGAGCAAGAACAATAAATACAGTCTGAAACATAATGAAACTCTCCTGGATAGATCCTCTGTCCATCTGCACAAATACATGACAACGGAGGTGGCGCCGTATAAGACATGGGTGTCGGCGTTTGCGGTACCGACATGGCCAGCGATGATGCTGATATCAGCAATACGAATACAACTGGTACAATCATCTTGGTGGAAAGTTATGCAACTGATATCAAGGGAAGAATTCTCAGCTTTTATCTTGCTTAAGAGGACAATAACACTCTGGTCAATAAAGTGTATTATATTTTTCAATATTCCAATTAATTGGCGAAACAAATGTCAAACTCTAGGGAATTTCTGCAATGTTTGTGAATATGTTCACAAATAACAAGACAGCTAGACGTAGTAACAATGCTTGTCATTTATTTTGAAATTGAAGTTAACTTGACAGAATGACAGTCCGGGCATATGATTAAAGGGTCCGAATCGCTTATATTTGGATCCTAAAAATTGACACATAATGATTGCAACGCATATAATATGAATGTATATAAACTGATTTGAATTCAATCGTTTCTGTTTTTGCTGAAATTTCTAATCGAAATACACCAGAAGTCTCAATCAAATGGCTATCTCTAGCGTCTGATTATTCCAGTCTACGCCAATGGTATTTATTATGCATGCTCCCTAGATGAGAATATGACATCACTGTTTACCGTGACTTGTGGAATATATCTGGCCTCGTTCTTCGCGTTGTTACAAAGGGCGCGGAAACGCATTATGGTACACGACTCGGGTACCAATGGTAAAATGGTTATTTTATCTTAAATATTGGATATCGGAAACCCAACTTTTCCCGGTAAGATCACAACATCAATGTTGATTTAGAATGACAAATAATTCGTGTTTTTTAAATGTCGAAGACATTGGATGATATCGAGTTAGAGACTTAGCTACTTTAATAAAACGAATGGATCGATTTGAGTTGGATCAATGGTTTGGTGAAGTCTTTTAAATGCCAAAACGCCATTGAACAAGTTAGCGATCTGGGATTGGTGCTTACTGTGTACCCAATATTGAGAAACTACTGCAGTTGCAGTTGCACATATCACTTAATCTCTGTGGGGGTACGTTAAATAATTGTCAACTGTGGTACAACGACTCCGGGGTAGGGGGACAAATGCCGGGGAAACGACACTTTAAACCACTGCTTTACAGCTTTTACTTTCGGCTATCAAGCCAATTAAAAACAAAAATCAACATTTAAATCAATATACAGTGTTAACATTCTCCATACTGACAGATGCCAGTCACGTTACTGTATTTGAACATGCATATTTTGGATTATTGGCAGCACAGTACATGTTATGCGATTGTGTAGTGAAACACCTGGCTATTTTCGGAAAGCCGCTGTCAACTAAAAACGAGCTTTTCTGTCTGTATAATGTCTTGGGTGTTGTATTACGTTGTCAATATGACCAGATGTTTATGATATGTATGCATTACACCGTCTTAACTGGTCCACGTGTAACAATACAAGTGTCAAAATGTCGCGAATGTTTGCGCAAGAACTTTCCACAACATCGCTTCACATGTTCTGCTCAATACCATTGCACCGCTGTATTGAATTAATCCACGGGGTCCTGTAGAATCGCACGTCTGAGGTATCAATGACTAAATAAAAGAATCGCCTCTTGCTTTTTGTGATTCTCCCTTTTTGTTACCAATAAATGAATGAAATTGGGTTTAACGTCCTACTATTATGCACCTAACCTGGGCTGTGTGCTATGAGGGAATTTTGCCCGGGCAGCGGCGCTACGGCCTACTCTTATATCGAATTCCAACTGCTAAGGGATCTTTTACGTGCACTCCAATGTGTACACGGGACCTCGGTTTTTCGTCCCATCCGAACCACCAGGCAGCTGTCCTTGTCAGGCTGAACATAAAGAGTTAGGTGACCGTCAAAAATATTAAACATGCGGAGAGTGTCACGGTCGTGTGCTTTATCTTTCATCATCAGATGGTGTAGTGGGATTGACATTCAAAGCGCATATGTGATATTAAAATTAAGGGCGTTGAGTAGTCTAAGATACGCACTAACTTTTCAACACCAATTTTATTCAGAATTCCCTCTACCGTCTATCGCGATTGGAACGTGGCTGAATTTATTTTTTTGATGGTCAAAGACTGTCATTTTTTAATGTATAAAATGATTTTTCAGAGAGGCCGAATAGTGCCTAAAGTAGATATTTACTTTATACGTCCGAATCGGTGTATTCTAAGACTTGGTGTGGATGTATTCAAAGAATTAACCCAAAATCACATTATCTTGTTTGCAGGTAAATAATGAACAACACTTTTAAAATACTTTGAGTTGGTATCTGTTAACGTTTTTGGTGTCGAAATGTAGCTTATAACCTCTACTTTTGATCTACTGATGGGATTATCGATAAATCTATTAAGCTTGTACTTATAGAATTTCCAAGAAAACCCATCGTTTTTTGTGTTTCATGGATACCAGACAAACCACAACCTATAGCCAAAAATTGATCAGTGTTTCTTTGGGACTTGCCATAAGCATTGTTCATGCTAAATTTGATGAAAATATATGCAGGCATAACTGAGAAAAGTCTACTTCTGTTGTCATCAATGATTAATATGTAGTTTATCACCCCAAATAACAAAAAACGTCATATCTTATCAACAAAAATTACAGTGCTAGCCTTAAAATGCGCATTTTAGACTGCCCAACGCCCTTAATGCTTTCCATCAATGAAAAAGAATCACGATGTCATCGTATTAATTAACGTGGAATTAACGTAAAACGTGGTGTTGGAATATCTCCTTAAAAAGCTCAGTGTGTGTGTATATATAAAGGGGGAGGGGGCTCAGACCTCCCTCCCAAAAGATACATTGTCGCCGGTACCGGGCAAACCCTCTCCTGCAAGAATTCCTGGATCCGCCCCTGCGAATGTGAAATTCAGATCCTCGAGAGTTTGTTCTGTTCACTTTGCTAATGGACATCCAACCGCTGCTATCTTTAATTCCATCTTGGATATAAGCCCAGTAACAAAACAATATGGTACGCACGTGAAAATCTGGATCATGTCCAAAGCATGAGCAGTAAGTCGTAAAATATGAACTATAACGAGAAATCTTTATTGAACATGACAATTGAACAGTCCATTTGCTGATTACACTATTTTGCCTGTACCGTTTTTGTCTAAAGGTTTCGATTGTTCGTACTTGGTTTTATTTTTTTTTTGCAAACAACTTAAACCCGACAGTCTTCCTCTGGAAATGGAGACCGGTGTCCCAAGCTGAATTATGCGGTGTCCGAAGACTAGACTTTTATTTTATAAAATTAATTCACTGTATACACCTCTAAAGGAGCAGGAATCGATTATCAGGTCGCCCAACGAAAAATCTGACACAAAATCTTAAAAGGATAAGCACTTTTGACTTTCACGTCCAAACGTCCAAAATTTTGAGTCAAGATAAATACACCATATCTCTATATTTTCAGACGCTTAAATTTCATACGTAGAAATAGAAATTAAAATACAAAATATGAAATTATAAGTTTAAAATTAAAAATTATAAGTTCGAAATGAAAAATTAATTTACAAAATTATAAATTATTTTACATAATAGAAATTAAAATACAAAATATAAAATTATAAATTTAAAATTAAAAATTATAAGTTTAAAATTAAAAATTATAAGTTTGAAATTAAAAATTATAAGTTTAAAATTAAAAAGTATAAGTTTAAAATTAAAAATTATTTCACAAAATTAAAAATTATTTTACAAAATTAAAAATTATTTTACAAAATTAAAAAATTAAAAATAGAAATAGGAAATCGAAAAAAACAAAATTAGTTCGTATTTGAGCTTCCGTATGATTTTGATAGAAATGTATTTATTTTAGTCATATAATATTGAGAATGGAACAAGACAGTAGTTTAGGGTTTATTATTATTTCTATCCTGTACCAAAGAAAGTAAATAACCACACCAATGTTATATATTGGAAGTGTTTCGAGCCCTAGTGTGAGCGTATGTGACATGGTGATCTTGGGCGCCTTCTCAACCTGGTGGGTTTCCTCCGGGCACTCCGGTTTGTGTCGAGTGGACGTTAAACCCCATCTCTCTCTTTCTCTCTCTCTCTCTCTCTCTCTCTCTCTTTAAATCTAAATAGTTGAATGTGAAAGGTTGACAGCACAACTGCCAATATAATGGTATAATTTCATACTATTTATCAACATGACTGTTCATTAATGTCTATCAACCTTTTTTTTTTGTTGGGAAGTCTATGATTGTGGTAGGAATGTGATGATTTTGGCCACATTTGAACCTATCTGAATGCCAATAATAATTTTGCGTCAGGGCGCTTCGCCCACCCACTAGGACTTTATCCTGGACCACGGCTACTAGTCTTTTGGGGTTTTAAAAGTTGGCAGGTATAGATTTTAAGGCATATGCCATTGCAGGATTCCGAATTCCGGCGGACACCCGGCCCAGAATACCAGCCCATTCCAGTCTCAAGTGGTAGCGTGACGGCCCATTGAAGCTACTGGCCACATACATCATCGCTCCATACCCCCACCCCAAATATAATGTTTAGCAGAAAAGGATTTTTAGACGAATTGGACAAAAATATTTTTTTCATTTTTTGCCCGACCCTTTCTATATGTGATCTAGTACGAGGAATTCCGCTGTTTCTGGAATATACAATATGCTATTCTTAATTTATATAACACGATCACTCAATAATTATTTCATACGAAAATTAAATGACAGGAGTACATTAAAGTCTTTCAAACATAATAGAAAGTCTGACTGCATACCAAGGCCGCTTTGGGTTCAAAATGTGGTGACTGCATATACAGCGAGGAATGTTCTATATGGGATATAGGGTGATAAATTTATACGGAAAAATACCCAGTGAAATAAATGAAAATTATAGAGCGGAAGCCCAGGGGGTTAACCTAGCTGAAAAGTGTACAATTGTCTCCGTTATAGTATCAAAGCATGTGTATTTGGTATCATCAAAATGTAAGTCTGCCGAGTTTCTGGTGGAGGGCGTGGTATTCAACGCCCAAAATGCAATGCCCCCTAACTAGTCAGATTAGTTCAAAAGTGTACCACATGAAATTCGCACAGCAGTGTACCGTACATCTTCAGGTATCACAAAAACATCCTGACAGACATTTCTAGCGGTGGGGTACCCCTAACTGAGCTATATAATTACCTGACATTTCCAGTCAACAGCTAGGCTAGATTAGCTGAAATCTGTACCGCCTAAAACAGCTTTTGAGTTGTTCAGTGCCATCACGGGAATTTTGAATGACCACTACCAGACAGTTTGTGCGGTGGGTTACACCCAAAATGCCACGTACCCCAACTAGAATAGAATAGCCAGAACTGTTCCAATGTTCCAAACAATTAACAATTGTGCCAGGATGCATTGAATACCAATACCTAGCAAGTATTGAAGAGGCGACAAAGTGTGGTTGCAGAAACACTTTTTTTGTTCAAAAACACATTTTAGTCCCATAAAACGTTTTTTCCCAAAAAATCAATTTCCTATAACCGCAGTTTACCGCCTCTTCCATACGTGCTAAATATTAGTATTCTACGCATCCTGGCTAAAAAAATATGTAACAGTTCCGGCTAATCTATTCTAGTTGGGGTCCATGGCATTTTGGGCGTGTATGTTAGGGGTAACCCACCGCACCAACTGTAAAGTCATAGAGGAATCGTATTATAGTAAAAGCCTTTATCAATAGGGAAATAATTCAATAGTAATAGCCTTGTTAGGTGGCCGAATGGTTAGCGCGTGCGTGCTGTATCATAAAGCCTATCATTGAGTCACCTGGTGGGGTTTCGAATCCCCGGTTGTACGTGGCAAGGATTAGGGGCGCATGTCCAACCTCGTGGGTTTTCTTCGGGTCCTCCGGTTTCCCCCACTGCTAAAGTCCCCTACGCGCAAGCGAATTATTTAAACAAAATTAAACCATATGTTATTCCCGAAATGACATAGTTTGTGTCGGTGGACGTTAAACCTCATTTCTCTCTCTCTCAATAGCTATGTTGATTTTCGATTCTCTACATTAAATCGTTCCCACGTGTTTCACAACAACAACAAATAACAAGACGTCTACAACAGAGAGTAGTATATTTAATAGTATTGGTTCATTGTACATGTATACGTCATCCAATACGAGATAAGTGTTATATAGAACCCCCTGTCCTCCAGTTTATGGGTGATTGACCTGGGGGCTAGGGATCAAATTGACGGTTGGTATGGGTGGTGGAGGTGTCGGTTCACAGACTGCTGTTCTAGGAGAAATTTTATCATTTAAAAGAAAATGTAGAGTATAATACGACGGGATGAAATACGGACGACAAGTGCAGGTTTCTCCACCAAATGACACTGTACTAAGATCAGGAATGATATGTACGACTCCATTCACTACAGCCTGACAGTTAGGACCTATTAAAAGAAAAATAAATAAATACATTAATTATAATCATGACCTGACGTTTTGCTACCGCGACATTTCATAATAACAATAATTCGGACTCACATTTCAGAATCAAACAAATACATTCAAAGCCATTAAAAACGCAACTTTACTTACTGCAACAACGTTTAACAAATGTACATAAGAACTGACAAAATCGAGATAACAGGCATCTATGAATAATTTATGAAAGAATTCACTACATATGCACAAACCCAAACGTCAGGGAAACATGAAAAAAGCAGGCTTGAGTATTTGACTGGCACAGATATCTCACCACACACTGAGGGGTGGTTTACCAATGATTTTGGGGTGCCTGTGCCAACTCTGCAACATTTCGTGGTTGCAAGGATTGCGATCCGAACCCACATCGTACCACGAGCACCCAAAAGGTGTTCGATCGGGAGACAAAGCGGGCCAATCCATAACGTGGACATTGTGATATTTCTGAATGTTTCTTGTCCATTTAGCAGTGTGGGTTCGGGCGTTGTCGTGCTGAAAATTCATCCGTCGACGGACGTCATGTTGAGCCAGCAATGGAAGCAACAACGGACGAAGGATGGCGTCAACATAATGTTGAGATTGCCTTAGAACACCACCAACTGGGACCGGACGTTGAAGTTGATAGCGTGCTGGAATCTGATGCGCAGATGCTGTAGTCGGTTGTGGCGATCTTGAGCAGCGGTTGTTATGGGTGGCGCTTCAGGCCGGGGTCGATCTCGATCACTCTTCCAGTAGCGTGAACGCGTTGTATTACGCGGGCAATGTTCGATGGGTGGCGACAGTTACCTGTGAGGCCCCCTAGGCCATAATCCAACATGTCAATAGCTCTGTTCATGGATGTGGCATTTTTCCGAAGTGATGAATGTTGAAATTTTGATCTGTATTTAAAGGGCCAGAGTACAGGGAATGCACGTGCAAAAATGGTGCCATGGGACTGCTTAAAATCGTGAAAAAAGACAAGTGTTGGGTTTGCAGGAACAAAGTGTATTACCGAGAACTGATATTGGGTTCCACCCCAGGATCCAACCAAAAAAACCATCACAAGTTTCACCTATGTGTCATAAGATAGGAAAGCCGAAGAAAACGTTTACCAGAAATATTTCACGAATTAGACATTGCGTTTTGTGTGTGATCAGCATATATTTATTTCATAACTTACTAAAGTTTTTACATGATTTGTGTATAAATATATGTTTTTTGTGAGCGTGCCTGTCGGTAATTTGAGCGTGCCGATATTTATAAGCAATTTTTGTTAAATGTTTTGGACTGTTCGGCATGTTAAATCATTTTTTCGGAAAATAGGTAAAAATATATGTATGTGTGGCACGCGTTATCCGTGTCATAGTATGAAGATAATCCATTTAGAATTTCGGCCAGTATACGATTAACACTAAAATCGTGCGTGGCTCTGCCCCTAGTTCAAGGACGATCCATTAAAAATTGTGGCATGTAGGCAACACACACATACGCACACAAAAATGGATGTGACTCAGCCTTCCGGGGGGGTCGAGCATTAACCAAAAAAAATAAGAATCATCCTGTTCTTATAAGGAATAGGTATGCATGGCGCTTCCCCAGGTGGTCGGGTATGTGCTAAAAATGATAGAGGTCATCTTGAGGGTATAAGCAATAAGTATGAAAAGTTTTCAAAGCGATCAATGAAGAATTGAACACTGTAGGCGACACGCGGACACTCAAATGGACAATGGGTGTAGTAGCTCAGCTTTTGGGGTTGGGCATGCACCAAAAGCTTAAGGTGTATAAAGAATGAATATGCAAAGTTTCAAGATGATCCGTAATAAATGCGCCCTGTGGGTCAGGCATGCACCCAAGCAATATGGATCCTCCATAGTGTACAGGAATAAGTATACAACGTTTTAAGACAATCGATTAAAGATACATTATAACTATTGCTATAACTATTCAAAAGTAGATGATGAAAGAAGAATATATTGAACATTTCAGTCAATTTACTCTATTAAGAACATAGTTGTCATCGTTGTAATATTTGACTACAAATGGTATTGAAATTAACATATGAAGCCTAAATTATGACTTGCAGTAATCAGATTTAGCTCTGGCATAATGTATCTTTAAGAACTGCGCTTTGTTGGAACCCACAGAATGTAGACGTTTTAATATAGCTTCTGTGTATGTAACGCGCCCTCATTTATCAAAATCTCTAAATTTATTGTTGACCATTCTATCCAGAAATATGTGAGTATTTACGAAATTGTTGTAATATATTGTCAACCAAAACGTCCTGATTCCACACCTTTTACCAAACTTCTGTCAACATTCCCAACTTTGGTTTGGTGGTGTTTTGTGACACTCGGTGGTGCGCGGGTAACAATAACCTAATCAATGTGATCCTAGTCGAATTTCCGAATTTTGAGGAGGAAGACGTAAATAGGATGCCGCTAACATTCGCATGACAGATTTGAACATTGTCTGCCCGAAAAGTCAGATTACACCCCACCCCAACCACTGACTGGTACCCATATGGCATGGTAATTAGATGAAAGGGGGAAGTTTATAATTATCAAAATACAAATTTACAAAAATAAAACTTCGGTAACATGTGCAGTTTGTCGTCAACTAGCCACTATCTTTGCTAGGCCATGATCCTGTACTCCCTAACATATGGAAATCCCGCTGGATAATTCTTAATTCATAAAAGGCACATACATTTAATAAATAACTTACCATTGGGACAGGTAGCGCAGCAAATACCATCCCCCGGTGGTGTATTAACAAAATCAACACATTCAGGGGGCGGACAATTGGTAGAATGACTGGCCACATAATAATTTTCAGAGCAAGTACAATAACTACAGTCTGATACTGAATGAAACTCTCCGGGATTGATCTCCTGTCCATCTGCACAAATACATGACAACGGAGGTGGCCCTTGCCATACTGACATGGGTGTCGTCGTTTGCGTTTGCGGTACCGACATGGCTAGCGATGATGCTGATATCAGCCATACGAATACAACTGGTACAATCATCTTGGTGGAAAGTTATGCAACTGATATCAATGGGAAAATTCTCAGCTTTTATTTTGCTTTAAGGGACAATAACACTCTTGTTGTAACTGAATAACATGTCACAATTTTCATTCTGGTCAATAAAGTATTATTTTTTCAATATTCCAATTAATTGGCGATATAAATGTCAAACTCTAGCGAATTTCTGCAGTGTTTGTGAATATGTTCACAAATAACAAGACAGCTAGACGTAGTAACAATGCTTGTCATTTATTTTGAAATTGAAGTTAACTTGGCAGAATGACAGTCCGGGCATATATTATGTTTAAAGGGTCCGAATCGCTTATATTTGGATCCTAGAAATTGACACATAATGATTGCAACGCATATAATATGAATGTATATAAACTGTTTTGAATTCAATCGTTTCTGATTTTACTGCAATTTCTAATCGAAATACACCAGAAGTCTCAATCAAATGGCTATCTCTAGCGTCTGGTTATTCCAGTCTACGCCAATGGTATTTATTATGCATGCTCCCTAGATGAGAATATGACGTCACTGTTTGCCATGACTTGTGGAATATATCTGGCCTCGTTCTTCGCGTTGTTACAAAGGGCGCGGAAACGCATTATGGTACACGATTCGGGTACCAATGGTAAAATGTTTATTTTATCTTAAATATTGGATATCGGAAGCCCGACTCTTCCCGACTTAGAAAGACAAATAATTCTTGTTTTTTAAATGTCGAAGACATTGGATGATATCGAGTTAGAGACTTAGCTACTTTAATAAAACGGATGGATCGATGGTTTAGTGAAGTCTCCTCGTCTTTTAAATGCCATAACGCCATTGAACAAGTTGGCGATCTGGGATTGGTGCTTACTGTGTACCCAACTACTGTAGTTGAAGTTGCACATGTCACTTAAATCTCTGTGGGGGTACGTTAAATAATTGTCAACTGTGGTACAACGACTCCGGGGTAGGGGGACAAATGCCGGGGAAACGACACTTTAAACCACTGCTTTACAGCTTTTACTTTCGGTTGTCAAGTCAATTAAAAACAAAAATCAACATTTAAATCAATATACAGTGTTAACATTCTCCATACTGACAGATGCCAGTCAGGTTACTGTATTTGAACATGCATATTTTGGATTATTGACAGCACAGTACATATTATGCAATTGTGTAGTGAAACACCTGACAATTTTGGGAAAGCCGCTGTCAACTAAAAACAAGCTTTTCTGTCTATATTATGTCTTGGGTGTTGTATAAGTTGTCAATATGACCAGATGTTTATGATATGTATGCATTACACCGTCTTAACTGGTCCACGTGTAACAATACAAGTGTCAAAATGTCGCGTATGTTTGCGTAAGAACTTTTCACCGTTTCACATGCGCTGCTCAATACCATTGCGCCGCCATATTGAATTAAACCGCAGGGTTCTGTTGAATGGAAATCGCACGTCTGTGATATCAATGACTGTAATAAAGGAATCGACTCTTGCTTTTTGTGATTCTCCCTTTTTCACCAATGAATGAATAAATGAATGAAACGTCCTACTATTATGCACCTAGCCTGGGCTAATGGAAGACGGGCTATAACGGAATTTTGCCCGGACAGAGGCGCTACGGCCTACTCTTATATCGAATTTCAAATGAAAAGGGATCTTTTACGTGCACTCCAATGTGCACACGGGACCTCGGTTTTTCGTCACATCCGGAGGACTAGGCAGTATAAATTAACGTAAAACGTGATGTTGAAATATCTCTCTTTAAAGGGCTAATCCCGATATTTGTTTTGGGAATAAAACTGCTTAATTTTGTGTTAAAATCCCTTAAATTATTTGAGTCAAGGGCCGAGCAACTACTTCAGTATTTATGATACGTTTTCAAACGACTTAAATCCGTAAGTCTTAATCTGGAATTTGAGACCGGTGCCCCAAGGTGTATTTTGTGGTATCTGGATTAAACCAAACATTTTTTTATAAAAATAATGTGTAGTTGAAATTTGCCTTTCTCTATCAAGTACGGCACATGGGTTTTTCACTGCATAACCCTCTCAAGTAACCGTAATCGGTTATAAGGTCACCAAACGAAACAATTGACCCGAAATCTTAAAAGGGTTACGTGTCCGGATAAGCAGTTTTGGCGTTCACGTCCAAACGACTCAATATTTTGAGTTGAAATTTTGAGACAAGGTAAATACACCAGTCCCCATATTTTGGCGTTTTATTTTCATACATTTTCAGTTTTATTTTTGAGCCCCTGTTTAATTCGGGATTGTCCCTTTAAAGCCCCAATACCACTCTTGTTATAACTGAATAATATGTCCCAATCTTTATTCTGGTCAACAAATTGAAAGTAGAAAAATTATGGGACGCACGTGAAAATCTGGATCATGTCCAAAAAAATGAGCAGTAAGTCGTAAAACAGGAACATAACGAATATTCCTATTGAACAGTCCATTTGCTGATTACACTATTTTGACTGTACCGTTTTTGTCTAATGGTTTGAATTGTTCATACTTGGTTTTATTTTTATTTTCAAACAACTTAAACCCGTCAGTTTTCCTCTGGAAATGGAGACCTGTGTCCCAAGTTGTATTATGCGGTGTCCGAAACCAGACCTTTTATTTTATAAAATCAATGTGTAGGTAATTCACTGCATAGACCTCTAAAGGAGCGGGAATCGATTATCAGGTCACCCAACGAAAAAACTGACACGAAATCTTAAAAGGATAAGCACCTTTGACTTTCACGTCCTAAAGACTCAGTATGTTGAGCTGAAATTTTGAGTCAAGATAAATACACCATACCTCTATATTTTCAGGCGCTTAAATTTCATACGTACTCGGACTTTTATTTTTAAGACTGTTTATATCGAAATAGTCAACGGACACAAGCTTAGTCCTGGGGTTCGATTTAAAGTATTTACAAATAGGACAATAACATGCATTAAAACTAACGACGTCATGAATTTTAGAATTGATAGAAGGGTGGTGTACATTTTAAATTGTTGTTTTACCTGTAGTCAAAGAATGATATGCATTATTACAACTAACGACAGATTGTCATATTTCTATACAGAATGACAGTTATTAATTTGAATTTGGAAACAAGAGATTGGCAGCATGTAAAGTCCCCATTGTCAGCACCGGCTGGGCTATATGACGTTATGATGCACTTGAGTAATATAAAAGCAGTCAATTCTTCACCTGCCAAACACTTGCATCATCAACGAACAAGATGATTTCTCAAATTGTGTTGATATCGCTTTTATCAGCCTTTTCGCTGGCCTTGCCTACATCATCACCACCTCCTTGCATCTGTAGTGATGGAACGGAGATAAACCCGGGACAGACTCATCATGTTACAGATTGTGATATTTGTAAATGTGACGAAACAGACGGGGTGTCCACGGATCACATCAACTGTACTCTACCTGGGTGTGTTAAACCGTATTCTAAGGAAGGAGATGGGGTATGCTGTCCATCCTGCCCCAACGGTAACTTATACTTATTTTGTGAAACTTCTGTATTTGGGGGATCACGTAGCTAAGTGGGTAAGGTCGGGTGTGCGATCCCTGCATTGGCCGAGAGAGTTTATCTCGATTTTCCGGCATGGTTTCCCCTTGTCAGTGATACAGACGGGGGCGGACACGGACAGCTGCCTAGTTGTTCGGATGGAACGAATGACCGAGGTCCCGTGTACACATTGGCGTGCACGTAAAAGATCCCTTGGCAGTTTAATTTAGTTGCTGCCCGGGCAAAAGTTTCCCTCATAGCGCACTGTATGGCGTATGCCCGTCTTCAATTAGCCCAGGTTAGGTGCAGAATCGTAGGACGTTAAACCCAATTTCATATAATTTTCATTTCTGTAGAAAGTCCCGAGTAACTCTGATGGTGTGGGCACGGGCGTCGTCATGCTGGAAAACGTTGTTTAGATGGGGTCTGAGAGCTTGGTCAATGTAGCGCACTGCTGTCAAGGGGGGTTGGATGGATGAATGGTTAGCACGTGAGTGCTGTATCATAAAGCATGTCATTGAGTCAACTGGCGTGGTTTCGAATTCCTCGGATGTACGTGACAGGTAATAGGGTCGCCTTTCCAGCCTCGTGGGTTTTCTATGGGTCCTCCGGTTTCCTCCCACTGCTAAAAAGACCCCTACGCGCAAGCGAATTATTGAAATAAAATTAAACCATATGTTAGTCCAAAAAATCACCTAGTTTGTGTCGAGTGGACGTTAAACCCCATTTCTCTCTCTCTCGCACTGCTGTGATGCCGCCTCCTTTGAATGGGCTAAGATTTTGAGACACCACAGGACCCGTACGTAACTAACGTGACGAAATTTATGGCCCTTTCCATAACCTGTCGGTAACACAGCTGCACAGTCGTGACCATCATAACAAGCGTGCAATGCCTCCACTTGTTTTTCCTCCTAAATTTAAGTTTGTAACTCCTCATTGGCGCCGACATCTTGAAACTATTGAGTGCTTCGGTCGTGTCTATTTCAGATTTACACAATCAATTCTGTTAATGTTTTAACCGTGGGCATTGACTAATAGTTAATTTATTCAGTTCTAAACAAAAAATGTAATCTTTATACCAATTTTAACAAAAATGGCCATTCACTGTATACGTGCGAAAAAAAGCCAGCTACCATTTAATTTTCGTCACGTTAGTTACGTACGGATTTATTGCAGGCACAAACAAACTTCATCACATCGTACCAACAGGAAGGGTGAAGTTGTTTTGTGTCGCTCTCGCATTGATCATACTTTTTGACACATTGTTTCATCTTAAAGTGAGAGCCTTAACCCGAATGTGAACACTGTCAAGTGCCTTTGACGCACATTTTGATTGAGTGTAAGATCCTGAACTTTTTAAAAGAGACACAAAATTTTAGACCTTTTAATTGTATACGTTTCGTTTAATTGTGTATATTCATATTTGATATTTTATTTTCATTTTATATATTATCTGCGATATTTATTTTTTTTTATGGATACAAATATTCTGTGATTTCTTTTATTTTTTCTCGAATAATTTCACCATAATGTTTGCCGCAATATATTCAGGTCTGGAGTTGGCGTGCAATAAAACTACATTTAATTTTATTTTGTTTTGCATTTAAGGTCCAGATTGTGAAGCTATTGGTGGTCCAGGACAGTTTAACAGAGGCATAATTCCGGCAGATGGCGAAGAACATTATCTTCAAGAATATGTGTGTTCATGCAATAATGGTCCTAGTCCAGCCAATGCAAGTTGTTTACCATACTCAGGCGAAATATGCGGGTGCCTTAACTTTCAATTTACAATTCCAGGGCGTCCGATCTATATATCAGATTGTAATGTATGCGAATGTGGAGTTGAACACAACTTTTTCCCCTGTTGGTCCCAGCCCTGTGTTGATTCAATAGATGTAGAGGGTGATCGGATTTGCTGCCCATATTGTCCTAACGGTAAGATATAGACAACACTTAACGTTATCTACTTCTAGTTTATTTGTGTGTGTGTTGCCCCAAGAGGGCAAGACAGGGAACAACGTATTGTGGTTCAGATGGGACGCAAAACCGCTGGTCCGTGTTCAAATTGGCGGGCATGGAAAAAAATCCCTGGTCAGCTGGAATTCGATATAAGAGTAGGCCGTAGTGCGGCTGTCCGGGCAAAAAAGGGATTGGATGGCTGAATGGTTAGCACGGGCGCGCTGTATCATAAAGTCTGCCATTGAGTCAACTGGCGTGGTTTCGAAATCCCCGGTTGTACGTGACCAGGAGAAGGGTCGACTGTCCAACCTCGTGGGTTTTCTACGGGTACTCCGGTTTCCTCCTACTGCTAAATACCCATGAGCGCAAGCGAATTATTAAAATAAAAATAGAAAACCATGAGTTAGTCCCAAAATGACCTAGTTTGTGTCGAGTGGACGTTAACCCCCATTTCTCTCTCTCTCTCTCTCTCTCTCTCTCTCTCTCTCCCAAGTTTAGACAGTGCGTGGTACCCGTGCTGCACTTGATGACAAGCGGTAAATTTTACCTGCGTGAATATTTTTAAAACGTCGTTTTGGGGTTATTATTAACTGATGTAACAAAAGTGTTTACCTTTTCCCTTTTAAATTATCTTGAACTAGAAACTTCACGACATGTATCTGAGTCAGAGAGAGGGAGAGAGAAATTTCCATTCGACACAAACTAGGTCATTTCGGGACTAACATATGGTTCAATTTTATTTCGATAATTCGCTTGTGCGTATGGGTCTTAAGCAGTTGGGGGGAACCGGAGGACTCAGAGAAAACCCACGAGGTTAGACAGGCGATCCTTCTCCTTGCCACATACAACCGAGGATTCGAAACTAACCATTCGACCATCAAACCCCCCATACGAATCAGAAACGTCCAGTATATTTTGTTTGGCCCTAAATGTAGCCGTTTCGAAACGTCGCGGAGACCGAAACGTCATGTAATTATTTAAATAAATATATTTTACTCTTTAACAGGTCCTAACTGTCAACATATAACTCAAGATGGAGTCCGACATATTATTCCTGATGATGGTAACATGCATGATGGATGTGCTTGTACTCCTTGGAACCATAGTGGTTATATGCCAAGAGAAGCAGTCTGTACTCCCCCACCCCCACCACCACCACCAGTAGACTATTAGATGGTTGATACAAAATAAATCTATAAACCCACATTTATAATATGTAACGTACTGCTAATTTTACTTTTAAACCCTACACCTCTGTTCAACTGATAATCTATTCAACTAGTCTCTAATGACCCCTGCATTATGGTTTATTCTACTAGTTTGATATGTTGTTCATCTCTATATTCGTTAAAAAAAAACACTTTCAGCACTCTTTTAGTTATCAAGAACCTGTTCTATGGAATAATCTACCATGTAGTTTAAAGTGTTGTACATCTCTATATTCTTTTTTAAAAAAATTAAACACGTTTATTTAAACTGACACTGTATATACATATGTCCATATTCTTAAAAACAAAACCACCTTAAAACACGTTTTTTAAACAAGCTTTTAATTGACTCTGTATATATAACTATGTCCATAATTTTTGTTTTATGATTATATTGTCATTCTGTAAAGTGATGAGACAAGGCGCATTATAACTAATATGCTGTAATAAGAATAATATATACTGCTCACTGTATTATAAACCGTAAAGGACAGGGGGATCTAGGGGGTAATTGAATTCCATACGTTACATGTACAATGACCTTATACGATTAAATATACCACTCTATGTTGTACACGTCTTTTTTATTTGTTGTTAGTAACAGTAGGACGTAAAACTCCATTTCATTTTTATTTCTTATTGGTATGAAATAAATAAATAAATCCGTGAAAATTATCGGGACTAAACACCATACTCACAGAGTCATATCCTATACCACTTCCGGTACCGTAGCTACTCAGAATATACGAGATCAATACTAAACACTCAAAAAAATGTGACCTCGAACTTCCGGTCTGAAACTGTCGAGTTTCGCCTATACTCAAATAAAATAAAAACCAAGTACGAACAATTCAAATCATAAGACAGAATTCGAAGTCCTAAAAACGTTATAGGCAAAATAGCACATCTTAGTCCTGGAATGACCCAGTTGCTTTGGGTTCCCTTTAAAACACTACCGTCCTCTCATCCGGCACACTCTCTGGTCCTAATCAGGAGCAGTATCAATTTGTATACGCCCCCATTTCCAGCCGCTGTTTTTTTTTCATTAAAGAAACCGCGCACTTGTACTTGACCTGTTAAGACGATCAGGTGCATACACGTCATAAACAGCGACTTGCAAATCCTTTGTAAATAATTGGCCGAGAAAGTTCATCAAGATTTTCCGGCGTGGCCTTGTCAGTGATGCAGGACGGAGGGCGCGACAAGGTCAGCTGTCTAGTCTTTCGGATGGTACGAGGCAGCGTGTTCAAATTGGCGTGCACGTAAAATATCCCTTGACAGATGCAATTCGATATAAGAGTAGGCCGTAGTGTCACTGTCCGGGCAAAATTTTTCTCATATCTTCATTAGCCAAGTTCGAAGCAAGATAGTACTACGTTAAACCCCATTTCATTTCATTTCTTTGTAAATAAAAGATCTTTCCAGAAGTATACGGCTGTGTTGAACGGGCAACATTTCCCTCGTAGCAAACTGCATAGCGTATGCCCGTCTTCATTAGCCCGTTCGGGGTAGAACAGTAGGGCGTTAAACCTCATTTCATTATATTTTGGCGCTTTGAGCATGCATTTAAAATGTACACTATTATCACTTCTCCAACCATAGTTGTTGGAGGGCCTGGCAAGGACAGCTGCCTAGTCATTCGGATGTGGGACGAAAAACCAAAGTCCCGTGTACACATTGGAGTGCACGTAAAAGATCCCTTGGCAGTTGGAATTCAGTTGCTGCCTGGGCAAAAATTTCCCTTATAGCACACTATATGGCGTATGTCCGTCTTCAATTAGCCCAGGTTAGATGCTGAAGCGTAGGACGTTAAACCACATTTCATTCATTCCAATCCAGTCAATAAGATATGTCGAAGATATTATCTTCAGCACTTAGCTTGAGTAATAATTTGGAGTAATAATTTGGAGTAGACTCTAGTAGAGATGGAGAGAAAATAGGTTTAACGTCAACTCGACACAAACAATGGCATTGTGGTACTAACACATGATTCAATTTTAATTCAATAATTTGCTTGCGCACAGAGGCCTTTACTGCCAAATGGTCAACCTTCTACAAAATTATGATGAGGATATTGCCAAATGGTCAACCGCCTACAAAATTATGCGGTATCCGGTCTGCCTATAAAGATTGGAATAAACGAAATATTGAGCAAAAAGCTACCGCCTGTAAAGCTATGACCATTCAACAGTGAGGTCAATGGTAGAAAATAAATGCTAGTCTGATTCCTGATGTCCATTGAAAGAGTTGCTTCCCTTTAATAGTGTCGTGTGATGCTCGATTGTCAGTTCGCAACGTTTAGAATTTTTAATCTTTGTGAATAAGATACACCAGACTTAACACACATAGGCGAACGGGAAAATTTTGACCGGGGGTTGGGGGGTTTGGTTGGTGGTTGGTGGTTGGTGCCCAAAAAATGAAGTAAGGTTCTTATTCTTAGTATATTACATAATAATAATTAGTACAATTGTGTACCCAAACTTTCCCAGCATTGGGGGAAGGGGAACGGCCCGCCCCCATCCCCCGGTCGTACGCCTACGGTCGTACGCCTATGTTATCACCTATTTTTAAAGAACATTTGTTAAGATGAGTTGCCGTGGTGTTAATTACAGTCTGTGGTCGTCATTTGGGGGAATTGTTATTAATGCCATCTTCATCTCGATTTTTACCGGCGTGGTTTCCCCTTGGAGAGCCTGACAAAGACAGCTGCCTAGTCGTTCGGGTGGTACAAAAAACCGAGGCCCCGTGTACACATTCTCGTGCACCTAAAAGATGCCTTCAGTTGCTTCCCGGGCATAATTTCCCTCATAGCACACTGTGTGGCGTGTGCCCGTCTTCAATTAGCCCAGGTTAGGTGCAGAAGCGTAGGACGTCAAACCCTTTTTATTCATTCATTTATTCATTCATTCATTAATCCCATGTAAACTATAGTATTGTAAAAGTTGAATAAGTTCATAAACTGTTCAATTCCATTCGGGGGGTTGGAATGGCCTAGTGAACTAGTGTGACGCGCTTCGACCTCTAGCTGGCCGGCCAC
Source organism: Patella pellucida (assembly GCA_917208275.1). Lineage (NCBI taxonomy): Eukaryota > Metazoa > Mollusca > Gastropoda > Patellidae > Patella > Patella pellucida. The sequence goes on from OU795040.1 coordinate 72,069,111, forward strand.
CTCTGGCTTGCGGCTGTTGTTTCGAGCCTAGGTGTGAGCGTATGTGGCATGGAGATAGGGGCGCCTTCTCAATTAAACCTCGTGGGTTTCCTCGGGGCAATCCGGTTTCCTCCCACTGCTAAAGACCCCTACGCGCAAGCGAATTATTGAAATAAAATTAAACCATGTGTTAGTTCCGAATGGGCTAATGAAGATGGGCATACGACATAAAGTGTGCTATGATGGGAATTCTGCCCGGACAGCGGTACTATGGCTTTTTCTTATATCAAATTCCAACTGTCAAGGGATTTTTTACGTACACGCCAATGTGTACACGGGACGAAATTTGTCAACATTTGGTCGTGTTTTCAGACAAAATAAACGACATATGAGCAAAACAAGCCAGTGTCGCCTCTTTTTAATCTGATTGAATCAAGTACCGCCTATAATCGTATTGATGTGCCCGGTGTGGTTTCCCCTTGTCAGTGGTGCAGGACGGAGAGTCTGTTTACACATTGGCGGGCACGTAAAAGATACCTTGACAGTTGGAATTCGATATAAGAGTAGGACTTAGCTACCCGGGCAACACTTCCCCTCATACAGTAGTACATTAACCACATTTCATGTCCTTTTTGATCGGCCTCTTTTTGATCTGATAGAATCCAACCCGGCTGGTGGAATTTATCACCGGTTGACATTACTAAATGTTTAATAATCCATTCGAGTTCATTTAACGTCGATTAATGTGTGGGGCTCAGACATCGTCGCCTTCAAAGTAGCAATAACATCATCAGCCTCCCTTTTCTCCTCCATACGTTGAATTTCCTCCTTTTCCTCTTTCTCGGTCTTGTCCTTTTCTTTCCTCTTTTTGGAAGATGACCCAGTGGCATCAGACAAATTGTCAACATTAGTTGATCCAGGAGCAGCGGCCGCCTCCAAGTCACCTGCGTTCTCAGCAGCTACGCGCCTGAACTGAAAGTAAAAAGTACAAACATGTTGATAAGTACAATGATAACAATAAAAAATAATTTATGATCAATGTTGTTTTTTAGCTGATCATATCTCAATCATCTCAGGTTGGTAATGATAATTAAAATAATTAATTATGAGCAATGTAAATTATGATTATCAGGTGGGTAATAATAATTAAGATAATTAATTATGAGCAATGTAAATTATTATTATTACTTCCTTGTCAGGTGGTTAATGATACTAATTTATGAACAAATGAATAAATATACTTACACCCCTGGCAGGCTGGGAGCGATGGGTCACCAGACGATTAAAGAACTTCAGATTGTCCAATATCCACTACTGGCGCTCAGTGAACATGGGCGAGCCATCCCCGGACCTTCTTTTATGCAGCTTGGTGTACTGCTCCCGTAGCCCTTCGAACCATTTACTGAGAAAACCATATGAAAAGACAGAAAAAAAATTACAAGAAATTAGACAATATTAGACAATATTAGACAATAACAACATAAATATTGTAATGCAATTATACAATTATTTTATTATACAATTTTTGCCATGTTTATTTATTATCAGTACTTACCACTCATATCGGTGTCGTAAGCCGGGTCATCATTGATCTCTTTTTCTTTCAAGCAAAATCTGGTCTTCTTTTTTTGAGGGCAGCGATAGTCTGTTCTGATCGAATTCCATAAGAAGTCATTTCCTGTTGCTGCATCCATTCTTAATTGTAACATGCTTAAGGGTCAATCGTGCGTTTTGATTGGTCAATTAGAAACCATCTATTGGACAATAACACCCCTCTAAATTAGAGAAATCACTGCGTATTAATATTATGCGTACTACTTTAATGGAGATAACCACAATGGCGATAATCAATTTTGATCTCGGTAAATTAGATGAAATATTCGGAGATATGTCCGAAGATGAACTTGAAACACCAATCCCCTTGTCAGGTAACAGCTACAAACAATAAAATATACCAAAAACTATAACAAAAGCATAAATCTTATTTCAAAAAGTACTTATTTCAAAAAAATGAAGTGAGAATTCCAGTTTTCCTTGTGTGTGTCTATACTCATACTGCTACTATAGCAACCAAGCAATACGCGAGCCAAATCTAATGAGAGGAGCCTGTTATCATAGAAATATATATTTCTATGCCTGTTATCCTGTTACGTCACGACGCTTTCATTACGTCAAAATGGTTTTTACGTCACTAAAACCGATTTGCAGTGAGACGAATTTTTAAGTTTATACAATAACATAATTTCGTTTAAAATTTTAAAAAATAGCATGTTACAATGTCGATAAACACCCCCTGTAACGCGTCTTGGGTCCTGATGATCTCAGGACATGTCTATTGGACAATAACACCCCTCTAAATGCGAAACAGGAGGTGTTTATCTCCTAAATGTTCTCTTGAAGTAGATGGTCATCAATTCTGTACAACTGCCTAGGTGTCCCTTTCTTCTTGCGAGTACTTTTATTACCTGTATATGTTGGTGCGGCAGCAGGAATTTGTAAATGTTCTTGTTCTTGTTATTGATCCTTAGCCTCGGCTGTTCTTCCTCAGAACCAGAGGAGGTGGGAACTTCTTCATCAACAGACACATCAGAGACAATAGAAGGAGGTTTCCTCTCAGAGCCTCGTCTAAGGATTTGGTCGTGCGCGGCAATGCCGGGTGTCGGTGTGAGCCACGTGAACACCACAGTTGTGAGACTGAGTGGGGGTCTCAACTAACCCAACCCTCCATCAGAAAATTTTGAAAATTGACCCCCTCAGACTCAATTTCTGAGCACTTAAAAATTTGATACACTATTAAAATTTGATACACTATTAGTTTTGGCATTTTGTTAAACCACGGATTGATTAATCCAGGCTTGGCACATACGAAAAACCTTGTTAGCGAATTTCAAAACTTATGTATATTGCCGCCCAGTCTTCAACTGTTGGGGGATAACGGTGGCTAAGTGGATAAGGCGCTGGTTCGCTAGCCTGGAGGTCGGGTGTATGATCCCTGCATTGGCCGAGAAAATTTATCTCGATTTTCCTACGTGATTCCCCCTTGTCAGTGATGCAGAAGGAGGGCCTGACAAGGACAGCTGCCTAGTCGTTCGGATGGGACGAAAAACCGAGGTACCGTGTACACATTGGAGTGCACGTAAAAGATCCCTTGGCAGTTGGAATTCGATATAAGAGTAGGCCGTAGCGCCGCTGCCCGGGCAAAATTTCCCTCATAGCACACTGTATGTCTTCAATTAGCTCAGGTTAAGTGCATAACAGTAGGACGTTAAACCCCATTTCGTTCATTCATTCATTCTTCAACTGTTGGGTTCAGTAGGTGGCACAGATTGGCCAGTGCGCGGCTCTGTCTCCTCTTGGCCCTCTTCTGTGGTGGTGCTGATACATCCGCTGCTTTGCTTCCACATCGTATGACTGAACCTCCCCCCCCCCACCTTGGCTTACCCTTCTTGGGTGGCATGATGCAGTATATATGTGATCAAAAGATGAGGAGAAGTTATGTGGAGTTTCCTTGAAGAAACTGGAGAGCGAACTGACCGTTGCCGTTCGAATCGGGGTATTTATGGCAGTCGGGGACTCGGTCACAGGACGCTCCGAGCGGTAAGGGGGCGCTAAGTGACTGGTAGGTGGCTGCTACAAACCCGGTGCACACGTTCGAGACCCGGTATGGAAACGGCCGAAATTTTCAATTTGGGTGGTGAAGACGGTATGCGGCCGTTGAGAACGGTCAGAAGATGGAAACGAAACGGTTAAAAGATTATTTTTTTCGTAGCCGGGGACAAGTTCGCTCAAAACCCAACGTTCTGGACAGAGTGTGGGAGCGCCATAAGAGTAGCAAATGTAGTCTGAGAATTCCTTCTGTAAAAGGGTTGTTAGACGTAATGGCAGGTGATCTTTTTTTATGGCAAGGCTTCAAGAGTCATACAGTGTAGCATGAGGGGAAATTAAAAGCCAATTGTCAAAGGTTATTTAACGTGTCGACGTGTACATAGTACCTCGGTTTTCCGTCTCATCTGAACGGCAATTCGTCTGACTTCGTATTACTATTCATTTTGTTTTTGCTTGCAATTCAATACTCCAAAATGGCGACATATAAACAAAAACATGCACGTAATTGCACGTGATTATTTCGGTACAGAGCAGTTATCCAATCATTATTGACTTTTAATGGAAGAATCCATTCAATCTTAGGGTGAAATGGCGTTGCATATGTAGGATATAAACCTTCTCTCCCTCGGATTGATATGGTAGAGAACGCTTGGGCTTCACCTTCGCGTACTCTTATTATATCAACCTCGGTTAGGTTAATATCATATATACATGTCTATATAAATATTACAGACACCAGCACAGGGGATTAAATAGATGAAAAATACGACCTTTGGGAATAATGTTGAGTACAGGCTGATTTCATTATTCAAAAATAAATCTTGTTCCGGAAGATCCGTCTTCATTCACCTGATTGGAGCAGAACCGTATAATAAAAAAAACTTCTTTTCATCTCTGTTCTGGATGATAAATATTTGTTGTTTTTTACAATTTTTCGAATGTTGATTGCATTTGAATATTCTTTAGAGATTGACGTTTAAAACATATCTATAGCGATACATAATACGCGATGTATATGTTATGTCCATTATTGTTTATTGTATTAACAACGGAATGTTTTCAATTGATTATCGAATTTCCAAATGTGCATAGATGTATTGTATGAATTAGGTATGTAAACAAAGAAATGTCCTAAGTACACCCATCCTCCTCGCAGTGTTCCGTTTGATTAGAGCTAATCTGACTACTCCCTGCTGGACTGAGTGGGTATTATTGTCACTAATTATGACTGGCCAGTGGTCCTATTACTGACCAATCACTGAATTCGTTACAAAGGTATTACCTTTAAAACAAGACGTTTAATTAGGACAACTGTGTTTACGTAACGTTACGTCATGGCTGCACGTTTTTTTTATGCTATATTAACCAGCGCATAGCAGGATATTGCAGCAAAACTAATTGCGTGACAAACGAGGCTATCGGTATTGACGTAAAGTAAACACCACGGTATGGTAACGAACAGACTTTTAACGTTTTTAATAACTTAAATCTTTGTCCAAAATATTAAGGAAGACCCAAGATTAAACGACGGAATGTCATGTTACTGTACGTAAGTAGTAGATTTGATTGAACGAGAAGAATAGACACATTTACTTAAATGTCAAGAATCCGAAGCGAATCCAGCAATGGCCAGAGAGGGATTTCTCGGGCCGTTGCTTCAGGAATATGAAGTACACCAAGTATTACTAGTAGCTCCATATAGTATACTTGTATGAGAGTCACACAAGCCATTCTCTGTGAAGCGACGTGAAGTTAGCCTCTGGTTCACTGGTCGAGAGAGAGGGATAAATTGGGTTTATATTACGAAATGTCCAAAGCTCGAGACGATTAAGCAACTTAAAATACAGACAACAGACACTCGCAATAGAAAATACGTCACGCGGGTCCAAAATTTCAACTAGTTTAAATAATGTAGTCTTGGCACATTCTCCGTCCCATTATTTAAGATAAAATAAAAAACCAAGTACGAACAATCCAAACCATAAGACAGAATTCGAAGTCCTAAAAACGTATATTCAGCCAAAATTGTGTAATCAGCAAATGGACTGCTCCCCGTGTACAAAATACACGACAAGCAGTGGTAACAGGTGTCCGGAAGAGTAAGCTTACCCTGTCTGCACCACACCCGCCATAGCTGCATCCAATCTATTAGGTGAAATGTCATAAAAATAGCGTGATTCGCCAATGAACTATCGGTATGCAATAATGCACGCGATGAACTATCACATCAAGAAATGACGTCACATCTGTATTTTAAATACTGCTAAACGGTTCGAGTACTACCCAATTTTGTCCTTGATCGTTGTCTGAATTACACAAAACAAGAGATAAAAATCAATGATTAATATGATGATTATTATAATCATACAAAAAAAGAAACGCGGATTGTGCTAGATTTCCATTTTCGTGCGATGCGTTGCGATAGAATTGTACCACCTATTGAGTCGACGATCTGGTACGTGCAAATACGTTCGCATACGATTAACATATCTGCGAATGACGTCAAAATGTGAAAAGACCTCATAGGATCATCACTATTACTCCACGATTCGTGGTAGTGGGAACCAAACATAATCGAATATTTAATGAATTAAGTGAATTGAAGACATGGCGTTAACAAATACTAGTACGCGGGAAATAAAGGAATCCCGATCATCAAGTATCACTTTCCCTTTTGTTTCCATTCTTGATGCAGGACGGAGGGCCTGACAAGGGAGGGCTGTCTAGTCTTTCGGATGGGACGAAAACCGAGGTCCCGTGTAAATATTGGCGTGCAAGTAAAAGATAACTTGACAGTTGGGATTCGATATAAGAGTGGGTCGTATTGCCTAGTTCAGCTCTGAACGTCGGTCTCATTACACTCAGGGATTGTCCCATTCAATCAATGTCGAAAAAAAATGGAGAACAGTCAATTTTACTGGACAACTTTTCACTGCTAAAGGACGGGCTTTCAATCCGTGTGAAAGCATGTACAATGTAACGCCTGTACATTGCGTTTCGTCTTGTATGACCGAAATTCTTGAATGTGGACATTGACCTGCAGTTAGAGTATCATGGCGGGGAAATGTAACTTGATGGGAGGGGACCTATTTTAATCAGCGTGTTGTGTCGCCCATACTGTCTCTAGCGAAGTACGTTAGGTTTTATTTTCTCACTAAGATGTTCGTTTACATTGTACAGGCGCCCACATGGATTGACACCCCATCGTTTGGCAGTGAAAAGTTGCCCAGTAAAATTGACTGGGGTTCAAATTATTTAGACATTGATTGAATGGGACAGTCCCGGAACGGTCAGGGCGAGTGTAATGAGACCGACGTTCAGAGCTGAACTACTATTCTCCCAGTCGTTGATATATTATACGGCATAGTGCACCTGATGTGTGTTGGGTGACACGTAATATTTACGTCAGCGGTTCGAGTAAACGTGTTGCTATGGGTACGATAGTCGGTCCCAACGTATTCCAATCTGTGACTTGAATATCTCATAACCTTACGACAAAGAGATATCCACGATATAGAAGTATACGGGAAACGCAAGACATATAAGAAAGTACTTAAAGCCCCAATACCACTCTTGTTGTATCTGAATAATATGTCCCAATCTTTATTCTGGTCAACAAATTGTACTATTTTACAATATTCCAATTAATAAATGATGCAAATTTCATCTTAACACACCTAATTTTAAAAATTGGAAAAACCGTAACATGGTTTGAAAAGCTTTACGTCGTAAACACTTTCAAATGCAACTTGTATTTAAACATATTTTCGAACCCTCTGGACAAGTAAGATAGGTTGTAATGGATAATTTACACAACAGGTAGGACACTTAAACATCTAGAACTTCCCCATGTTCCTACGTATTCATTCCCAAGAAAAGGCAGAAGTTTGTCAAAGAAACAAGTCTTCTAATAATATGCATGATAGCGTTTAAACTCTGTTTGGTTGTTGATGCGAGTATGATGAATCCATAGTAGCAGACAAAAAAGTCTGAAGAATGTAGTATGTTGTGTATCTTCAAGTGTCGCTTAATTACCTACAGCTATGTATTCGTGGCGGATATCGTATTCAAAATCCGATCTAAAGTAAAAAATCAAAGGTAAGGGAAAAGTCTTATCTTGTTATTATAAGATACGGAGAAGCCCACGAGTAACTAATTTTAAGGTCGCCATACACGGATTTAACAAGTTGGTTATCTTAGACTATCTTGTAATTACAAAACACAAATCCCACCAAGATGAAATCTACCAATCCAGAAACAGAAGAGATCATCTACCAAACGATGTGTTTTTATTAAATAAAAGGAAGAACTTCCCACTAAAACCTAATCCATGGCCTAAGGCCAAAATGGAAAGATTGCAAAATCATATTCTAAAAATCAGGAAGCAGCTTCGGCTCTCCTATGTCTTGTCTGTGATATCACTTAAGTGGAAGCAGACGTTAAACACCAAACGAAGAAGAAGCACACGTGTTGCTTTAGTGGTTTCCATTCTTGCTTGCTTGAGGTTAACGTCTACTTCCATGATGGGGAAGTATTTCGCAAGCTTTCGTGCTATTGTGTAAGCTTGGGAATTGGTCAGAATAGTGTTATTCTATTAGTAACGTATGTAGTTTAGAGTTGAGGGTAGGTGACCTAGTGTAAGTGGGGTATGTAACTTGGGGTTTACTTGGCGTAGTGGCGTATGTGGCTTGGAGAGGTGGTCGGAATATAGTATTATTATATGACTACAAATCAGAATAAGTAAGCTGGGATAAGTAAACGAGGCCTTTTGATAAAACACATTGGTTTTATATATGAGTTTGTCGCATTCAGTTATGTCTTTTACTCGAAACTTCATGGATTATGGCCCCTGATTGTACGAAAAATCACGTCTTTAGCTTGTGGACCCTATAGAAGTCACAATTTTGAAACGATTTAATGAAACCTAACATGCATGTTTATAACCCAAAGATCTTGGTTCCTTTCGATAATTGTGCGCATCGTAACGTAACTTCCTGAATTATGGCCCCTGATTGTCCGAAAAATCGCATATGGTCCCTCTTGAGGTCACAATTATTATGTTATTTAAAAAAACGTTTAAATATATCACCGATACAACCTAAGGGAGGTTTGAGTTCGAATTTCATGAAAATCGGACCATGATTGCCAGACAAAATGTACGTGAATAGTGTAAAAATATGGTATATCCAAGTGGTGGACCCTGTAGAGGTCATAATTATAATCCGATTTTGATGAAACTTTTAATGCATGTTTATAACCTAAAATCTTGGTTCCTTTCGATATTTGCTCATATCGGATCGTAACTTCCTGAAATATATGCCCCTGATTGTCCGAAACATCGCCTGTGGTCTATCTGGAGGTCACAATTATAATCCGATTAAAAAAAAACGTTTGATTATATCACGGTTACACACTATGAAATATTAAGTCCGAAAAGGATTTTTCCAACAATCAAAGGCCATAATTTATTAAGTTAGAATTGATATGCGCAAATATCCAAAATAATCAAGATCTTAAGATTATAAACATGCATTTCAAATTTCATCAAAATCGAATTAAAATTGTGACCTCTACAAGGTCCCCAACTTTGATATACTTTTTTTTTAACAGTATTCGGCGTACAAACGGCGGCCATTTTGTCTGGCAATTATGGTCTGATTTTCTAGAAATTCGAACTTAACCTTCCGTAGGGTGTAAAGATGATAGAGTGAAACGGTTTATTTTTAAATCGGATTATTATCGTGACCTCCAGAGAGACCATAGGGGATTTTTCGGACAATCAGGGGCCATAATTCAAGAAGTTATGATCCGATATGTGCAAATAACGAAAGGAACCAAGATCTTTGGGTTATAACCAAGGTTTCATCAAAATCGAATCAAAAATGTGACCTATACAGGGTCCACAACCATAATATACCATTTTTTAACAGGATTCGTGTACAAATGGCGGCCATTTTGTATGGCAATTCTGTTCCGTTTTCCCGAAATTTGAACTCAAACTTCATCAGGGTGTAACGTTGATATAATCAAATGATTTTTTAAATCGGATAATAATTCTGACCTCCAGAGGGACCACAAGCTAAACAAAGGCGATTTTGCGTATTATCATGGGACATAATTCAGGAAGTTACGATCCGATATGCGCAAATGTCGAAAGGAAATGAGATCTTTGGGTTATTACCATGCATTTCAAGTTACATCAAAATCGAATTAAAATTGTGACCTCTACAGGGTCCACAACCTTGAAATACCATTTTTTAACAGTAATCGCGTACAAACGACGGCCATTTTGTATGGCAATTGTGGTCCGATTTTCCCCGACATTTGAACTCAAATTAGGGTGTAACGGTGTTTTAATCAAAAGATTGTTTAAATCGGATAATAATTCTGACCTCCAGAGGGGCCACAAGCTAAACAAAAGCGATTTTGCGTATAATCAGGGGCCATAATTCAGGAATTTACGATCCGATATGTGCAAATATCGAAAGGAACTAAGATCTTTGGGTTATAACCATGCATTTCAAGTTTCCCCAAAATCAAATTAAAATTGTAACCTCTGCAGGTTCCACACCCTTGATATACAATTTTTTAACAGTTTTCGCGTACAAACGGCGGCCATTTTGTATGGCAATTTTGGTCCAATTTTTCCCGACATTTGAACTCAACCCTTCCTTAGGGTGTAACGGTGATATAATCAAACGGTTTTTCACATCGGATAATAATTGTCACCTCAAGAGGAACCCCGAGCTAAAATAGGTGATTTTTCGGACAGTAAGGGGCCATCGTTCATGAAATTACGTTACAATAGGCGCAAATATCGAAAGGAACCAAGATCTTTGGGTTATAAACCTTCATGTCAAGTTTCATATAAAAAGGTTCAAAATTGTGACGTCCATAGGTACACAAGCTAAAAACGTGATTTTTCGTAAAATCCATGGAGTTTTAATCCGATACATGCCAATATCAAAAGTGGCCGAGGTTTCGGGATAAACCTATATTTAAAGTTTCGTCAAAATCAGGTAAGAATTGTGACCTGTAGAGTCCACAAACAATTGTGTACGGACGGACAGGGACAACGACATTATACGTCCACGTGAAAATGTGGGCGTATAAAAACGGTTGACTCTATCACCGTTACACCATATGGAAGGTTGAGTTCGAATTTCGGAAAAATCGGACAAAATTTTCGGACAAAATAACCGCCTTTTTAACGCGAATAGTGTAAAAATATAGTATATCAAGTTTGTGGACCCTGTAGCGGTCACAATTTTAATTCGATTTTGATGAAACTTGAAATTCATGTTTATAACCCAAAGATATTAATTCTTTTCGATATTTGCGCATATCATAATGTAACTTCATGAATTATGGTCTTTGATTGTAGGAAAAATCAATTTCGGTATTCCTTGTTCTCTACTGATGAGTCACCAATTACAAGGTGCTGGTGAGGATTTACCAAGTACAGGTGAGGAGTTACCATTTATAAGGTGCTGGTGAGGAGTTACCATTTACCAAGTACAGGTGGGGAGTTGCCATTTACAAGGTGCTGGAGAGGAGTTACCATTTACTAGGCACTTGTGGTAAGTTACCATTTACCAAGTACAGCTGAGGAGTTACCATTTACCAATTACAGGTGAGGAGTAACCATTTACCAAGTACATGGGAGGAGTTACCATTTACATGGTGCTGGTGAGGAGTTACCATTTATAAGGTGCTGGTGAGGAGTTACCATTTACAAAGTGCTGGTGAGGAGTTACCATTTTCCACAGCATAACCGATGTCAAGGACTTTATGTTGCTTATAAACCGTCTATGTTTAGATGTACGTAAAATGAGAATATCCCAGAATTCCAGTTTGAAAAACCTTATATCATGTTTTCTTATGGACAAAAACTACTCTGGAAGAATAACCCGATACAGGTTTAAAGAAAAACTTTTAGAAGAATAACCATAAATTCCCCTATATATATTCAGGCAGCAGGTTATTCCGGGTATAGAATATACCCCAAAGATCAAAGAGATGTACCGTTACAGGTTCATAAACTGTATTAATAAATACTTTGGCAAGTTATTAGATTCACATAGATGTAGTAGTTGTACTTAAATCAAGTTACCGAATGAGTGACATATGGTTACATAAAAAAGAGTTAAAGAACCAAAACATGGATGGTTCTATGTTACCAGATTACACGTGATTGGAAATTTACCTATTGCATCATTTGGTTTAAGGAAACAATCATACCAGTACTTGCACAGGTTCGGGGCCATTTATGGCCTATTATATGCCTTTGACAGTGAAGCACATTTTGATTGAGTGCAAGTATCTCAAAGATACAAGTTTACGGCATTACCGTTGCCAGTCACTTCAACTGTTGTTTGCCCAACCGGGTCTATATTATCTTCTGGGAGAAGGTTCATAATTTTTATAAATTGTCCTAATCCCTTTGTAAATTATTTGCAATAAAATATGTTTAAAATCATATAGTAAAGCGCTATTTTTTTTAAAAGAGACAAATTTTTATCGAAAATTTTAAATTGTATATATATAATTGTATTTCTCATGTTTTAAATATATATACATAAAGTTTATATTCAGGTTTATTTGATATTTTCTGTGATATTTGTTTTTATTTATGTATATATAGATAATGTGATTATTTATTTCTAGTTTGTCTCGTATTTTCATAATATGTTTGGCGCAATATGGCCCGGTTGGAGCTCACGTGCCATTAAACAACATTTCATTCATTCATTCATTCCTATTATATGCGTGATGTCAATAGGTCCTATAAAGAAGTCATGGCAAACTTTTTAAACTAGATTTCATTAGATTCCGGGGATATTCCCATCTGGGTTCCTAGACAGCAGCTTGATTCCAGGAGAGAAAAGATGATGTAGCAATTGCTATGCTATATGAAATGTAAATACGAACTGTTGCATTGTTATTTCTGGTAAGACAAACGTCTTAAGAAAACAGTAAGATATAAATACACAACGTGAAGGAGAAGCCAAAGACAACTGATAAGAAATTACAATAAAAACTGAAACGATGGAATGTTTATACACATTCATATTACATTATTATATACGTTGCGACCCACTTGTGTCAATTACTGTGTCAGGGCAAAATATCTCCTGTAGCACGCGCGCGGCATCATGTCGTACGTCAAAGTATACTAGTATACTAGATCGAACATTCTCGTTATACTGTTAACCTGCTACAACATGCCTTGGTAACTGGAGAGTTTTTTTTATTATGAATGGGGATATATAGATAATATCATTTATCATGCTATGGTAATCCCACAGGGCCACTTTACAATACACACCTAGCTATTGTCTATTCTCGGTCATCTACAAAAGGCAAAACCTAGTAACTTTTTTCTTATTTTGAGAAGACAAAGGAAAACGTAATGAATGAATATTAAATTCCAGCTCATCCATTGATTTTACTATTGAGTTACTAGGTTTTGCTGTGGTATACTAGACAAATGAAGGGGGGGGGGAGAGGGGGAGAAATGGGGTTTAACGTCCACTCGACACAAACTAGGTTTCAGGACTAACAAATGACGGAAGTTGCTAGGTTGTGTTATGGGCGTAACTGCTTACAAAAGCAAAAGATTGAAACAACTAGTACAACAACAGGGGCCTGTTTCACGAAATTTAACTTAAGATAAAATGCAAATTTTAGTCCATACTCAAATCTGATTGGCTAAGCGCTAAAATCAATCTAATACTATCCAATCGAATTACTAAAATCGGATTTTATCTTAGTTAAAATTTCGTGAAACAGGCCCCAGGAGGCACATACCCTAGTAACTACAAATTTGGTCCTAACTTAATTAAGGAACGGTGTCTTCTAGATGGGATGAAAACCCGAGGTTCCCTGAACACTTTTGTAAAAGAAACCATAAGAGTTGGTCGTAGCGCAGTTTCCTTCCCTCAAAGCACACTGCATGGCGGATGCCCGTCTTGTTAGAGCAGAAAAGTAGGACTTTAAGCCCCATTTCATTTTAATTTCTAAGAAGCCTGCTAACTAAGTCGGGGGGGGGGGGCTGTATCAAAAAGCCTGTCATTTTGTCAACTGTCGTGGTTTCAAATCCCCGGTTGTACGTGTCAAGGTGTAGGGTCGCTTGTCCAACCTCGTGGGTTTTCTCCGGGTCCTACGGTTTCCTCCCACTGCTAAAGACCCCTACGCGCAAGCAAATTATTGAAATAAAATTTAACCATATGTTAGTCCCGATTTGAGTAGGGTCGCCTGTCAAAAACTCGTTGTGTTTCTCCGGGTCCTCCGGTTTCCTCCCACTGCTAAAGACCTCTACGCGCAAGCAAATTATTGAAATAAAATTTAACCATATGTTAGTCCCGAATTGAGTATGGTCGCCTGTCAAAACTCGTTGGGTTTCTCCGGTTTCCTTCCACTGCTAAAGACCCCTACGCGCAAACAAATTATTGAAATAAAATTTAACCATATGTTAGTCCCGAATTGAGTAGGGTCGCCTGTCAAAACTCGTTGGGTTTCTCCGGTTTCCTTCCACTGCTAAAGACCCCTACAAATTATTGAAATAAAATTAAAACCATATATTAGACCCGAAATGACCTAGTTTGTGTCGACTGGACGTTAAAACCCATTTCTCTCTCTCTCGCTCTCTCTCTCTCTCTCTCTCTCCCTCTCTCGCCCTCTATCGCTATCTGTCTGTTAACTAAGTCAGTCTATATTATAAATGTTCACCTGTATCATAATAAAACATGGCGGATGTAAACAATCAGACGATATTTATAGCCCTTTAACTTATCGTCTGTCTTCTCGTTCAAATAAACTTTAAGACAAACCCCGCACAGCCACAATTTAAAGCGAGAATTACAAATTTTCTAAGAAGGTCAAAATATAATTATTTCTATGTTTTTTGCTCAGTAGGTTATCAACTCACTATTATACGACCATTGGCATTATTTCCCATCCTTAAAAATCATTGACACAGGATATAACAACACAATTACCCCCTTGTTTTGCTATTGACAATATGGGGCAGCCATTTTCCAACGTTGGAATTTGAAGTTGAAAATGATATTTTTGCCAATTTTTCAGCTGGCAATAGTGAATTATAGGAATAATAGGACTATTCTTTAACAAGGTCGGACTGTGTTTTGTGTTTTGTGTTGGGGTTGAGACTCCCAATGTGTCCCAAAAAATTGTTAGACTGAAATAACCTTAAACGGTGAGGTGGGGTCTTCTCTTATAAACATGCAGAATGGAATGAAATCAAATGGGGTTTGTGCAACTTCTGGGCTAATGAATCCTTAAGGGTTTGTATACGTGATCACCAACGTGTCCGATCTACACGAACAACTTCATGTAGTTACACGCGCCAACCCTGCGTGTGAGAACGTTTCACGCTTCATCGCCCTCCGCAACTAATCGGAAATTTAAAATGCCGAGAACTTTAAGTTGTTGGGAAGGAGCCTGCGAGGCTGATAAGAAAAGCATTGCTTAGAAATGGTCTTTGAAATCCCCTTACCTCAATACTTTATCTCATGTTCGCCCCGCCCAGACACAAACAAACTTAATCTTTTAATCTACCATTATCGTTTCTTTTCAGGGCATGAAATAAAGACTATATAAAATGTTGACCGATATTTAATACTTGTACTGAAGATAACGTTACAAACATGGCTGATAAATGAAACGAAATGGGGTTTAACCAAGGAGCTTTAAAGCTCCTTGGGTTTAACGTCCTACTTTTCGGCACCAACAAGGCTAATGAAAACGGACATGCGCCATGCAGTGTTGTATAAGGGACATTTTGCACGTAAAAGAAGCCTTGGCAAGTGGAATTCGATACAGAAGTAGGCCTTGGGGCCGTTGCCCGGACTAAATTTAACCCATAGGATACAGTATCATTAACCCTATCGGAGTAGAATAGTAGGACATTAAACCCCATTTTATTTCAGCTTCATTTGAGTAATTTAACTATATATTGAAAACGTAGATCAACTTCGATATGATGGATATAAGCAGTTTATTACCGTCCTCTTCGTAACTTGAGGAAGTACCCGCACCCTTGCCCACAATTCTTAAAATATGAAGACAATAGACACTAAATTTACATCCAGCATTTTTCTCAATTCAGTAGACTTAATGTACCCCCCCCCCCCACCGTCCACGCTGTCCCCTTTGAACCCCAAAGGTGTCTTCCAAGACAGGCCGCCCCGACCGTCGATGAAAAGTTCACGTCTGTTTCGGATCATTCCCGCGTAACTAGTATATTGTGGAATTTGAATGTTTATATCACGAGGAGAACGTGACTTTATATCCTACCTGTCACCATATCCGGTCTGTCACGCTCTATGGATACCAGGATGGCAGAGGCGTGGTTTCTCGTGTTTTTGCATGAAGAACAAGACCCCCCCTAAACAAATATTTATATGTGTGTGTGGGGGAGGGGGCCACTCCCACTGCCGCCGAGTAATATTAGGCTGTGTTGAACATGCTAGGGCCAATTTGTAGCATATCTGACCTGCGGTATATGTTTGACACTGGCTAAGCATTATTTTAATAATAGTAAAAACCGCCTTGAAACCACGCGATTTTTGCCATTTGCGAGGAAGCGCAAGAAGCTAAGGGGGTTCAAAAATTCAAAACCATAACGCAAAGGGCGTCATTGCGTCCGTCGCACTTAGCCCCTACAGGAGAGTCGTTACGTTCTAGGATTATCAGGAGGGTCATTACGTTCTATGATTATCAGGAGGGTCATTACGTTCTATGAATAGCAGGAGGGTCATTACGTTCTAGGATTATCAGGAGGGTCATTACGCTCTATGATTATCAGGAGGGTCATTACGTTCTATGATCAGGGGGGTCATTACGTTCAATGATCAGGAGGGTCATTCTGCACCTAACCCGGGCTAATTGAAGACGGTCATACGCCATACAGTATGCTATGAGGGAATTTTTTGCCAGGACAGCAACTGAAATCCAACTACCAATAATCTTTTACGTACAAGCCAATGTGTACACGGGACCTCGGTTTTCGTTCCATCCGAACGACTAGGCAGCTGTCCTTGTCAGGTCTGCATCACTTACAAGAGAAAACCACGCCGGAAAATCGAGATGAACTTTCTCGGCCAATGCAGGGATCGAACACCCGACCTCTTGGCTATCGAGCCAGCACCTTATCCACTTAGCCACGCGATCCCCATGTGTTTTTATATAATAAACGATATTTTATGTAATTGGCCCTCAGTTTTATGCATAAAAATTGGAAAAGCAGTATCTAAATAGCTAATTGAATTGAATTGAAACATGAAGTATACACAATTTATGTTTATATAATGGCATGCCAAGCGTGGCGATGAGAACAACTTTATTAAAAATGATAATTACATTTTCAAAGTCCAGGTGACCGGCCCACGTCTGTAGTATTATTTGAAAGGCCAAACTTGGCTTATTTTGGAGGATAAAACTGCTTAATTTTGTGTTAAAAGTACTAAATCCTCTACATTTGGCCTGCGCAGCTAACCTAATATACGTGATACGTTTACAATATTAAACCCGTCAGTCTTCGTCCGGTGTCCCAAGCTGTATTATGCGGTGTCTGGATAAAACCATACTTTTATTTAATAAAAAAAAGTAACGTGTACAGCACGTGGTCATGCACTGTATAGACTAACATCTGTCTTTATCTCTGTCCAAGATGACTGACCTTAAAAAGGTCAGACCGCATTAGTACTACGGGTGACGTCATATCATAATATTTACTAATACATCAAGGTGGTTGAAAAACCAGTCGATTAAGTTTTAAAACCCAATATGAAGAATCCTTATTCAGTAATAAACGGTGTTCAGTTACATAGGAAAATAATCCAAATGTTTCAAATGCAAACAAACTGAAAATACCGTCAAATTGGTAATTGATCGTCACGCGTGCGTTGTTACACCCAACGTAGTAATATGAACTAGTACGGGCAGAATTATATCTTTTTACCCATTTTACGCCTCCCGTACTATTTTCTGTACCTATTTATGCTAAATATGGAAAATATTTTATCCACATATACTTCAAACACCTTTATTTTTTTTCTTATACTTCAAAAAAAAAATGTTTTAGAATTTAATTTGTCGGAGGAAAAAAGCCATAGTCTCGTCGATGTCATCCTTATCAGTGATACTAGCGGCCAAGCGAATATACTCACTGCGGATCAGTGTGTGTATAGATCTCAAAGGAACGACAATAGATTTTAAGGTCTCCAAGCGACAAAAATTGAATCAAACCCATAAAAAGGGGTTACCTATCGCTATAAGTGGTTTGGAAGTTGACGTCAAAACGACCATTCTTCTATATTTTGGCGCTTATAAATTTCATACGTACACTTTTGTTTCTGAGACTCTGTTAAAATCCGGGGTGATCCCTTTAAAAAGAAATATTGCAAATGTATACAAAATTGACAAATAATGATAACTTCGGGATTTTCTTTTGTAATGAAGACGATTACAACACCTCCCAATCTGCCCATTGTGAACTCAACTAGGTCACTTGTGGGAAATGTGACGGATAACAACTACATAAATTCCCTGTCCCAATACTAAAACCTTGTACAATATACCAAACATTTCAAACTCTACTTTACATGGATGTCCTTTTCTCTCTGTTGACGCCCTACTGACCTCTTTGAACCCCAGGTTGGGATGGAGATAGGGGCGCTTTCTCAACCTCGTGGGTTTCCTCCGGGCAACCCGGTTTCCTCCCACGGCTAAAGACCCCTACGCGCAAGCGAATTATTGAAATAAAATTTTAAAAAAACCATATGTTAGTCCCGAAATGAAGTTGTGTTGATTGGACGTTAAACCACATTTCTCTCTCTCTCTCCCTCTCTCTCTCTCTCCCTCTCTCTCCAGGCATTTTATACAAGGGAACAGTCTATGGATACAATCGTATGGCAATCTCTAGTGTCCAGTCTATACTGATAGTATTTATTGCGCATGCTCTCCAGATAAGAATACGGCGTCACCGTTTGACATGACTTGTGAAATATATCTAGCCCCTTTCTACAAGTCCCTTGTGCATAATGATACACGATTCGTGGTGAAATGTTTATTTTTTCTTAAATATTGGATATGGAAATCCCATCTTTTCCTGACAAGATCACAACACCATGGTTCTGCTGGTACGACAATCCACGATTGACTTAACAATAATAATGCAGTACATGTACATGCTAAAACTTGGCTGAAAAAGGAGCACCCCCCCCCCCCCCTAGACCTAAAGTCGTTCAATATATTGTTGGCTTTATAAAGCAACCAAGTGCTTTATTTTATAACGTCCCTTTTGTTGTATAAGGGTTTTATTATAACCCCTACAGTGTTATAAAAGGTTTTATTATTGTAAACACGGCTATGTTCTATAAGTCTGTTATGGCAACCACCACAAACTACAAAGTAATAGTTATTAACCTTGACAGCATTAATTACTTTATAGGTTACATAGAGCGGGCAGAAGTATCTCAAGTTAAAGGGACAATAACACTCTTGCTGGCTTGGTAGCCTTATTCTAAGTACTAGATGTTTAAGTGTCCTGTTGTGTAAATTATCCATTACATCCTATTTTACTTTTCCAGAGGGTTCGAAAATATTTTTAAATCCAAGTTACATTTGAAAAAGTTCACGTTTGGCTTTTCAAACCATTTAGTTGAATTTTTCCAATTTTTATAAATTAGGTGTGTTAAGATGAAATTTGTATCATTAATCAATTTGAATATTGTAAAATACTAAAATTTGTTGACCAGAAAAAAGTTTGGGACATATTATTTAGTTACAACAAGAGTGGCATTGAGCCTTTAATATCGATACAATTAACACTCAGTGAGACCAACGTGTCAAGTTCTAAATAAAGCTTCAAAACAGAGATTGATAGGGGGGAGGGGGGTAGCGTTCAATACCGCTCATGCGACACACAGTTCGTCATTTCGGGACTAACAACATATAGTTCATTTTTTATTTGAGAATGTGCAGCGGCACAACGGCCTGTTCATATATCGCTTTCTCCAACTCCCTGTTCATATATCGCTTTCTCCAACTCCCAAGGGATATTTTACGTGCACGCAAATGTGTACACGGGACCTCAGTTTTTCGCCACATTCGAACGACTGGACAACTGTTCTAGTCAGGCCCTCCATCCTGCATCACTGACAAGGGCTAACCACGCAGGAAAATCTGGATGGACTTTCTCGGTTTTAGTTCTATCCGAAGGACTAGACAGCTGTCCTTGCCAGACCCAGAGACTTACGGTTTATAATACAGGTAAAACAAACACGATATATTGATGACAAAACACAAGGCGTGGCGGTAAAATGTAATTGAATATACAATGTAATATGAATCCATGTGTAAGTGGTAGGTAAATATTGAAAGGTCTGTTTAATAGAAATTAAATTATATAAGTGGTCGCTACAGGTCTTTTTGATATGTATTGAGACCTCTGAACAATTTCGCCATAACTGATAAGAAATTACAGTAAAACAGAAACGATTGAATGTAAATCAGTTTTATTATACACATTAATATTACATTATTATATGCGTACAACCCAGTTGACATTGTGTTAATTTCTAGGTCCAAAATATTCGCGATTTAGCTCCTGTAAGTCAATCGTTGTTTGTCGTACCAGCCGGGCGACTACCGGTATACGTTATCTCTTAGAACCTCCGTCGTGTTAGCAGAAGCCCCGTCCTGTACTGTACTTCCTTTAGGGACTTCTCTGATGGGGCGATGTCTGCTGACAGTTCCTATCGTCCCTATAGCTGCATGCAATATGAAAATAAGGTTCCCGGGCTATGTTAGACCCCTTACCTTCTATTTTTCACTGTAATTCTTTATTTGTCGCCAAAAGCAATCATTTCTCTCCATACCTGACACAAATTTATAATAAATCAGCACCATTTCCGATTAAATGAACATGCGGTCGGCGCATATTCTGGTCGAATTAAAGTGCGACCTTGGCCCCCAAAATCCACGTTTAATTCTACCCATTACGTGCGCCTAATATGGGTCCAATATTTTAGGTCTTTACAAAGGGCGACCCACGTAATCCATGTATGGCGACCAAGAGGATTACTGTCGACCCTATCGACCCTATTCTTCAAACAGTGAGCGGTTGTATGTGGCAAGGAGTAGGGTCGCCTGTCCAGCCTCGTGGGTTTTCTCCGGGTCCTCCGGTTTCCTCCCACTGCTAAAGACCCCTGGGCGCAAGCGAATTATTGAAA
This sequence comes from Patella pellucida, assembly GCA_917208275.1. Taxonomy (NCBI): domain Eukaryota; kingdom Metazoa; phylum Mollusca; class Gastropoda; family Patellidae; genus Patella; species Patella pellucida. The sequence goes on from OU795040.1 coordinate 72,089,954, forward strand.
TAAAAAATAAACCGTATATGAATGTATATAAATAAACTGATTTACATTCAATCGTTTCCGTTTTTACTCCAATTTTAAATCAGTTACTTTAGGCGAAATAAGCCAGCAATCTTAACAGAGTGCCAATTTCTAGCGTCTGGTTATTCCAGTTTACATAAGCCGTTTGATGTCCCTCTAGTGTCTCATTACAATTGGGACTGAAGCGCATTACGGTACACCATTCGTGTACCAATGTTAAAGAATTATTTTGTCTTAAATATCGGATATCAGAAGCTCATATTGATTTAAATTGACAAATAATTCGTGTTTTCGATGTCGAAGATTTTGGAGGATTTTGAATTACGGACGTAGGTCCTTAAAATGTAATTATAATATACATGTATATTTAAACATTACACTCCAAGAAATGTATATATGCTTGTAACTCACTACCTATATATATATATGCCCACGATTGTTTAATGTAAACATAAGATTAAACTATTTTATATGTTTGGAGAGAACTTATATGGGCCTTTGCCTGTTGTTTAATCTATTTCAGTTTATTGAATAAAATATTGTTTAAACTAACCCAACCCCTAATATTAGATATCGGTGGACTAATGAACCCACAGACTAGTGCACCTTAACCCTAACCCTAACCCATCACCTAATATTAGATAGATATCGGTGGGCTAATGAACCCGCAGACTAGTGCACCTTAACCCTAACCCTAACCCATCCCCTAATGAACCCGTCGTCTACTAAGCATACCCAAACATATCACCAAGAATTAAAGCGAGAATTTCATATTTTATAAGAAAGTCAAAACATAATTATTTGTATGTCTTTTGCTCAATAGTTATCAACTCACTATTATATATACAACCATGGGCATTATTTCCCAACCTTAAAAATCATTGACACAGGAAATAATAACACAATTACCACCCATTGCCTCCATGCATAAGCTTCCTTCAAACGTCGGAATTCGAAGTTGAAAATGATATTTTTGCCAATTTCTCAGCTGGCAATAGTGAATTATAGGATTACTAGGGTTATTCTTTAACAAGGTAGGACTGTTTATGGATACCATCTATTTAAAGGCTTTTTTAATAAATTTTAAAATTATAACTTAAAAATTTGAAATTGTAGCTGAAACGAAACAAAGAATACAACTTAGCAAACAATATCACCAACCGGCATTATTAAACGAAACGAAGAAGACAATTTTAAAGAATATATTATTATTAAGTAGACTTATTCATGTTTCCTGAACCAGAAAAAATATAAACAGGCCTACTGAATATATTGTGGTGGCTTCTATTAATACATGTGACCTAGATGTTTCGCATGTTTGGTCATGGTCATCTATTTCAAACAGTATTCTCTACACTATATTCTAGAAGTAACTCCAGGGAGAGAGAGAGAGAGATAGAGAGAGGGGGAGAGAGTGAAGGGGAGAGGGAGATGGGGTTTAACGTCCACTCGAAACAAACTATGTTATTTCGGGACTAACATATGGTTTTAATTTCATTTCAATAATTCGCTTGTGCGTAGGGGTCTTTAGCAATGGGAAGAAACCGAGGGACCCGGAGAAAACCATCGAGATTTGACTGGCGACCGTACTCCTTGTCACGTACAACCCTGGGATTCGAAACAACGCTCGTTGACTCAATGGCAGGCTTCATCATACAGCGCACACGTGCTAGTAACTCTAGCAATAAGATCTTCAAAACAGCTGTCTAGTCGTTCGGATAGGACAAAAACCGAGGTGCACGTAAAAGACCTCTTGGTAGTTGGAATTCAGTTGCTGCACGGACTAAAATAGATAAAATATCAAAAAATATTTACGCCGTTAAACCTACTTACCATATTGGTAAACTATCGATTACTAGAGTCCGATCAGGCAGGTTTCCCCCGAGTTCTTCGGTTTCTTCCTGCAGTAATGATCGAAATCATTCGCAAGATCTGTGCCAAGGGCCAAATTGGAAACAGGCCTCAGGCCTAATTTGCTACCCTTGTAAAATGGCGCGATTATATATGACGATATATTATGTCGCTTCAGACAACTTCCTCCTATTATGGCCTACAAGGGGGGGGCGAATTGTAAGCACGTGCGCGCTGTATCATGAAGCCTGTCGTTGAGTCAACTGGCGTGGTTTCGAATCCCCGGTGTACGTGACGAGGAGTAGGGTCGCCTGACCAACACGTGATTCAAAGTTCATACATCAATGTGTCTGTTGTCATCTTGCAATTTACAAAAATCGGACCAGCACATATAGTCGCCGTGAGTACGTGGTAGACACGCACGTGCAGTCCCGATACACGTAGAAGACTAGCTACGAGAACGTAGCTAAAAACGTTGACATATAATAATGTGTTTGTTTTTAGCTACGATTGGCACCCTTCAATTTGACGTTGTGGACGCTCTAAAGAGTTGGTATGCGATTGACTTTAGATTCATACAAAATCAGAGGCGGATCCAGGAAATCCAGTTAGGGGGGCCCCTGAATTTTTTTTTTTAAAAATCGGGGTTTCAGTGGTGATTTGTTGCGCATATCTATTTTTTTATACTGTTATTTAGGGATTTAGGGGGGGCGGGCACCTAGAGCCTCCCCCCTGGATCCGCCTCTGTACAAAATGTTTAAGGTCAAGGGATGAGGAGGCCTTTTGATTTCCAAATATTGTGGACCCTAGAGGCTACGGTTATTATCTGATTGACTTTAATTTTATACGCAGTGTATAAGGTTATTGATTTCAAGCGATATCCGATAATAAAATTACTGCCAGTGTTATTATCCTAGATCACTTTGAAAAATCTTGTTGACTAAAGTTGGTATTCCATTTATATACAGCGTTTAGGGTCATGAGATGGGGAATGCTACTGATTTCAGATAAATACTGCCAGAGTAATGGCCCTTGATTACTTTGAAAAATCTTGTGGGTGCTCTAAAATTAATATCCCATGGACTCAAAATTGATACACAGTGTTTAACTTCACGAAAGGAGGGGCCTATTGATTGTCAAAATTGATTTTCGATAATTACTTCCAGGAATTATGGCCTTTGATACTAAATATTTTGTAAAATAAACGTTTGTAGAAGGCAGAACTAGAAACCAACAAATTCTACTTGCTAATCGTTACATTAATATCTGTAACACTATCGTAGTGAAAACAGATAAGAGTTTCGTAGATAAAGGATTTATTTACAACAGGAGCACATCTACATAATACCGTAATACAGGTACTTAAACTATAAGAACTAGGCTACGACAGGAACACGTCTACATAATAAAATCTACTAGTCTTCTACAACTAAACGTCTACAGGAACACGTCTTCATAATACAACATTTACTATTCTGCCCCTCTGCCAACTCTGCCAAGGCAGCGGCTGGACTCGGGTGAGTCCCTACACTCGTACAAGCCTTCCTTCTCTCTCGGCTCTTCGCTTTACTAACTGACGATGAACAACTTAAACATGCATTATTCAAGAGCTAAATCTGCCTAGTGCAGGTCTTTATTTGGGCATGAAATGTTTTCTAAAGTATTAATTAGACATTAATTAACTGATCCAGGCCTTAATCAACTTTAGATGGCATCAGATTGCTCCGATACTAAACAGATTTAAACGTTTCAGCGGTTAATCAAATATGGCGCACCTTAACGCTTCGAGTCGTAGCTTTGATCAACCAGGTCCGTGGTTGAAATTATTGCACAGGTCGGTCAAATCTTTAAATGCCTATATATTCGCTTGCAATAGAGTAATTTGAATGAAATTTTCAAATTATTCATTTTACATCATCTACTTTCGAACTAGTATAGCAAGAATGGCTAGTTCTTATCTATATCTTGAATAATGTAACTTTAATTATATACCAACAGGACATAGATAAGGCAGATAGTCATATCTGCAATTGTTTCTTTTATCTCGTCATGGCATGTGCATAAACATTTGAAGTCGTGTGGATCTTGTACACAGATCATGTATAGCTTGTAATGGCCATATTGAATTAATTAGATTTAATAAGATCGTGACTGGACAACAGTTTACTATGAGGTGAAAGTCAAAATCATCTATTGTCAAAACTAGCAGAGTTCAATGCACCTAAATTATAAATGATATCACTTTGTTACACGTTCTCAGAAAAAAATGAAATGAATTGAAATGGGGTTTAACGTCCTTCTGTTTTACTCCTAACCTTAGCTGCTGTTAGTTGTCTTTTGTGCTAAGGGGTTGAGTTGCTTCGTTCTTTTCAATTCCTTTGACACTTCTAAAAATTGTTTGTACTTCGTAGTTTATTCATTTTGACACTAAAGTACACATAATTATAGACAATGATGAATATTTAAAAAAATCTTTTTCACCAGAATTTACGGTGAATGGGACTTTTTTTTTGCTTTTGTGTCAACATATAAGTACAATGTTTCTGAATTTAATGAAAATTATTCATTTCTATAAAATTCAGAACGTTGTAATTGCATATCCATGTACTTAATCCATCCTTAAACTACCCCCCCCCCCCCTGAGATGACTAAATATTGGGGTGATTTAGTCAATGATGAGGTATAAGTGAACGTTCGAGACTACCACATTTTATGGTTTTCTCGAACAATGATTTACTCAATGATTAGGTTAATCAAAGTTAATAAAAATCTTAGCTTAAAATTTAATCAGCTTTTCAGAATATGGCTGGTCAGAAAATCAGATTGTAGTATGGATTGTACATTTCACCCCCTATAGGGTTTTTCATTATTATTAATAACAGTTTACTTAGGTATGACTTTGAATGGCTTCGGCCTTACTTTATTCAGTTTATTGTTAACTATTTGTATATAACCTTCTGTATTTACATGTTGATTGTATCATTGCTTGATAACGGTGAGAGTGCGTGTCCTCATTGAAGCTATGCTGTTTATAAACCTAGTGAATGTTATCCATAAAGCTGTTTGTTATTATATATCTCTTTCACGCCATTCAAAGATACACTAGAAGCTGTTTTCCATAAGTTTGAGTATTGTTGTTATTCTATCCAGTTACTAAATGTCATTTAAAGAACATAATAAATTATATAGAAATGTCTTTGCTTTTGTCACGAAGAAAACAATTTATCACCCAGGCGACTTGACCACACGGGGTTAAATGGCAGGTCAAGCCAGGGGCGCAGATCGCCAAAAAATAGTTGTGGGGGCAGTCCATGGGCCGTCCAGAAAGAAGACAAAGGGAAAGGAAACGGGCAGAGTGGATATGAGTGTTCTGTTCTTTAGTTTTAGATATTTTAATAGACAAAAACCAATCAATAAAGTGTTTAATTTTTAAAAATTGCTCTCTGAACTATTTTGTTATTGGTAAAACCTACCCAAAATCACCGAGAATGCATATTTAAACACCATTTGTAAAAAACATTCAAAAAAAATTAAAAGGTCCACCCATCCCCAGCATTATGACATCATCGTTTGACATGATTTGTGGAATAGGTCTAGCCTCTTTCTTGGAGTCCCTTGTTACAAATGGGGCTGAAACGCATTATGCTACACGATTCATGTACCAATAGTAAAATGTTTATTTTGTCAGATAATGTAATACTCGTAGTTTCTTGTCAAATGATATAAAGGGGCGCCGGAACCCGGGTACCAGGGTATACAAATGGTACCCTGCCCTTTTCTGGGGTATACATGTATACCCATGCCCTAACGATAAAAGTTTTCAACCTTTTTACTAGTCTATTCATTTTAACCGGATCTCGCACTCATAATACATAAATTTTGAATAATCAGGTATTTGTCTCTTTCACTATCATTTATTTTAAAATGTTTTAGGTTGAAATTTGGAATGCTAGAGGCGCTCTTAACAGCATGCTCGGAATTGACAAAATTTTCTAGAGGCTGGGAGTGGGGGATATTCCCTTTGTTTTGGTAACCTGGCCCTCGCGTCGTTCCGGCGTCCCTGTAGCTGACAATGTATAAAATTCTCGCTAGACAATTATGAACCAGTTCCCCACAAATGTTAAGGATATGCCCGGATGGTGATGGGGTTTCAAAATACCCTTGTATACGCAGAAGGGTTAAATATTTAATTGAAGAAACAAATAGCACTGAAAGGGTGACGACGGTTCTATATTCTTATAACATTATACCGGTTAGAGAAAGATAGTAAAGTCAATTTACCTTTAGTGAAAAAAGTTGGTCTTGTTTGTGATTTGGGGGATTGGGATGGCCTAGTGGTCTAGAGTGCCGCGCTTCGACCTCTTATTGGCCGGTCACCTCTGGCTTGCTGCTGTGGTTTCGAGCCCTATTTGAGCGTATGTGACATGGAAATAGGGGCACCTTCTCAACCTCGTGGGTTTCCTCCGGGCACTCAGGATTCCTCCCACTGCTAAAGGCCCCCACGCGCAAAATGATCTAGTTTGTGTCGAGTCGATAATGATAATGTACATTTGTAATTGCGCTAACTCCATCCATATTGCATGCTCTAAGCGCGAGGATAATAGCTAATCCTGATAATATGTCACAAACAAATGAGTTTTGAGTTTGGATTTGAACACAGTTAATGATTGAGAACTCTGTATCTCCAATGGTAAATTGTTCCACAAACGCGGTCTACAGACACTGAAAGCTTTATCCCCATATGATTTCAGTTAAACCCCATTTCCCTCCCTTTCTGTTTGTGATTTGGCCCGGGGGTTTGATGGTCGGATTATTAACGCAAGCGCGCTATATCGAAATGTCTGTCATTGAGACAAATGGCGTGATTTCTATTCGTCGGGTTTATCCGGGTCCTTCGGGTTTCCTCCACTGTTAAAGACGCCTACGTGCAAGCGAATTATCAAAATGAAATTGAACCATGTGTCAGCCCAGAAATGACCTAGTTTGTTTCGAGTGGACGCCATACCCCGTTGTTTTTATCTCTCTCACTAATAAACCACATATTCAATTCATGTGGAAATATATGATAGATTGAATAAGTTCATTAGTATCAAGATTTGTTAAAGCCCCAATACCACTCTTGTTGTAACTGAATAATATGTTCCAACCTTTATTCTGGTCAACAATTTGTACTATTTTACAATATTTCAATTAAAAAATGATACAAATTTCATATTAACACACCTAATTTTAAAAATTGGAAAAATTCAACTACATGCCGTAACATGGTTTGAAAAGCCTTACGTAAGCACTTTCAAATGCAACTTGGATTTAAACATATTTTCGAACCCTCTGGACAAGTAAGATAGGTTGTAATGGATAATTTACCCAACAGGTAGGACACTTAATCATCTTGTAGTTAGAATAAGGCAAAAATAAATTTCTGGACCTGTCAAACCAGCAAGAGTGTTATTGTCCCTTTAAGGAACGATTCGTGCAACAATCGCAATAGTCGAGTAATTGTGGTGATCCCCACCCCATTTTGAACTTCTGCTTAAGACCAATCTTTTAAAATAGCTTTTAATTAGCTAATTAGTCTGTGATATATTTACATGCTCATTTTTATTATTTTATTTGTGATTTTATTTGTTTGTAAATTTATAGTTTAATTGGCTGTCACTTTATATTTCATTTTATATGTCATATTATCATTTTATAATTTATTCGACTGGGGGGTGACGCCAAGTCAACACAAACTAGAGTTTTAAAATTTCATTTCAGGAGCCAACATCCAATTCATTTTCACCAGTCGTAGATTAAGCGGGGTGTTACCAAGGTAACGACAGAAGGTGCCAATGTTACAGGGTCCTAAACATTATAGTTCTGTTGTACCAACTAAATCGAACAATCATACTGACAGACATTAGCCAAAATATGTCCGTTTTTCACTGTTGATGCAAGGGCCCATGACCAATGCAGAATTAACCAACATTTAATTATGGCCTACCAGCTGTATCACTCTCCTTTCAAACTGTTTATTAGAATTTTCGATTAAACATAAATGTTCTTGTAGCTATAAAAAGCTAGATTAATATACCAATTGTTCATTTGTAACACATTTAACACCATATCTCTCCACGCGAATTGGCAATAAATTGTTTATTGAATAAAACAGAAACATTTTGTATACCTGTAAAATAATATACCAATTGTTTATATTAAAAGATAAAGTCTACCGTGTAATACGGAAATTGGCAACACGTTTTAGCCCTTCAATATCCAGCGTATCAGATATGCAAACCTACATGATATACATATTAATATAATCCCTACGGAATATTTTAATTATTTACTGTTATAATATGAATTATCACATATTCCCTGTTAAATGAAAATCGGCCATTAGTGCAGCTGTACAACTTTATGGACCCTGGCCTCAAGTGCCTGGGACCAACACTTTCTGAAATGTCAATAAAAGCCCTGGAATCATTTCAATTTTAAAAAAAATAAACAGTAAGCAAAACATCGGAAATAAGTGGTGGAACACAGTATATCATGTCCCCACCACTAAAAATATTTGTGGGGACGCGTCCCGGTGTCCCCATCGGGATCTGCGCCCATGGGTCAGGCAATTATTCTTTAGAATTGTCACTCACTGAAGCGGCCGGGGTGGGGAGGGGGCACGGTTGATCATAAATCACAGAGAATGTTATAACCTTTATCTTCGAGGTCCGGTAAACACATTGGCGTGCAGGTAAAAGATCCCTTGGCAGTTGGAATTCGATATAAAAGTAGACTGTTGCGCCGCTGCCCGGGCAAAATGTTCTCTCATAGCACACTGTATGGCGTATGCCTGTCTTCATGAACCCAGGTTAGGTGCAGAAGCGTAGGACTTTAAACCCCATTTCGTTGCATTTCTACTAATTTAATCAGTTATTGACGAATACGGTTAAAATATCTATGTTAACTGTGGGTTATTAATACATTCTCTGTGGGTTATACGTATAAACCACGGTAAACTACCAGGGGTTATAATCAGGCCCGTAGCCAGGAAGTTGTTTTTAGGGGGGCAAAGATGTTTTCGGGAGGGCCAACTAGCATGGGCATCTGCATGAATTTTGCGGTAAAGGCCAATTTTCTTGTGATATTGGGGGGGCAAGACTCAGTATTGGGAGGGCAGTTGCCCCCCCGTGCCACCCCCTGGCTACGGGCCTGGTTATAATAATAGTATGTATCCATTCCATTGCTTGATTAATCTCCTCGTCCGTTGGGTTGCAGGATGGAGAAACTTATAAGAAGTTACAAGCAGGCCCAGTAGCCACCACACCCCCCCCCCCCTACCATCGAGAGAAAATCTGCCGACCATAACTCTAAAATACCTACTGTAGATTGTGCCGACACGTCCCCCCCCCCCCCTAAAAACTTCACAGCCCCTCCGCAGCCAGAAAGCTGGCTAAGGGCCTGGCTGGTTTGAAGTACAGATTCTAGTCGTTCGTTTGAATCCGATATATTCTAGCCATGTTTACCGTATTTCCTCTAACAAGCGCCGGGTCTCCAATAAGCACCGGGCCTCTAATAAGCGCCGGGGGGTCAAGGGTAGTTGAGACAATAATAAGCGCCGGGCCTCCAATAAGCGCCGGGTCTCTAATAGACATTAGATTGCTTTTGATCAAATGCCGTAATCCAAAAGATTCGCCGGCCCAATGTCCATGGTAAATGACGGCTTTATCCTAAATTCAATTTGCTATTAAAGAAATAAGCGCCGGGCCTCTAATAAGCGCCGGGGGGTCAAGGGATGCTGAAAAAATAAGCGCCCGGGCGCTTATTAGAGGAAATACGGTATTTTCTTTCGATTTTAGGCATCTTTACACATCGCCCTTAAATCAGTAGTTACAAGGCAACGTATGTTTATCTTGGTAGGTTGCATGGAGATAGGGGCGCCTTCTTAACCTCGTGGGTTTCCTCCGGGCACTCCGGTTTCCTCCCACTGCTAAAGACCCCTACGCGCAAGCGAATTTTTCAAAATAAAAAATAAACCCTATGTTAGTCCCGAAATGACCTAGTTGTGTTGAGTGGACGATTAACCACGTCGGACAATTCCGGATAAAATTTCTCGGCCAAGGGATCAAACACAGCTAACGAGTCAACGCCCTACCCCCTTAGCCACCGCGACCCCTCGTAAAGTCGTAACTAAAAACAAACAGATGGGATTTGTCTGAATGTTTTCGCGACATTCACGTAGTTAATGTGTCTTAATCCATAAATCGCGATTAATTAAACAGAGCGAAACGAGATCTGCGCTGCATAAAGACCCTACTTGAATAAAAAGTATAACAAACAATAGTCTAAATTAGCACTACTTGAATATAAATAAATCATTAATGAAACGTTAATTACCAATAGATCGATTAATTAAATTGATTGATAGTTAATCCCGAACCCCTTTGACAGTTTGCATTTGTTGTGGGGTTAAAAGTCGGCTTTATTAAGGACCCTCGATAGATCCGCCCCATAGAAACTGTAAACAATCATCTATTTATAGCTAGAGAATTCAGCTTTGAAGTTCCATGTGCAGCGTGCGTGACTAGACCTGGTGATCTCCCTTTGGCTTATTTATAACCCTGCATTAGCAACCGAACGGTTGTCAAAATAACCTACCAACCTATTGACCATTAAGACACAAATTCTTTGGGTTGTGAAGGAAGGAAGAACACGGACGGAATAGTGTTCAGTTGTAACTGAAACACGTATTAATTTTCCGTGGATTAAAACTTGGTGGCTTATTCGTTCGATTGTGAAGCCGGTGAGACCGAGGAGGTCGTTACGGTACTACTGTTGTTAGTTATCCACTGCTGATGTCGATAAGAAACTGCTGCAATCTGTGATATTATATTCCCCGTGTGGTCTTCGATGTTCATATTATTAGTGTATTTATAATTCGTGACATTGACCTTAAATTGACGACAAGTACAAGTAAAACTGATGCTTATTGGCTAATATTTTTGTTTTTGCCAATCCCATATCTTTGGACGTAGTAATAGCGTAAACGGCGTGTGGTGTATAGTCAGATAAGGGAGGGGCGGCTGACCGCGATGGATTTCTCCTCGGGCAAATTCAAGAAACCTGTCAATGGGATTAAGAAACACACAAATGGACACACGAACGGACTGAATGGAAAAAATGGTAGATCACACAAGGTAAGTTAGATTTTTAGCTAATTGCATCCCATTATTACCCCCAATGCACGTGACGCGTTAGGGGTAACCCGATAATTTACTTTTGGATATTGCGAAATCCTCTCCGGTCATGGGTCACTGTAATTTGTCAAAGACGCTTAGTGACATATTGCGTTTATTGAGAGGCGTGTTATAGTCTCATGTCACAGTAAATATTAACGGCATAGCTCACGTCTTTTACAACTTTCTAAAATTGTTTATATATTTTTTTTTTTTTTTTTTTAAAAAGGTAAAATAACAGATTTGATAAACATTTAAAAAAAAAATCTCTTCCCAATATTTTTTTTTTTTTTAAATGACGTAGACAAAGGTGTGGTTTTGAAATATAAGGAACAATTTTTAATCTAGCAACATGGATATTAAATTGTGTTGTGCATAAAATGTATTTACTTCTTGATGAGTATAATGCATCAATCGAATCGCATATATTTCATCACCCAGCCGGGTCCCGTACATCCTGGCCCTGTTGAAATGTTTGACGAAAATTAATTACTGTGTTCTTCAAATGTATTAATATATTATGCATCCGAAATTCGTATCTTTAAAAAACATTTTTCATCCCATCCAAATTACTAGAGACTAGAGACTTCTGCTTGAGATCATAAGGTTGAATTATGTGGCATGGTTTTGATTCCTGTAACAAGAACTCTGACTTCCTTCCACTGTTAAAGACCCCTAAGCCCTAGCGAATTATTGAAATAAAATTAAACCATATGTTAGTCCCGAAATGATCTGCATGTAGTTTCTGTTGAGTGAATGTTAAACCCAAATGTTTGTCTTTCCCTGGAGGGAGGGGGGGGGGGGTATATGGCCGAATGGTTAGCAAGCGTGCTCTGTATCATAAGGTCTCATTGAGTCAACTGCATGGTTTAGATTATCGGTTATACATGACAATTAGAAGTAGGGTTGCAGGGGACAAGGAAGTGCCGGGGGAATGCCCCAGGCTCGACAAGTTTTAGAAAATATACTGTCTCTAGTGTAATTTTGGCACATAAACACCTAATGAAATGAAGACAGAAGTAATAGTTTCACTTTTAGTTTCGTTTTTAGTGGTTAGATACCAGGGCTCGGACCATTACATTGCCAATGTAATTAATTACATTACCAGTACTATTTCTTTTTAAATGTAATCATTACAATTACTTTTTCATTTTTAGCAATGCAATTAATTACCATTACCCATTACATTTAAAGTAATTAATAACCATTACATTTAAAGTAATTAATTACCATTACCCATTACATTTAAAGTAATCAATTACCAATTACATTTAAAGTAATTAATTACCAATTACATTTAAAGTAATTAATTACCATTACATTTAAAGTAATTAATTACCATTACATTTAAAGTAATTAATTACCATTACATTTAAAGTAATTAATTACCATCACCCATTACTTTATGAGTATATTAATAAAAAAACATTTTTTATAGAAATAAAAAAGACAGCTTTATTTTTCTGCCATGATGCACCTAAGTAATCATTGTTTCAAAATAATAGATATTTGTGTATACATTGTTATTTCTATAGGCCTATATATAATGACATCAAGAAAAATTATCATGTCGCACGCAGTGGTGGAAAAAACTGACGTTTCCACTGACTTGAAAAATGAATTTAAGGTATAATTAAAGTAGAATTAACTGTATTTCTTTTAAAGTATAATTAACTGTATTTCTTTTAAAAGTAGTTTAACAAAAGACTTAATCTATCTGAATTTTGTGTCTATAATAATTGTATTACTGTTGAATTATTCAACATGACTCTAAAACAATATATATATATTTGTTTAATATTAAATAACCATAAACGGATGCGATACTTGAAGGCCATTGTTTGGTTTGTCAATTCAAGTTCTCAACTTCTTTATTGCTCTTAGTCAAAAACCTATCAGGTACATGTATAACATGATTACAGTACAAACAATTAAATAAATACTACATGTACAATATGTAGGCCTACAAAAACAATATCAAACACATATATAATTATATACAACACACAACGCCGGATTAACCATGGTGGGGCCCCTGGGGCCTGGAACATGTGGGGGGCCCCTGATCACCGACAGCGAGCGCCGAAGGCAGGGCCGTATGTAAGATTGTAGAAGTGGGGGTGCAGCAGAGTATTGGGGACGCCAATATAATGCCCTGAGTGCGGAACGGTGCGTGTGTGTCGGTGGGGGTGGGGGGCTTGGAGCTGCAATCAACGTCGCTCCCGTATGGCCATTTCGGCAGCGCTATTTCTTATTTGATCACGGTGGATAAGGCGCTGGTTCGCTAGCCTGGAGGTCGGGTGTTCGATTGTCAGTGATGCAGAAGGAGGGCCTGACAAGGACACCTGCCTTGTCGTTCGGATTGGACGAAAAACCGAGGTCCCGTGTACACATTGGGGTGCACGTAAAAGATCCCCTGGCAATTGGAATTCGATATAAGAGTAGGCCGTAGCGCCGCTGCCCGGGTAAAATTTCCCTCATAGCACTGTATGGCGTATGCCCGTCTTCAATTACCTCAGGTTAAGTGCATAACAGTAGGACGTTAAACCCCATTTCATTCATTCATTGATGTTAAGCACACCAAAATGAGAAACTCCTTATCCTCTAAACTAGAACTAGTCCGAAACACCATAAGGCGACGTGGATAGGGCGACCAGAACAAAAATTGGTGGCCTTTAATGTCATGTGGAGGGTCAGACGCCGATAGGAGAGACCCTTCGCCTTTGGAGGTAGCATCCTTGTCTGGGGTCCTCCAGTAGAAAATTTTAAAAATAACGATGCAGGAAACACGTTTTTCTGCCATTTGGGTGATATCTGAGCGGCAATTTTGTATTTTATATGGCGGCAGATTTTTTGTGAGAGGCATTCGCTTCTGGTGTCCGCACCTTGGGTCCGCGCCTGTGGTGGCGCCCGATAGCCTCCACATAAGAGATATAAGAAAGTTTGGATCAGGTGTAGGCGCCATTAAAGCCGACCGACTCATCAGTGCCCAGGAGCATCACTATATGATCATAATCAAGTGTATTATTTTATAATTGAAAGGTTGTCAATTTTTTTGGAGGGGACGCCTTATTTTTCTGGAAATTTTCATAAATTGGAGGCCGGAAACATGATTTCCTGGCATTTCAGGCACTTGTGTGGAGCCATTTAGAAAAAAATAAAATTAGCGCATTTTAGTGTTATTTCAGTGGACCAATCCATGCGAGTGCTATGGAATGATGGCATTTCTAGAGGAGGGGGGTGGACGCAACTAAGATTTTTTGTGGGGGGGCCCCTAATGTTTGGGGTCCTGGGGCCTATGCCCCATGGTTAATCCGGACGTGGTGATAAATGTGAGTGCTATGAAATGATGGCATTTCTAGAGGAGGTGACTAGACGCAACTAAAAAAAATTGTGGGGGGCCCCACAACCAGACAACCAGGCCATTTATTTGCTGTTTTGTCTTTGAATATATCTTTCCATGGATTTTTAGGGGTGCTGAAGACAAAAATCGTAGTAAAAACTTTTGTGGGGGGCCCCTAATGTGGGGGGCCCTGGGGCCTGTGCCCCATGGTGCCCCATGGTTAATCCGGCCCTGACAACACATATCAAAATGGCTTAGATACCGTACATAAATATATGGTACAAAAATATAGGAGGGCAAACGTTTTTCTATGCATGTTGCGTTGCTTGTTGTTTGCCAAATACAGAAATTTCCCTAGATTAATTAGTTCACTTGTTACTTTGAGATTAAGATTAAAGTGTAATTAGACTATTGTCTTTTAATCTAACTGATTGATTGATTGACTGACTGACTGACTGAATGACTGTAAATTACCATTAATCTGTGATAACATATTTTCAGAAATCAACTTTTCAGGTTACATGTTTAAAATTAGGGTCTTAAAAAAGATAATAAAAGAAAATGTTTAATGCCTTCTTATTCCTATTATAATTTATTACAAGTAGTCTAAACCTTTTATAAAAATCACATGAATTGGATTTGTGTCAGATAGACTTAATTTGAAGTTAGTTATATTGGACAGGTTTAAATGTACCATAAAATGTAATTGAAAAGTAATTGAAATTTAATTGATCATTACATGATTTGTTGAATGTAATTAAGTACATTTCGATTACTCATTACTTTTGAAATCTTCCATTACTCTTTAAATGGCCATTACTTAAAAAATGAAATTACATTCCATTACCATTACCCATTATGCATTATGCATTTACCATTACCCATTACCATTACTATTATGCATTACTCATTTACCATTACCCATCTATCATTACCCATTACCATTTATCATTACCCATTACCATTTACCATTACCCATTTACCATTACCCATTTACCATTACCCATTTACCATTACCCATTACCATTATTCATTACCATTATTCATTACCATTATTCATTACCATTATTCATTACCATTACCATTACCCATTACCATTATTCATTACCATTATTCATTACCATTATTCATTACCATTACCCATTACCATTATCCATTACCCATTACCATTATTCATTATCCATTACCATTATTCATTATCCATTACCCATTACCATTACCCATTACCATTACCCATTATCATTATTCATTACCATTATTCATTACCATTTACCATTACCATTACCCCTGATCAAAACCATGTCACTTGACTCAATTTGGCCACTTGGACCCTCTACCCCTTAAGAGGATCCCCTAAGATGATGATTTACACCTTTATCATATCTTTAAGAGATACATGTACACATCGATTTATATAGGTTATCTTTAAAGGGGCATATCACATGACTCTCTTATAAAGAGAAAGAGAGGGTAGAGAGAGAGAGGTAGAGGAATGAGAAAGAGTGGAGGAATGAGAGAGAGAAATGGGGTTTAAGGCAAACTCAACCCAAACTAGATCATTTCGGAACTAACACATGGTTTAATTTTATTTCAATAATTCGCTTGCGCGTAGGGGTCTTTAGAAGTAGAAGGAAAACCGTGGGACCCGGAGAAAACCCATGAGGATGGACAGGCGACCCTAGGGTCACTCCTTGTCACATACAACCAGGGATTCGAAACCACACAGTTGACTCAAAGACAGGCTTTATGATACAGCACACACTGCTAACTATTCGCCCATCCACTCCCCCAACTCGCTTATAAATTTTGAAGATACATTGTTGGTATGTTCAAAGAGACATAGCAGAGCGAGACTTCAACAGTTGAAATGTTTGCCGAAAATTAATTACCGTATTCTACAAATGTATCAATAATTTATGCGTCCGAAATTTGTATCTTTAAAAACAATTTTTTCAGACCATCCAAATTCCTTGTAGGGGATCACGGTGGCTAAGTGGATAAGGCGCTGGTTCGCTAGCCTGGAGGTCGGGTGTTCGATCCCTGCATTGGCCGAGAAAGTTCATGTCTATTTTCTGGCGTGATTTCCCCTTTTCAGTGATGCAGAAGGAGGGCCTGACAAGGACAGCTGCCTAGTCGTTCGGATGGGATGGAAAAAACGTGGTCCTGTGTACACATTGGAGTGCACATAAAAGATCCCTTGGCAGCTGGAATTCGATATAAGAGTAGGCCGTAGCGTCGCTGCCCGGGCAAAATTTCCCTCGTAGCACACTATATGGCGTATGCCTGTCTTCCATTAGCCCAGGCTAGGTGCATAATAGTAGGACATTAAACCCCATTTTATTCATTCATTCATTCATTCATTCATTCATTCATTCATATTCATTCATTCATTCCTTCCTTCCTTCATTCATTCATTCATTCATTCATTCATTCATATTCATTCATTCATTCATTCATTCATTCATATTCATTCATTCATTCATTCATTCATTGTGTTGTAGACATTATAAAGCCAGTAAGAGTACAGTTGTTATCAAATATGTCCATGTACATTTAGAATGACAGTAAGTCATAGTGTATATTTAGTCATGAGATCAACAATAATAAGATGATGATTTAAGGTCATGTGTGTCCTGTTCAATAATATTAAAGGATCTAGAAATTGACGCTAGTGGGTCGCGACGCATATAATAATGTATATTAGTCATGAGATTAACAATAAGTGTGGTTTAATGGTCGAGGGCGAGACATTAAGTAATATATTGTAACAACAAGAGGACCGTAGGTCAGAGTGTTTTTACAATATATTACGCAATGTCTTAGCCAGAGACGATTAAACTACTTAAAATTCAGACACTCGGTCACACTCCGCACGTGCGTTTGCAGTGAAAAACATCATGCCAGTAGTAATATTGAAATAATGTACTATTGGCAAGTTGCCCGTACATTATTTGACATAATGGTACGCCAACATCAAAGGATGGCGTCACATCTGTATTTTAATAATGTATATTAGTCATGAGGTCAACAATAAGATAAGTTAAGGTCTTGATGCCCTGTGTGATGTCTTGATGCCCGCCTGTGTGTCATTGATATTATCTTCACCATTGATTTAACTACATGTAGGTTAGCTATTATCACTATTAATTTTACTACCAATCTGTGTAAACTTATACAGGTCACAATTCTATTGCTCCTGTTAGCTCACTACATTTATTTTTTTTTAGCGTTTTCCGAGTTTCTGTCTCCGGATTATCGCCCTTATTGTTAAAATTATTTGACGTTCTAACACCTGACGTCAATTGGCTGACTATCGCCATTGAAGAGACGACCACTTACAAGATCCGTCGCATAATTATTTTTTTTTGTTACGTCTTTTATGTAAATCAGTTTAGTGAAGCCTGTACCAAGACAGGCCCGGGACTGTACAGCGCAGTGGACGCTTACGGCTGGCCCCCGGATCCATTCACTTGATTTGATAATTGTTTAGTTCTTGCAATGTCTGTTTTCTGTCTTGTCCGCAGGTTTATCTTGTAGAATGTTTTGTTTTGTTTGTTTAGCGTGTAGTGCAGTCTCCCTGCATTTACTAATAGAGAGCGGGAGAGAGAGTAATGGGGTTTAGTTAGCATCCACTCGACACAAACTAGGTCATTTTGGGTCTAGCATATGGTTCAATTTATATGAAAAACAATCACCGGTTTTATATACAAATATAGCATGACTCTTTGAGAGAATAGTTGTTGAATGTCATGCTATATTGTGTATAAACCAGTGATTGTTTTCCATTTTGTTTTTTTTGTAACTTTTGTATGGATGTACATGTAGATACACCCTCTGCACACAGAGATCCATCTACTTCATACTTCGAGAATAGATGTCTACCTCGTGGGTTTTCTCCGGGTCCCTGATGCCTCCCACTCAACTTTTTGTTATCAATGAAAATGATAATATGTATGAGTACAAGGCTGATCAGGTGTTTTCGACTGGTATAACGTTATTACCACCTGGAGGGGGGGGGGGGCGGAGTGTTCACACTGTATCATAAAGCCTGTCAAAAAGTCAACTGGCGTGGTTTCGAACCCCGGTTGTATGTGGCAAGAAGTAGGGTCGCCTGTCCAATCTCATGGGTTTTCACCGGGTCCCCCGGTTTCCTATGACTGCTAAAGACCCCTACGCGCAAGCAAATTATTGAAATAAAATTAAGTCATATGTTAGTCCCGAAATGACCTATTTTGTGTCGAGTGGACGTTAAACCATATTTCTTTCTCTCTCTTCTTGCCGGGCCCTCTTTTCTACACCAAGGAATAGTGTCTATAGTCTATCAAGAGAGAGAGAGAAATGAGGTTTAACGTCCACTCAACACAACTAGGTAATTTCGGGACTAACATGTTTTTTTAAAAATTTTATTTCAATAATTCCCTTGCGCTTCGGGGTCTTTAGCAATGGGACGAAAACGAAATGCCCCGAGAAAACCTACGAGGTTGAGAATGCGCCCCTATCTCCATGCCACATAAGCTCATGCCAGGGCTCGAAACCACAGCCACAAACCAGAGGTAGCCAGCCAGCTAGAGGTTGAAGCGCGGCACTCTAGACAATTAGGCCATCCCAACCCCCCTCTAGTCTTTCGATTTTTCATTATGAATGAAGTTTATCCTGTGTATATCATGTATATATAATGTATCTTCTGATTCTCAATTGTTTAGCAAAAACCTGTGGGGTTTTTTTGTCAATGGATTGTCTGGCTGAACGTTTATGACAAAGCACTCATCTGAAGGATGTAATTGTACATTCATTTCTTGATAGAAATTCCCTTACCACGGTGGACAATTACTGATACTCGGGTTACTGTTAAAGGGACAATGACACTCTTTCTGGCTTGACAGCTCCAGAAAATAAATAATAGACTTATTCTAAGTACTAGATGTTTAAGTGTCCTACCTGTTGTGTAAATTATCCATTACATTTTATTTTACTTGTTCAGGGGGTTCTAAAATATGTTTAAATCCAAGTCACTTTTAAAAAGGTTTACGTAAGGATTTTCAAATCATACTGTTGAATTTTTCCAATTTTTTAAATTAGGTGTGTCAAGATGAAATTTGTATCACCAATTAATTGGAATATTGTAAAATAGTACAAGTTGTTGACCAGAATAAAGATTGGGACATATTATTCAGTTGCAATAAGAGTGGGCCTTTAATACATGTATATACTTATAATAATAATAATAATAATCGCGTCATTTTACAAGGGTAGCAAATTAGGCCTGAGGCCTTTTTCCAATTTGGCCCTTGGCACAGATCAAGGCGAATGATTTCGATCATTACTGCAGGAAGAAACCGAAGAACTCGGGGTAAACCTGCCTGATGGGATGGGAGACCGAATATCCCTCTCACTTACAACGATAAAGTTCTTGCCCTGAGCTGGGATTGAACCCTCGTAGCATTGGTGAGAAGCTGCCTCTCTATCGCCACGACTAGTTATGGTCAATCTACACTAAACTGAATACACGTTTATTTTATACAAGCACGTAACCAAGTAAAACTACAACCCTAGTGGAGACGAGGGTTTGACTGAAACTACAGCCCTAGTGGAGACGAGGGTTTGACTGAAACTACAGCCCTAGTGGAGACGAGGGTTTGACTGAAACTACAGCCCTAGTGGAGACGAGGGTTTGACTGAAACTACAGCCCTTGTGGAGACGAGGGTTTGACTGAAACTACAGCCCTAGTGGAGACGAGGGTTTGACTGAAACTACAGCCCTAGTGGAGACGAGGGTTTGACTGAAACTACAGCCCTAGTGGAGACGAGGGTTTGACTAAAACTACAGCCCTAGTGGAGACGAGGGTTTGACTGAAACTACAGCCCTAGTGGAGACGAGGGTTTGACTGAAACTACAGCCCTAGTGGAGACGAGGGTTTGACTAAAACTACAGCCCTAGTGGAGACGAGGGTTTGACTGAAACTACAGCCCTAGTGGAGACGAGGGTTTGACTGAAACTACAGCCCTAGTGGAGACGAGGGTTTGACTGAAAATACAGCCCTAGTGGAGACGAGGGTTTGACTGAAACTACAGCCCTAGTGGAGACGAGGGTTTGACTGAAACTACAGCCTTAGTGGAGACGAGGGTTTGACTGAAACTACAGCCCTAGTGGAGACGAGGGTTTGACTGAAACTACAGCCCTAGTGGAGACGAGGGTTTGACTGAAACTACAGCCCTAGAGAAGTGGGCAGGTTGAAATCATGTAAAACTGGACAAATGTACACAGTGAACAGTCCATATGATGATTACACTATTTTGCCTGATTAAGAGACGAAACCAGGGCCGTATGTAGGATTTAAAAAGTGGGGGTGCAGCAGAGTGGTGGGGCGTCAATATATTGCCCAAATTACTGATATTGAGCATAATCAAGTGTATCATTTTTCTGGGGGTGCAATATCTGCAATAAGGGCCATATGTAGTATTTTAAAAGTGGACGTTGCAACAGACTGGTGGGGCGTCAATATAATGCCCAAATTACTGATATTGAGCATAATCAAGTGTATCATTTTTCTGGGGGTGCAATATCTGCAATAAGGGCCATATGTAGGATTTTAAAAGTGGGTGTGCAACAGACTGGTGGGGCACCAATATAATGCCGAAGTTACTGATAATCAAGTGTATCATTTTATGATTGAAAGACTGTCACATTTTTTTGTGGAGGCGGCTGGGGCGCCATTTTTTCTGGGCGCCTTTTTTTCTGGGGATGCAATGTACCCCCTGCACCCCTGCTAGACACGTTCCTGACTGAAACTACAGCCCTTGTGGAGAGGACGAGTTGAAATCATGTAAAACTGAACGAATGTGGAAATAATTTGTTTTATTTGAAGTTAAATTCATTTTGTTTATTTTCCAGCTCACAGATTGGAAAGATGATTTCCATGAATCATTTGAAGAAACTCCTTTGGTGGCGGCCATGCTCACTTACCTCAGTTATTTTATCATGGTTGTCGTTGGTTACATCCGAGAAAACTTGAGATATTATGGACTGGAAACAGATCGAACAAATAACGAACCCAAAAGAGAGGTGAGAAGTCTTCTTTTTAGCATTTACTGAGATTCAATCTGGATTCTATCGCCCTTATTGTAAATATTAATTGACTTTCCAACCCATGACGTCAACTGGCAAACTATCGCCATTCAAGAAAAGACAACTGTCAACGGATGTCATCACAGTCTTTTTTAAAACCATGCAAAGCGAGGACTGACATTAAAGATGCAGAAAAATAAGCTTGAATCTGATATTAAAGCTGCTAATTGTCGTTAAAAACAAAAAAGAAATATATAATTTCACCCTTTTTTTTATTTTATGTGGTTGTTTCCCCTCAAGCAACCCCTGCTCTTGAATTTGATAGATAATAGACTATTGACAAATTCCTGAAGCAGTGGTGCGAGAAATCCTGGAATTAGTTGGATGGGCGTGGATTTGTCATTACTTTCGGGGCGACAGACGAACCCTGGAACCTTTCGTTACCAAACCAAAATAAAAATTGGACCTAGAACAGTTTACTGTACCAGTGTTATTTCGATGAAAGCTTTACTTAGGGGGAATATGATGACGATATGGAAAAATCAATTACTGTGGCGAGACTCAAGGCAGTAAGATAGCCTTCAGAATGGGACATTCATGTGGATATAAACCTGAAAATCTGTCCTGGCGATCTAATTCATGCGGGGGACAGAGACATATTTGCCCCCCTCCACCTCCGTTCTGTTTTGACCATTCCCCCTTAAATCCGTGTCCATGATTAGCTCTAATCAAATGAAAACACTGCCAGGAGTATGGGGTATTGGTTGCTCTGTCTTGTTTCAAAATAAATAAACAACCAAATGACCTAGTTGTGTTGAGTGGACGTTAAACCCCATTTCTTTCTCTCTCTCTTTCCCCTCTGACGACCTCTGCTCCTAAATACAACAGATAAAAGGGTATTGGCATATTCCTGGAGCAGAGGCGCTAGAAATTCTGAGATTAGCTCAAATCAAATGAAA
Source organism: Patella pellucida (assembly GCA_917208275.1). Taxonomy (NCBI): domain Eukaryota; kingdom Metazoa; phylum Mollusca; class Gastropoda; family Patellidae; genus Patella; species Patella pellucida. Next base: position 72,112,406 of record OU795040.1, read on the forward strand.
CACTGCCAGGAGTATGGGCTATTGGTTGCTCTGTCTTGTTTCAAAATAAATAAACAACCAATAACAACATCTGTCAGCTGTTTAAAGAGATAATTGTTATGTGGTTATTTTATCTTTGATGTTCTTTTATTCATGAACCAGTGTTTACTTTTAGTGTTTGACGTTTAATTTGCCAGAGTTAATGTTGATAACATGTAATTTATTATCACAGGGCTTCCACTTCCTCAAAATCCACCCCTGTCTGTCTGTAGGCCATAGCACTGCTGCCAGGGCAAAATTTACCTCATAGCTCACTGTATGGCGTATTTTTGTCTTTATTGGGGGGCTGGAATGGCCTAGTGGTCTAGAGTGCGTGCTTCGACTTCTAGCTGGCCGGCACCTGGCTAGCGGCTGTGGTTTCGAGCCCTGGTGTGAGCATATGTGGCATGGAGATAGGGGCCTCTTCTCAACCTCGTGCCCAGATTCCTCCGGGCACTCTGGTTTTCTCCCACTGCTAAAGACCCCTACCCGCAGGGGAATTCGAATAACATTAAAACATGTGTTTGTCCCGAAATGACCTAGTTGTGTTGAGTGGACGTTAAACCTCATTTCTCTCTCTCTCTCTTTTGTCTTTATTAGCCCAGTCGAAGCATAACAGTAGGCATTTCATTTCATTGCATTTCTTTGTGGGGGGAATAATAATTGACACTTTTATTGACCAAAAACCTTCAAAAGTGACTGGTAAAAACCCATCTTTTTCTCGGCAACCGATCAAGTTAGAAACAATTTTTTCTGTTCTCTGTCTCTCCCTCACTTTCTCTCTCTCTCTTTCCCCCTTGTTTGATGATGAGAGGGTATTCTTAATAATGAGTCAATGCCAGTAATAAGATAAAGACCCATCCATCAATAATACCAACAACAACAACTCCAGATTATGCAAACTTTATATATGACACGACATAGCAGCATAGATGCAATGGAAAGACAAGGAGCACGGGAACCAGTGTGAAACCGAAGTGCCCCTAGGTCATACTTGGCTACAGGACATAGCCTACTCTAAATGTCTAACTTGATTCCATACAAATATAATATGTATGGCGCAAACAAACGTTCATTTGTTTGCTGATAGATTAACAATCATTAATCAGCATGTTAAAAGCAAACTAGATTTGATTCGTGTTTGCAGTGTCTGACAGTAGTGTGTATTGACTTTACTCTCAGACTGCATATAATATAATGTTTCTCTGTTTGGTTATGAATTGACTTTCCCCCTCTTTACAGCAATATCAACTGGCTTGGTTTCAAATCCCTGGTTCTACGTGGCAAGGAGTAGGGTCACCTGTCCAACCTCGTGTATCATAAAGGGAGAGGGGTTTAATATAGGCTATGCCTGTTCCCCAATCCCTATTCAGGTACAAATCTGAATAAAATATTGTTTATAAAAAAAAAAAAAAGCCTGTCATTGAGTCAACTGGTGTGGTTTTGAATCTTTGGTTGTACATGGCAAGGAGTAGGGTTGCCTGTCAAACCTCATGGGTTTTCTCCGGGTCCTCCGGTTTCCTCCCACTGCTAAAGACCCCTACACACAAGCGAATTATTAAAATAAATTAAACCATGTGTTAGTCCTGAAATGACCTAGTTTGTGTGGAGTGGACTTAAACCTCTCTCTCTCTCTCTCTTTAGTACTTTACAGCAATAATATTGTGATTTCACTAATTTCAGGGCTTTGTTCCTTTGTACCAAAGCTGGGAGAGTTTTTATACGCGCAATATGTACAGACGTGTACGTGACTGCTGGAATCGACCATTAGGAAGTATCGCAGGTGCTTTTATTGATGTCCTCGTTCGACATTCACATGATCACAACTGGAATTTAGAGTAAGTTTTTTTTTCGTTTTACAAGGTGTTGTTCACGATGGCTAAGTGGATAAGGCGTTGGTTCACTAGCCTGGAGGTCGAGTGTTCGATCCCTGCATTGGCCGAGAAATCTCGATTTTCCGACGTGATTTCCCCTTGTCAGTGATGCAGCAGGAGGGCCAGACAAGGACAGCTGCCTAGTCGTTCGTGTACACATTGGAGTGCACGTAAAAGATCCCTTGGCATTTGGAATTCGATATAAGAGTAGGCCGTAGCGCCGCTGCCCGGGCAAAATTTCCCTCATAGCACACTGTATGGCGTATGCCCGGCCTTCAATTAGCTCAGGTTAAGTGCATAACAGTAGGACGTTAAACCCCATTTCATTCATTCATTCAGTTTTCCCCGGGTCCTCTAGCATCCAACTGAGCCAATGAAGATGAGCATTTTCCTTGAATGGTGCCCTAAGGGATGTCATGATGGACAATTTCGCCTACATTTCATTGAATTTAAACTTTTAGGCAATCTTTTCATATATGTCAGAGTTTTTTGGTCCTATCGATTGACTAGAATGGTCTCGACCCATCCTTGTTTGTTTCATTCAAGGGGGGGTTGGATGGCTGAATGGTTAGTGTGGAACCACAGTATCATAAAGCCTGACATTGATTCAACTGGCGTGTTTTCGAATCCCTGGTTGTACGTAACAAGGAATATGGTTTCATTTTACAATCACAACATGAACATTGAACAAACAATGATTAAAATCAATTTTTTATTCAGATTTATATCTGAATAGGGATTGGGGAACAGGCCTGCCATGGACCTCTCTATTTACAATGTTAGGCATTACCCGGCCTGTCATGGGCCTCTCACTTTAACTTTACGATGTTATCTGTCATGGACCTCTCTCTTTAACTTGACGATGTTATGATGTTAGGTATTACCAGGCCTTCCATAGCCCTCTCTCTTTAACTTTAAGATGTTATGATGTTAGGTATTACCAGGCCTTCCATAGCCCTCTCTCTTTAACTTTAAGATGTTATGATATTAGGTATTACAAGGCCTGCCATGGACCTCTCTCTTTAACTTTATGATGTTACTGTACTAGGTATTACCAGGCCTGCCATGGACCTCCCTCTTTAACTTGACGATGTTATGATGTTACTATTGCCATGGACTTCTCTCTTTAACTTTACGATGTTACTATTACCAGGCCTCCCATGGACCTCTCTCTTTAACTTGACGATGTTAGGAAATCCAATTGATTTAATGTTGATTAAATCAGAAGCCTCTGGGATTCAAGTCCTGTAAACATGGGTTCAAACTTCAAACACTGATGATAAAAATAAAACCTAAATACTTTATATTGATTCATTCTTCTAAATAATTAGATTTCGTTTTCTTTAATTTGATGTTATTGGTTACGCTTTTAACATTAATGAGATTGTGTAGAGTTTAAGTAAACAATGATGATGTCAGCTTTAAATGAACTTTATCGTTGTAAGTGAGAGGGATATTCGGTCTCCCGTCCGATCAGGCAGGTTTTCCCCGAGTTCTTCGGTTTCTTCCTGCAGTAATGATCGAAATCATTCGCACGATCTGTGCCAAGGGCCAAATTGGAAAAAGGCCTCGGGCCTAATTTGCTACCCTTGTAAAATGACGCGATTATTATTATTATTATAACAAGATGGATGCTATCCTTGAAGGATCATGTTACACAGAGATAAACTTATGATAATATTTCGAGTACAGACAGAATGAATGAATGAATGAAATGGGGTTTAACATCCTACTGTTATGCACTTAACCTCAGCTAATTGAAGACGGGCATACGGCATACAGTGTGCTATGAGGGAAATTTTGCCCGGGCAGCGGCGCTACGGCCTACTCTTATATCGAATTCCAACTGCCAAGGGATCTTTTCCGTGCACTTCAATGTGTACACGGGACCTCGGTTTTTCGTCCCATCCGAACGACTAGGCAGCTGGTCCTTGTCAGGCCCTCCTTCTGCATCACTGACAAGAGGAAATCACATCGGAAAATCGAGATGAACTTTCTCGGCCAATGCAGGGATCGAACACCCGACCTCCAGGCTAGCGAACCAGCGCCTTATCCACTTAGCCACCGTGATCCACAGACAGACCATATAAAAAAAATCCAGGTGATTATCAGATCATCCCGCGTCACTTAAAGGAGCTAAATCGCTAACTTTTAGGACCTAGAAATTAATTAACACAAGTGGTTCGCAACGCATATATAATACTGTAATATGAATGTATATAAACTGATTGACATTCAATCATTTCCGCCTTTAATCTCATTTAAAGCCAGTTATGCTCGGCGAAATACGCCCGATGTCTAAATCGAAAGTAAATCTCGAACGCCGGTTATTCCAGTCTACCTAGTATTTATTGCGACATCAATCAGCCGTCCCGTCATACGATTTCCATTGAATCGACACCGTATATACCGGCCTTCATTTTGAGGGTGAGAAGCAATAAATACCAATAATATATGAATAAATTAATACTAAGTTCAAAAACCAAGTTCCGGTTATCTATTATTACTTTTGATGGAACACGAAACTGTCATGGCAATTTTTTTGTGGCTCTATATGAAAAAAATAATAAATCAATTTTAAAACAAGCAGATAAGTCTGTTATTCTGTTTTATTGAAAATAGTTCAGATGAGAGAATTCTCATCCATCAAAACGTCGCTAGAAATAAACATCCAAATGAATGAGAATATTCTGTTTTTATTACGGCCTTGTAAATGGAAAATTAAACAGCTGTTTTTCTTTACTTGCCTTACGATGATCAATAATTCATGAATCGTTAAAGATCCGTTATGTAAGAGCTTCTGCCTTTTATAGGTCTTTGTTGGGGAGCTTCAAATGTTATTTAAATTATTATTAGTTCAGAGTTAAGACATTGATTCTCATGACAAGCCAATATTCAACTCCCGCGGAGATTTTTATTGCATTAGAATATCAGAAACATTAATAGTTGTCAAACAAGACTTTTTCTCGATTATCAAGTACCGTTGCTACGATAATAAACAGTCAAAGCATGCATCTTGTCAAAACTTCAAACACTCATAACTTTTCCCCGAATAAAGTAATTTTACTCAAATTTTCAATTTATTCATTTTACATTATTTATTTTTGGAATATTATAGCAAGAATGGCCAGCTCTTTATCCAAATCTTATAAAATGATTTATTATTATTATCATATTTATCATTCGACAATCAAAGCATGCATCTTGTCAAAACTTGAAACACTCATAACTTTGCTCATAATAAAATAATTTGAATGAAATTTTCAATATGTTCAATTTATATTATCTATTTTTTCACCTATTATAGCAAGTACGAAGAGCGCTTTATCTAAATCTTATAAAATGCATCTTTGATTTATTATTATTATCATATTTATTATTCATCATTTTTAAAGCCCACAGAAATTATCCTCGAATAATATTTTGAATATTTATCAACGGAAATTTGAAACCTCAAGATTCTGGATAATCAATGAATTATCAATAAATTATTAATGTAGATGGAGTTACATAATCCTTATATAAGACATATAGAAATAGATTTCACTAAAAAATAAACACACTTTATGGATATAATACTTCTGAATTTTATAAACAAGCTACCTTTCAATACACATACAGGTATTGTTATCAATTAAGTAGCAGGCCCGTCGGAAGCAGGGGGGCTGGGGAGGCTGCACCCCCCCCAATAATCTTCTCATATTATATATCCCGTGAAATTCAGACCCCCTGGATTATGCTACCTTTGCTCGCAGCCCCCCCCCCCTCCAATATTAATATCGTTCCGACTGGCCTGAGTAGTATATCCATACTGCTAAAGACGCCTACACACAAGTGAATTATTGAAATAAGATTGATCCATATGTTAGTCCCGAAATGACCTCGTTTGTGTCAAGTCACTTGACTCAAGTGGATGTTAAACCCCATTTCTCTCTCTATACATATATATACAAACAACCATTTAACAGATTGGTTTGACGTGACTTTAGGTGTGAAACAAGGTTGTCTGCTTTCGCCCTCTTTATTCGCAATATATATTAACGATCTAGCTCAAGAAATAAAGAACCTCAATTTAGGTATAGATATCGATGGATTTAACTTAAGTATTCTTTTATATGCGGATGACATTGTGTTGTTAGCCACTTGTGAAAAGAACCTTCAACTGATGTTAAACTGTGTTAATGAATGGTGCTATAAATGGCGTTTACAGATCAATAACTCCAAATCAAATATTTTACACTTCAGAACTGTAAACACTGAAAGGTCAAAGTTCGAATTTAAATGTGGACAGGAAACTCTTCTGTACAGTGAGAAATATAAATATCTAGGACTTTGGTTTGACGAACATTTGTGTTATAAAATAGCGGTTAAAGAATTAGCTTAATCAGCCAGTCGTGCGTTAGGGGCTCTCGGAAATAAATTCTTTGCACTTGGAGGAATGTCGTTTACTGTATTTAATAAGCTATATGAATGTCTAGTTGAACCTGTTTTGTTGTATGGTGCTGCCATCTGGGGAACTAGTGAACACAGTGCGATTAACAATGTGCGTACAAGAGCTTGTAAGCTTTTTCTAGGTCTACCAAAACGCAGCTCTAACGTAGCCGCATACGGAGATGTGGGGTGGATAACTTCAAAAACTAAACAAGCGCTAGAAGTTTTTAGGTGGTGGCATAAACTTAAAAAGAGTGATCCGGACAGGCTAGTTTTCAAGGTCCATCAATGGTCATCGCGAATATCTAAGTCATGGGAGAAACGCGTCCTCACATTAGCCAAAACATTTAATGTCTCTAATGAGTTCGCTCAAGCGCATACTAATTGCTCACCAAAACTCTTCATCAAATCTATGTTTACTAAGGTTTTTAATTATGATGAATTCGTATGGTTTAGTAAATTGTGGAATGACAGACAAAATACTTTAAATGGAAATAAACTGAGAACTTATCGACTGTTTAAAAAGGATTTGTATCCAGAATTTTATGTAACATGTGCTTTGACCAGACAACAACGTAGTGTTATTGCCAAACTCAGATGTGGAGTTCTCCCCCGTGCAATAGAAACCGGTCGTTACTGTAAGCCCCCCATTCCTTTAAAAGATCGTATCTGCCCTCTTTGTAATATAGAAATTGAAAACGAAATTCATTTTTTAATTAATTGTGAATTTTTAGATGATATTCGATACAAACTTCTTAATGCCTTCAATTTTGATGATTTTTTAAATTCTGATTCTATGAACAAGTTTTTAACCATCATGATGTCTTTAATTGCTAATTGTATTTTAAATATGCTCAAAACTAGACGATTTTAATTGTAAATATATCAATGACTTTTAATTTAATGTTTTTAGTTCGCCCAAAGATACTGTTGACTTTTGTTTTAATGTACATATTTTTAGATCGTGTCTCATAAGTCGATAACGGCTGGGTATTTTTCATCACTTTTATTGGAATTGTATGTTTGTATGTATATTTTGGATGTAATACATGACACGTAAATAAAATAAATTATTATTATTATTATTATATATACATGACAATTCTATTTCTGACTATTATTATTATTTCATTGTATCATCGTTACAGGTTAACGGGTGAAAAGATTCGTGCTATGAATCTTGGCTCGTACAATTATCTGGGATTTTCTGAAAATGAAGGACCTTGTGCTGAAAGTGCTATAGAAACCGCAGTGGATGCAGGTGTGGGTGCCTGCTCTACAAGACAAGAACTGGGTAAGATATTCATTAGTACAATAAATACTAGCAGCCTTTTAGACTTTGTCCGAGAGTGGGTGGGGCGGAGAGCTGGAGGAGACTTGGTGCAATAATGTTTGTTAGCTATGAGAATTTGTCATATTTGAAAAATATAAGTGAATAGGATGCCGTAACAAGCGTAGTTACTTATATAAAACAGACATCCTATTTCGTTTCGTTTTTTATAGTTCAAAATTTTGTTTTACTTGTCTTCGCAACACTATGAGGACCTGGAAGAGTTGTTATAATATAACATGTGATCTGATCTGATTTTAACCATATTTTCACAGGTTATTCCGTGGTCCATAAAGAATTAGATGACATCACAGCCCAATTTTTAGGTGTTGAAGCAGCTGTAACTTTTCCAATGGGTTTTGCTACAAATTCAATGAATCTTCCATGTTTAGTCCAAAAAGTAAGTGAAATAAGATAAATGAAATGGGGTTTAACGTCCTACTTTTCTACACCAATTGGGCTAATGAAGACGGGCATACACCATACAAATTCTGCCTAGACTGCAATTAAATTCCAACTGTCAAGGGCACTTTTGCATGTACACAGGACCTTGATTTTCCATCCCATCTAAAAGACTCAGCTTTTCTTGCATTACTGACAAGGGGTAACCACGCTTATAAAAATAATAATAATAATCGCGTCATTTTACAACGGTAGCAAATTGGGCCCGAGGCCTTTTTCCAGATCGTGTGAATTATTTCGGTCATTCCTGCAGGAAGAAACCGAAGAACTCGGGGGAAACCTGCCTGATGGGACGGGAGACAGAATATCCCTCTCACTTACAACGATAAAGTTCTTGCCCTGAGTTGGGATTGAACCCTCGTTGCATTGGTGAGAAGCCGCCTCTCTACCACCACGGCTATCCGACCATCTTTAAAATCCTGAAGAACTTTTGAGACTGACAGCTTAACCAGAACCAGGATCTCATGGTTCAGAGACAGCACCCCACCCACTGAGCCTTTAAAGTCCCGCAAAAGAATTTTAGGAGGGGTGGGTGTCCTTCACAAAATCTTAAACTAAGATATTTTTAGAAGTAGTATTGACATTCACTACGAGCTGAAATTTGAACTAAGAGTTAGTTTTTAGTAACTGAAAATAACTCTCTACGTTTTCTGTATTTAGCTTTATAATTTCTGTATTTAGCTTTCAGTTACTGAAAAAAACTCTTTATGATATCTGTATTTAGCTTTCAGTCACTGAAACTTACTGTATTTTAGGGTTGTTCATTTCTAATTTTTCAGTGTCGATGCCTTTAAACTCTGTCTCCAATTTTTCAGTGTCGATGCCTTTAAACTTGATTTTTTGTGTATTTTAGGGTTGTTTATTATTAAGTGATGAATTAAATCACGCATCGTTAGTTCTTGGATCCAGATTAACAGGTTCTACTATCAGAGTTTTTAAACATAATAGTAAGTTTGGTTTTTATTCTATTCCGCTACACGCAACCTTATGTTAGTCCCAAAATAACTACACTACTTTTTTCTGTCAAGGGAACATTAAACTACAACTCTCACTCTCTCTCTATTAGACATTAAATTTTTGTGATAAACAACCATATCAACAAATCCAGTGAATTGAATGTCACCCATAAAGCTCTCTGTTATAATCGCTTCCTCCTCCTCTAATTCTCTCTCTCTCTCTCTCTCTCTCTCTCTCTCTCTCTCTGTATTGTGGTTCTGTTTTCATTTCCTTAATTGATAGATCTGACTGACCTTAATTCCACATCACTTGATTATCATTCTATAAATTGCAAATGAAATAAAATCATGATCAAATATCCCATCAAAGTTATCAGCAGGGAGCAAATTATTACGAATGGCACCAAATAATTTATAAGTTAATGTCTCTATCGGAAAGATATATCATCTGTTTAGTGATGACATACTGATTTATGAATTAGGAATTTTGATGTCAAATCTAGAATATACTGATATTTTACTTGCTTGTCGTCAATTGCATCTAAATGTTTAGGAGTTAATCCATGCTAAAATGCTCTTAGGCTGATTATTTGAAATTTAAATGAAATGGAATGAAAAGAGAGTTTAACTTCCACTGTTCTGCTTCAACTGGGCTAATGAAGAACGCCATCGGCTGTACAATATGCTGTGAGGTAAATTTTGCCCGGACAGCCCAGTCTTATATCAAATTCCAACTGCCAAGGGATCTTCTACTTGCACACAGGGGTCACGATAGCTGCATTGGCTAAGAAAGTTCGTCCAGATTTTCCTACGTGGTTCCCCCTCGTCAGTGAGTTCTCTCCCCCTTCTTATACTACTGTAAGATAAGGGCGTAGTTCCCCCTTGTCAGTGAGTTCCCTCCCCCTTCTTATACTACTGAAAGAGAGTTATCTCCCTGTTCTTATAAGGACACAGTTATTTTAACTTACTTGTTGTTACTGTAGACATGGCTGGATTAAGCTTGCATTGTTGGGCCCCTTGCTGAAAATGTCGCTAGGGCCTAGTTATTCTGACACATATCCCCAGGTTGTTCTCCTGTAACCCAATAAATTTTATGCCCCCTTTGTTGAAATCTACCCTAACATATGACATACCACTAGGGCAGGGTCCTTGCACTGAGCTGGGCATGTGCGGCTAACCTGGCATATATCCCCTGGTTGCCTTCCTATAGCCAAAATAAATTTTATGACCCCCTTGTTAAACTCTACCGTTACATACCTGTATTTATTTATGGGGCCGTTGCTTTTCAGAACTAATTTGGGGACCCCTTAAATATTAGGGGGGTTGGGATGTCCTAGTGGTCTAGAGTGCCACGCTTCTACCTCTAGCTGGCCGGCCACCTCTGGCTTGTGGCTGTGGTTTCGAGCCCTGTTGTGAGCGTACGTGGCATGGAGATAGGGGCGCCTTCTTAACCTCATTGGTTTCCTCCGGACACTCTGGTTTCCTCCCCCTGCTAAAGACACCTACGCGCAAGCGAATTGTTGGAATAAAATTAAACCATATGTTAGTCCCGAAATGACCTAGTTGTGTTGAGTGGACGTTAAACCCCATTTCTCTTTCTCTCTCTCTCTCTCTCTCTCCTTAAATATTAGCTGCAGCCCAGTCAGCCCCTCCTGGGAATACATATATTATCATTTGAAATATATATTTGATTCTCACTACAGATATGGAAGATTTGGAGAAAAAAATAAAAACGGCTCTCATAGAAGGTCAACCTAGAACACATCGGCCGTGGAAAAAAATATTAATAGTGGTTGAAGGAGTCTACAGGTAAGCTTTGCCAAAATTTAATTGTATGTGACACAGAGTCGCTTCCTAGTCGTCCAGTTTCCTTCCACTGCTCAAGCCCCCTGCTCGCAAGTGAATTGTTGAAATAATAATAATAATGTATATTTGTAATGCGCTTAATAATCCATCCATATACGCATGCTCAAAGCACAACATTTAAAGAGTTTCTCGCCATTAAAAACACACATAAATAATCTGTTTCTAATCTGGATAATAGAGTTTAAACAAATGAGTTTGAGATTCTTTAATGTTTGCTGGTAACTGATTCCAAAGGCAAGGTGCAGCAGCACTGAAACTTTTATCACCAAATTGATAGATATATTAGTCCTGTTTGTGTTAATTATCCACATGATATGAAACAGTATTATTTCTTCGACATTGGGAGAACTAAAACTATCAATTATTTATTTATCCTGTTGTTTTCTTGGTAAATATGGGGGGTCTAGAGTGTTGCGCTTCGACCTCTAGCTGGCCGGCCAACTCTGGCTTGCAGGTGTGGTTTCGAGCCCTGGTGTGAGCGAGATAGGGATGCCTTCTCCGGTTTAGACCCCTACACACAAGCGTTTTATTGAATTAAATTAAACCATATGTTAGTCCCGAAATGACCTAGCTGTGTTGAGTGGACGTTAAACCCCATTTCTCCACCTCTCTCTTGATCTGCTTATGAATCGTATTGTATCATGACTGCACCGGGTATACCCAGATAATGACCCCTATGCACATACGAATTATTGAAAAAAATTAAACTATATGTTAGTCCCAAAATGACCTAGTTGTGTTGTGTGGACGTTAAACCCCATCTCTCTCTCTCTCTCTCTCTCTCTCTCTCTCTCTTGATAAATATTGATCTGCTTATGAATCGCTTTCCGTATTGTATTGTGATGACTGCACCTGGTATACCCAGATAATGACATTGCTTGTGTTGTGTGGATGTTAAACTCTCTCTCTCTCTCTCTATCTCTCCGTCCACCGAATTGGACCCATGTATTTCAAGTTAAATTAAAGCAATTCATCACTGATATATTTTATATCCGTCATACATTTATCTTTTTTTTCCAGTATGGAAGGATCCATTATAAAATTACCTGAAATCCTTCGACTAAAGAAGAAATATAAAGCCTATGTATATTTAGATGAAGCTCACAGTATCGGAGCTCTTGGTCCACATGGTCGAGGTGTCACAGATTATTTTGGCATCGATCCTAAAGAAGTTGATATTATGATGGGAACGTTTACAAAAAGTTTTGGAGCTGCTGGGGGATACATAGGGGGTTCAAAGGTTAGAATAATATAACGAATATCTAGTTTTTGGTGGTTACAGATAAAGCGAGTGACAAGGAGTAGGGTCGCCTGTACAACCTTGTGGGGGTTTTCAGGGTCATCTGCTAAAGACCCTCACGCACAAACAAATTATTAAAATAAAATCACACCATGTTAGTCCCGAAATGACCTAGTTTGTGTCGAGTGGATGTTAAACCCCCTGTCTCTCTCTCTCTCTCTCTCCCTCTCTCTCTCTCTCAGAGAAAACAAGAGAAATTTGATTAAATTAAAAAAAGTATCAACTGAAAATTGGTTCATTTTGGTTCATAATGAGGTAGACCTAATTCTTTGAGGTATAAATGAAGGAAAATAATTATTTTTGATGTTACCATGTTGTCAGTTTGTAATGTCCCGAATTCCAATAAAGGATCAAAGAATTCAGTGCTGCCACAGTTCTGTCAGTCCAGAAAATGGAGGTGGTGTGAAGGGAAGTTAGAACTGACGTAACTAAACACAACAAATATTTTTCAGCTGTTTCAGTCCCAAGAGCCTTCTTTTTTTACTCTATTGCCATTATTTTCGGGTGTCTCCCGATTGTTCAGGTGCCACAGAATTCAGACCTCCGTCGGTCCAAACAACAAGATGGGTGATATGAGTTGAATCGTGACGTAATTTAACAAAACAAACGTGTTTCAGCTCTTGCGGTTGGTTGAGATATTTTCTTATGCAGTCGTCACATGTGTTACAGTCACAAGATCCCTATTTTAACTTTATTTCCGGTTTCCTCCCAATGCTAAAGACCCCTTACGTTCAAGCATATTATTGAAATAAAATTAAACCATACATTAGTCCCGAAATGACCTAGTTTGTGTCGAGTGGACGTTAAACCCCATTTCACTCTCTGCCTCTCTTTAACTTTATTGTCAGTATTTTGGGGATTGAAAGAAGTCAATTCCAGAATGCTCAATCGAGTCTCCCCGTTGTTCAGGTGTTAAGGGAGATTATGGGGCTTTACCTGTATCCATCCTCGCATTATTTTTTAAATGTAATAGGCCTAAATTTTATTTTTCAGAAAATGATAAATTATTTAAAATCGTATTCACACAGCTCTGTTTATTCGAGTGTTATGTCTCCACCAGTAGCACAACAAGTTATAACAACCATGAACATAATCATGGGTAAAAACGGAAATACTGATGGTAAGTCGGAACTATTTCGTTAATTGATGCATTATGGGAGTTGGGTGGCCGAATGGTTAACACGTGCCCAATTGATCATAAGGTCTGTCAATGAGTTAAGTGGCACGGTTTTCGATTCTCCGTTTGTGTGGGACAAGGTGTAGGGTCGACTTTCAAATCTTGTAGGGTTTTTTACTGGTTTCCTCCCACTGCTAAAGACCCCTACACGCTAGCAAATTGTTGAAATAATGGATAATCCAGACTTTGTTTATTATCATAACAATAGTTGCAATGACAATCAAGATAACTCTGCTCAGAATGAAGTAATTTGACTGATGTTTTTGAATTATGTCCTGTTACCTCTGAAATGAAAATAGTTTATAAATTTATTATACTCAAATCTGACTTCAGTTTTTCTTCTTTTATTGTTTTGTATACTAAGAGATGTTTTAATTTTTTTTTGTTTTTTTTGTAGGACTAAGACGAATTCGTCAGTTAGCTTGGAACACACGATATTTCCGACGAAGATTACAAGAATTAGGTTTTATTGTTTATGGCAATAAAGATTCACCAGTTGTGCCAATTTTAATTTATTATCCTGCTAAAGTTGTGTAAGTAGTATTTACTAAATGTATAAGTATATGAGATGGCAGGGGTTTCATTTCCCTGCTTGGATGTGACAAGGAGTAGGGTCGCAACTTGATAGCCTAAAAATCAACTTCTCTACCGGGGCGAATGGCCAAATGGTTAGCATGTGCGCGCTGTATCACAAGGTCTGTCATTGAGTCAAGTGGCGTGGCTTCAATTCCCTGGTTGTACATGACAAGAAGTAGGGTCACCTGGCCTACCGCTTGGGTTTTCTCAGGGCCCTCTGGTTTCCTCCCACTGCCAAAGACCCCTACGTGCAAGCGAATTATTTAAGTGAAGTAAAATTAAACCATATGTTAATCCCAAAATAATCAAATTTGAGACGGAGAAATGGCTGTTGACTGTTTAAGGAATGTATATCAATTGTGTGACTCGGGTTGTTTAAGGTCCAATGTGTAAATTTAAAAAGATATATTCAAATGTTTTCATGATCTTCCATCAAGGTCGTCCCTTCACCCATGCTATGTTTTTATACGCCCACATTTTCATGTGGACGTATTATGTCGTCGCCCCTGTCCGTCCGTCCGTCCGTCCGGACATCCGTCTGGACGTCCGTCCGGACGTCCGTCCGTCCGTCCGTCCACAATTGTTTGTGGACTCTCTACAGGTCACAATTCTTAACCGATTTTGACGAAACTTGAAATATAGGTTCATCCCCCAAAGATCTCGGCTGCTTTCGATATTGGCATGTATCGGATCAAAACTTCATGGATTATGGCCCCTGATTGTACGAAAAATCATGTTTTTAGCTTGTGGACCCTATAGAGGTCACAATTTTGAACCGATTTTAATGAAACTTTACATTCATGTTTATAACCCTAAGATCTTGGTTCCTTTCGATATTTGCGCCTATCGGATCGTAATTTCCTGAATTATGGCCCCTGATTGTCCGAAAAATCACCTATTTTAGCTCGTGGTACCTCTGGAGGTCACAATTATTATCCGATTTGAAAAACCGTTCGATTATATCACCGTTACACCCTAAGGAAGGTTGAGTTCAAATTTCGGAAAAATCGGACCAAAATTACCATACAAAATGGCCGCCGTTCGTAAGCAAATACTGTTAAAAAATGGTATATCAAGGTTGTGGACCCTGTAGAGATCACAATTTTAATTCGATTTTGATGAAACTTGAAATGCATGGTTATAACCCAAAGATCTTGGTTCCTTTTGATATTTGCGCATATCGGATCGTAACTTCCTGAATTATGGCCCCTGATTATACGCAAAATCGTCTTGGTTTAGCCTGTGGTCCCTCTGGAGGTTACATTAATTATCCGATTTAAAAAATCGTTTGATTATATCACCGTTACACCCTAAGGAAGGTTGAGTTCAAATTTCAGAAAAATCGGACCAAAATTACCATACAAAATGGCCGCCGTTCGTACGCGAATACTGTTAAAAAATGGTATATCAAGGTTGTGGACCCTGTAGAGATCACAATTTTAATTCAATTTTGATGAAACTTGAAATGCACGGTTATAACCCAAAGATCTTGGTTCCTTTTGATATTTGCACATATCTGATTGTAATTCCTGAATTACGGCCCCTGATTATACGCAGAATCGTCTTTGTTTAGCTTGTGGTCCCTCTGGAAGTCACAATTATTATCTGATTTAAAAAATCGTTTGATTATATCACCGTTACACCCTAAGGAAGGTTGAGTTCGAATTTCGGGAAAATTCGGAACAAAATTGCCATACAAAATGGCTGCCGTTCGTACTCAAATACTGTTAAAAAATGGTATATCAAGGTTGTGGATCCTGTAGAGGTCACAATTTTAATTCGATTTTGATGAAACTTAAAATGCATGGTTATAACCCAAAGATTTTGGTTCCTGTCAATATTTGTGCATATCGGATCGTAACTTCCTGAGTTATGGCCCCTGATTATACGCAAAATCGTCTTGGTTTAGCTTGTGGTCCCTCTGGAGGTTACAATAATTAACCGATTTAAAAAATCGTTTGATTATATCACCGTTACACCCTAAGGAAGGTTGAGTTCAAATTTCGGAAAAATCGGACCAAAATTACCATACAAAATGGCCGCCGTTCGTACGCGAATACGTTAAAAAATGGTATATCAAGGTTGTGGACCCAGTATAGGTCACAATTTTAATTCGATTTTGATGAAACTTGAAATGCATGTTTATAACCTAAAGATCTTGATTCTTTTCGATATTTGCGCATATCAAATTGTAATTTAATGAATTATAGCCTTTGATTGTAGGAAAAATCACTTTCGATTTTGCTTGTTCTCTAACCATCTCTCGAAAATGTGGGCGTATCCTGCCTGGCAGTGCCAGCTTACTATCTTTTCCAAATTCCATTAAATATATTTTGTTATTCTTATTTCAGAGCGTTTGGTCGTAAATGTTTAGCAGATGGACTGGGAATTGTATTAGTCGGGTTTCCAGCCACGCCCATTATTGAATCTCGAGCCAGACTTTGTTTATCGGCAGCTCATACAAAAGAAATGTTAGACAAAGTAGGTCTTAAATATTTTTAATATTTTCTGTCCTTATTATTATATATATTTTTCCAGGTTGTTTACCCCCGCCTTTACGAGATAATGAGTATGGTCGTCTGTTGTTTTCTAACCTCATGGATTTTCTCTGGTTTCCTCCCACTGCTAAAGATCCCAACACGCTAGTAAACTATTGAAATAAAATTGAACCATATGTTAGTCCCGAAATGACCTAGTCTATCTCTCTCTCTCTCTCTCTGTCACAAATTCTCCAACCAAAATTGCACACATAACCATAGAAACCCGATTTTATTATTCCAGGCTCTTGAAACATTAGATAAATATGGAACAGAATTAAAAATGAAGTATTCAAAGAAAAGTAGAAAATCAGAATTTAGAGAGGATGATTCACACTTACTGCTGCATTGAGGTGAGAATTTCTACCTTGTTTATAAACACGTTACCGTGGGAATTGCTACCTTGTTTATAAAAGCGTTACCGTGAGAATTTCTACCTTGTTTATAAAAGCGTTACCGTGGGAATTGCTACCTTGTTTATAAAAGCGTTACCGTGAGAATTTCTACCTTGTTTATAAAAGCGTTACCGTGGGAATTGCTACCTTGTTTATAAAAGCGTTACCGTGAGAATTTCTACCTTGTTTATAAACACGTTACCGTGGGAATTGCTACCTTGTTTATAAAAGGGTTACCGTGGGAATTGCTACCTTGTTTATAAAAGGGGTCACAGTGGCTAAGCGAGTAAGACGCTGGCTCGCTAGACTGTAGGTTGGGTGTTTCGTGCCCTGCATTGGCCGAGAAAGTTCATCCTGAATTTTCAGAGTGGATTCCTCTTATCAGTGGTGCAGGACAGAGGGCCTGACCAGGACAGCTGCCGGTCATTCGGATGGGATGAAAAACCGAGGACCCCGTGTACCCATAGGTATGCATCTAAAAGATCCCTTGACAGTTGGAATTCGATATAAGAGTAGACAGCAATGCCTCTGTCTGGGCAAAATTCCCCTCATAGCACACTGTATGGTGTATGACTATCTTCATTAGCCTGGTTCGGAGCTGAGCAGTAGGACATTAAACCCCAATTCATTTTTGTTTATCTCTACTGGGTGGTTGGATGGCCAATTGGTTAGGGTGTGTGCATTGTATAATAAGGTCTGTCATTAAGTCAACTGGCGTGGTTTCGATTCTCTGTCCAACTTTTGAGGGTTTACTTCGGGTCCTCCGGTTTCTTCAAACTACTAAACACCCCTACGCATAAATGAATTATTGAAATAAAATTGAACCATATGTTAGTTCTGAAATGAACTAGTTTGAGTCAGGTGGATGTTAAACCCTCTCTCTCTCCCTCTCTCTCTCTCTCTGTCTCTCTCTCTCCCTGTCTCTCTCTCCCTCTCTCTCTTTCCCTTCTGTCTCTTTACCTCTATTTACCTCTCTCTCTTTTGTTTCAGCAAGAGAGATGGATTAAAGAAAGATTATCTGCTTAAAAGAAAGCTCACACGAAAAGCGAAAAAAGAAAAACTGTCCCTCAATGTAAAACATCAGTTTATGAGGATATTTTTATTTTTTTAATGTTATTTGTTATTTTAAGATTAATGCATAATATAAAAAAAGGGACGACTATTTGTTACGATAATTTCAAAATCTGTTATATTTTTTAAGAGTTTATTTGTACAAGTATTATTTAAGAATACCTTTAGAAACGATAATTTATGCTATTCTTTGATAATATTAAGAAGGAATATTATTATTTAAGAATACCTTTAGAAATGATAATTTATACTATTGTTTTATAATATTAAGAAGGAAAATTATTATTTAAGAATATCTTAAGAAATGATAATTTATGATATTCATTGATAATATTAAGAAGTGTAAATTCCATAAGAGGTTTAATTAAAAAGAGATACAATTAAATGGAATACAAAGTCACTTAGATGTTTATTTCTGGCAATGTTTAGACAGGCGAGAGTTCTCTCCTCTTTACCAAGTAAAGAACTAGCTATTACATTTAGCCTTCTTAATTACTAATGCTAAGCTATATGCCATAATTGAATTAAATTGATTTATTATTTATTTTCATTGGAACCACAAAAAGAATAATCCCATGACAGTTTAGTGTTCATCAAAAGCTATTATAGTATAGATTAAAACTATAGGCGTACTCGATTGAACGTTCTAGAATTGAATTGTCTCAATCCCTAAAATAGTGACAATGGAAGGAAAAGGGGTATTTGGTCTACAACGCTTGCATCGATTGCTTAAGTAAATATCTCAACCAATCATGCAGCCAAAACCTATTCGCTGTGTTAAAATACGTCACAATTCTTCTCACACCACCTCTGTAGTCGAGACTGGCAGAACTGTGATAGGACTGAGTTACGCGTCACTCGATTGCAATTCTGTCCATTCTGGACGTTCTGAACTGTGAATCGAATGTAGACATGTTTTTAAGACCAAACACAAAAATCATTCTGCATCTCAGACAAGCCTTCCGAAAAAATCTGACCCCGAGTTCAAGAAGCATTCTCAGACTTAAGTTGAGAATTAACTCAAACTTGTTCACCTTATTCTAACTAAAAGATAGCCCCTTAAATTACTTTTGGTGTTTAAATGTATCAAGTACATCAATAAGAAATTATGTACAAAGTTTTGTGTTTCTGGATCAAAGATATATCTTATAAACAGTGATTGGAAGTTGAGTAAATTCTCAACTTTAGTCTGAGAATGATCCGTGAACTCGGGTCAGATCCATTAGAGAGGTTTTTATATTTGTGTTTTTATTTTGTCAAAGCATCACTACAGAGCTAAATTAATTCTCACGTCACTTTTCAAAATACATTTATATTTCATCATGTTGTATTATAGCATTTTCAAAAGGCCAATCATATTGTATCAGGGTTGTGTACGTAGGCCTACTTCATATCTGAACCTAAAATAGGCCTACACTTCCGGTTCATTCGAGTTAGTTCCTGTAACTAGGGAAATGATAAGAATAAAAATAGGCCTACTTCATATCGGAGCCTACAATACACTTCAGGTTCATTTGAGTTAGTTCCTGTAACCAGGGCAATTATAAGAATAAAAATAGGCCTACTTCATATCGGAGCCTACATTACACTTCCGATTCATTTGAGTTAGTTCTGGTAACCATGGAAATGATAAGAATATAAATAGGCCTACCGGTACTTCATATCTGAGCCTACAGCTGCAGTATACTTCCGGTTCATTCGAGTTAGTTCCTTTAACCAGGGAAATAATAAGAATAAAAAACGGCTCAGTCAGCCCTGCGTGATGTAAGAGTAGGCCTATCTTAGAACCAGAATAATGTTTTTTTTATGACCTAACAAAGAAACCACAGAATTATGTTTGTGATTTTGTCATAGTGATAGATTTAAATGACTTTAATAAGTATTTTTATAAGAATAATTTAATAGAACATTTTATTCTCTATGAGGAAATTTACAAACTTTATGATAATTTATTATTTTTTATCTTATATAACCTTAAATTGTAATATTTTAAATGTGCGAGAGTTATTCCCCCTTTAATAGTGGCATGGAGTCAGACAATTATTACTGGGAAAGCAAATAATCAAAACGAGAATGTGTGGCTCACCTAATAAGGCATTGGTCAACTAACTTAGGTTCGATCTCGGTTAATGTTTAATTAAAAATGACAGGTTACTTACTGAGTGACAAAGTATCATGAAAAAAAATCGCAATACATCAATTCAGTGTCTCACAATTTGAGAAGATGAATTGCGCTACACCGGTTCAGCGATACGTCGGTCCAGCATTAATTGCATTACTATGCGCAAGCAAATTATTGAATTAAAATTGAACCATATGTTAGTCCTGAAATTACCTAGTTTGTGTCAACTGAACACAAGTGAGAGGGGTTTTACATAGGCTAAGGCTGTTCCCCAATCTCATTCAGACATCCTGAATAAAATAGTGTTTATTAAAAAAAAAGTGAACGTAAAACCGCATTTCTGTCTCTCCTATTGAAAAGAGGAGGAATAACTCTCGAAATTGTTGCACTTACAACCAAAACCACTGGCCTTCAATTAAGGTATTGTTTATATAAAGTTTTCATATTATTTAAACTATTTTTTCTTGTGTGTTAAGATAATTTAAAATTTATTAAATATCATAAAGAACTAATAGTTAAATGTTTGTAATGTTTGTCAATATTTCATATCATACATTCCGTGTTTTTGCATATATTAAGTTTACTCAGTCCCATAGGATTATATATATTTATTATTATTTATTCAATTGTTGTTTTTTTGAGAAATATCTTTTTTTCATGATTAAGAAGAATATAAAACAATAACTTTTAATGAAAAAAAATAGCTTTAGATTATCTTCCTTCTATGGTCAAATGGAATTTCTACATGTGACAGTATGAAGGGTTCTGATTTGCCAATAATTTTGAATTCGGGTATCACATACCAAGTTTCCCAGTGTCAAATTAAAAGCTCAAAAACTTATTTTGAAAAATAAATTTTATTTATAAATGTTCCTATAAACCCCATAGGTTATGCAGCATATTAATTGGTCTTTTGCTAATATTTCCTGTATTAATGTGCTGTACTTTACACTGTCGTATAATATATCAAATCGGTATCCTGGGATGTCCACTGTGTATACTGTCCAACCTCGTGGGTTTTCTCCGGGTTCTCCGGTTTCCTACCACTGCTAAAGACCCCTACTTGCAAGCGAATTATTGAAATGAAATTAAACCATATATGTTAGTCCCGAAATGACCTAGTTTGTGTCAAGTGAAAGTTAAATAAACCCCATTTCTCTCTCTCCACTGTGTATACAGACCACCCTATTATTAAGACCACCTCATTACTAAGGCACCTCATTATTAAGGGCCCCCCCCCCCCATTATTAAGACCACCCTCATATTAAGACCAGACCACTATCAGGACTGGTCGTAATAGCAGAATCTATGGTATAATTCTATAAAAACCATATCATACAAAGTCACAGCTGTCTCCGTGATTAAATGAAGTTTGACTATAAGGATAGGTAGAAAATAAACATTCCTCAGTTTCACTTATTCATTTATGAATTTATTTAATTTACATTCCCGTGTATCTTCTATGATTGGCATTTACTAATTGAACATAATAACACAAGGTACAATTTTATGGATACACAATGACTGAGTTTGATATGTTTAAACGTCGCTTATTATCAAACTCAGTAATTGTATATCCATAAAATTGTACCTTGTGTTACATTCCTGTGGTTAAAATTTTTGTTAATATGTTTAATTAGTTGACGTCATTGTGTAGATAAATGACGTCATAGTGTAGATAAATGTACGTTTCGAGACATGATGAGGAATATCTGTGATTTCACTCTCAGTGGAAGCAGACGTTAATCCCCATGAACAAATGCACTAGATGATGATCAGCCATTTAGATCGTGATTATTAAAATAGGATTATTTTGTGAAATATTTCTGATCTACTTAAATATGGAGATTGTGAATAGTATTGCTTGTACCACCATGCGTGGGGGTAGATAGTCAAATGTTTAGCGAGTGCGCACTACATCACAAGATCTGTCATTGAGTCAGCTGGTGTGGTTTCGATTCCCTAATTGTAGGTGTCCAACCTCGTGAGTTTTCTCCGGGTCTTCCAGTTACCTCCCACTACTAAAGACCTTGATGAGTTAGCGAATTATTGAAATAAAATTGAACCATATGTTAGTCCCAAATATCTTATAGCAAATAGGTAAATTATTTATGAATAGCAAAAGGTCCGAAATATTTCCACAGTCGGATAATCTTTATAAATTATTTTTGAAACTAGAGAATTAACTCCGATAACACCAGACGGTTTGGGCAGTCTAAGGAGCCCTAGTGACAGGTGGTTTGGGCAATCTAAGGACCCCAAGTTACAGGTGGTTTTGGCAGTCTGAATACCCCATGTCACAGGCGTGTTTGGGCAGCCTAAGGAGCCATAGTGACAGATGGTTTGGGCCTAAGGAGCCATAGTGACAGTTTTCAGTCAGTCCAAGAAACCTAGTGACAGATGTTTCGGCAGTCTAAGAAGCACTAGTGACAGACAGTTTTCAGTCAGTCCAAACACTAAAGGGTTTATGAATAAGAAGTGATAGTGTAACATTTATTAATTGTTTATAAGTCAATGAGGAACATCCTTCAAAGAATTTACAACTTCCTCCTTTATTATCACTGGAAAATTGGTATGGTGGTTTATGGCGTATATAGCCCTAATTTCTCTTCTGTGTTGAACTATTCATAACTATAGTTTAATTTCAGCTAATAGTGTTCAACTTGTACTTGTCTACAATTTAAATCATAGTGTTTAATTTGCATTACCAAGCATCTAATTAACAAAAGAAATTAGGGCTATATACGCCAAGTTAAACCATACCAATTTTCCAATGTATCAAGCAATGTCATTCATTTGATAAAGATACCTGTAAAAGTATTGAAATGCTGCATGTCGTAAGCCATAAAGTTGTGTTGTTATGCATTTTATGCCTCTACTTAGAGAGGTTATTTACGGATAATAACAAACACAGAGAGTTTTTATCAATGATATTAATCTTGTTTCAAGATACAATTCTCTGGATGACGACTAACGTATGCGATGTTATTTACTGCCAAGGTGCTTAAAAAATATTTCTAAGTCAGATCACTTATTTTGATAAAATACATCTCAAAATTAGAGGAAACTAGCCTTAATTTTCATGTACTTTATATCAGACAAGTGTATAAAGAAAGGGACGGACTAGGGACTGGGACCCCTGACCCTGCCCCACACGATACAACCACACAGCAAGAGGGTTCCATGGGAACCAACATCGATAAAAAAAACCAGACTGTATATTATGGTACTTCGTAGAGAAATATTTCCACAGTCGGATAATCTTTATAAATTATTTTTAAACGTAGAGAATTAACCCTTTAGTCCTTGGTACATGTCATTATTTACCTCATAAAAATATAAGGGCAAAGGGATATAGTTCATAACAGTGTATCCCTGGATACTCTGAAAACACCAAAAACGAGACCACCTCAAACCGTCCAAGATTTGTGAATAGTTGTTCACTTTTTAACACTGCTCATTTTTAAAAAGGGGCCAAAAACACTCGACTGTCCCATTTGAAATTTCGACATTTATGCATGTTAATCGGTTTTAAGAACCTTCAATGTTCATAATTGTTTTATGCATTATGTGGTGATAACAGCTGCTGAAATTTGTATTTACTATGGAAATGTTTACATATATAACCTCTTAGGATATTCACTAAACCAAATATTGGGGGCTTGTCCGGGATAATTTTGCTCTAAAATACCTCAAAATCCTTAAGCTTGTATCAAAAATTACTAGAGATATACAAATTGTATTTATTGTCCTGTAGTATATATTGTTTGCTTTTATTGTGTAAATTATTTTTTTTTAAAAATCTAAACAGGCACCAAGTAATTTTATCTGCATTTCGAAAACAAAGCTGAGCTTTTGGTACATTAACGCTTATTTTTTACTTATATTTTTTTTGCTCAGATTTACTTGATTCCAATACAACTATAGAATTCAAAGACGATTGACATGAAACTGGGCGTCTTCGTTGCTTTGACAATTGTGCTTGTCACATTTCCAAGATGGCTGCCATGACTTCATGCTAGTTTCCAGGGCCCTGTTTCTCGAAATCTTAACTAAAGATAAAGTCCAAAGTACATACTTCAATTTGATTGGCTAAGCACTTAAATCAATCTAAAATTATCCAATCAAATTACTAAAATTTGAAATTTATTATAGTTAAAACTTTGTGAAACAGGCCCCAGGTCCATATGTTATGCTTGTGCTTGTTTTTGTATTGGATGGTGTTATTTAATGAGGTTTAACATCCTGCTGTTGAGCCTAATATGCTGTTAACTGTTGCATTGCATTTATGTATTAAACTGAATAATGTTTTAGTTGCATATCAGGTTATTTTTGTATAATGCAGAAATAGATGTTGTTCATATGTTATTATATTATATATCTATTTGTATATTTAAACTTACTGATCAAGTATATATCCCTCCATTTATATTCGTTCACTCTGCCTAAATTGCCAAGTGTCTATATTTGTTAAAATTGTATTTGTTTTTGTGTATATTGTATCATATCTAAAATTGTTTTAATTGTTATTGTTTAATTATGAATTATAATTTATTCAGTTGAAT
The DNA here is from genome assembly GCA_917208275.1 of Patella pellucida. Classification (NCBI taxonomy): domain Eukaryota; kingdom Metazoa; phylum Mollusca; class Gastropoda; family Patellidae; genus Patella; species Patella pellucida. The sequence continues at coordinate 72,137,086 of OU795040.1, forward strand.
ATGAGTTATAATTTAATCAGTTTAATATGAGTTATAATTTAATCAAGCCAATATGAGTTTAAATTAATCAGGTTAATATAATTAGTTTAATGTGAGTTAATATTTATACAGTTTTAAATCAGTTAATATAATTAGTTTAATATGAGTTAATATAATCAGTTTAAAATGAGTTAATATAATCAGTTGAATGTGAGTTATAAGTTAACCAGTTTAATAAGAGTTCAATGTGAGTTATAAGTTAACCAGTTTAATATGAGTTTAATGTGAGTTATAAGTTATAAGTTAACCAGTTTAATATGAGTTATAATCAACCAATTTAATATGAGTTATAACTTATTAAAGATTCCTTTTAAGTTAATTGGGTCAACATGAGTTATAATTTACTCATGTCAATCTTAGCTCAATTTGTAACTCTTGGCTAATGAAAATAATTACACTAAGATTTAAGAATACTGAATTTTCATTGGCTGGCCACTAAAATCATAGCTGTAATTGACCAATGAAAAAGCTACATTCTTACAAATTCTTCTTAATTAGGCAGTTCAATTTATTGCACAACCATGGATTATGATTAATTAGGCTGTTCCACTTATTGCACAACCATGGATTATACTCAATTAGGCTGTTCCACTTAATGCTCAACCATGGATTATTATCAATTAGGCTGTTCCACTTATTGCACAACCATGGATTATTCTCAATTAGGCTGTTCCGCTTAATGCTCAACTATGGATTATTATCAATTAGGCTGTTCCACTTATTGCACAACCATGGATCATGATCAATTAGGCTGTTCCACTTAGTGCACGACCATGGTTTTTGCTCAATTAGGCTGTGCCACGTATTGCACAACGGTTAACCTGCTGATTTGATAAATATATCGTAATAGTTTTTTATTTATGCCATGTCTTTGAATTCACACCATATATTATAGAATATTACTCAATTCATATATGATATCATCATGTATTGTTTATTGCATTATTTATACATTATTTTATAGTAAAAAAAAACCCAGATTTTTTTTTTTAAATTTATGGAAACATTCTTGAAGTGTCCTGGTTATGATGGCTTTCTTTATGTTAGCCGGAACCAGTTCTGTTCGCACAGAATCTACACTTAATGGCACCTGCCAATTATCAAGAATCAATTTTGATTTGTTCAGGGTTGGATTCTTACCTTAGAAAAAAAGAAAATTCAAATTCATTGAAACTAAATGACATCATCGCAAACTATTGAACGCTGAAATATGCCAATAATGCAATTAGTGTTTTTAGAATAATTATTGAAAATATGTTACAGTGATTTGGTTGGGTTGATCTTGCCAACCATTTCAATTCTACTTTATTTTGATAAAAAAAAAGTGATTTAGCAAATCCATTACTAAAAAAAATCAAAAAGCATAGTTAACCCTTTTGTACCTGTTACAGAGAAAGGTGATTTATTTTGTAGCTCATTTCCAATCAACTGAAACTACTGATCCTTTGGTTGGATCAGATTGCTTGAGTCGCAGAGTTAGCATATTGCCCTAAAAAGGTTCGCAGCTATTCAGGTGCCTCAGGCAGTTTGGCGCGCTAGACGCAGTGGTAATTTCAGAAGATTGCGGGTACCAAAGGGTTAACTACTTTGATGGATTTCTTTCAATATATATCTGATATTATATATTGAGGGCATCCATATGGCTCAGATATCAAAGACGAAATTCCACCTTTGCTGTGATCAAATAAAATCATATTAAGTTATTCTTCTTTTGTCATTTAATGTATTTAAGGGGGTGTGCATACCTTGTTTAATTTGTTTAAGGGAGTTTAAACACATGGTTATATTGGTTAAAGGGGGTGTACACACCCCATTATATTGTTTAAGGGGGTTTACCCACATAGTTATGCTGATTATACCTGCTTGAGGGGGTGTACACACCACGTTATATTGTTTAAGGGGTATACATACCTCATTACATCGTTTAAGAGGGTGTGCACACCTTGTTACATTGTTTAAGGGGGTGTGCACACCTTGTTATATTGTTTAAGAGGGTGTGCACACCTTGTTATATTATAAGAGGGTGTGCACACCTGCTTATACATTGTTTAAGAGGGTGTGCCCACCTTGTTATATTTTAATAGGGTGTGCACACCTTGTTATATTATAAGAGGGTGTGCACACCTTGTTATATTATAAGAGGGTGTGCACACCTTGTTATATTATAAGGGGATGTGAACACCTTGTTACATTGTTTAAGAGGGTTTGCCCACCTTGTTATATTATAAGAGGGTGTGCACATCTTGTTATATTTTATAAGGGGCCGTACACAACTGCTTAGATATTGTTTAAGGGGGAGTGCACACCTTGTTATATTGTTTAAGAGGTTCTGCACACCTTGTTATATTATTTAAGGGGGTGTGCACACCTTGTTATATTGTTTCAGAGGTTCTGCACACCTTGTAACATTGTTTAAGGGGATGTGAACACCTTGTTACATTGTTTAAGAGGTTCTGCACACCTTGTTATATTATAAGAGGGTGTGCACACCTTGTAACATTTTATAAGGGGCCGTACACACCTGCTTATATAGTTTAAGGATATATGTACTTAATGTTGTTTAAGGGGCCATGTAACACCTTGTTATATGGCTTAAGGGTGTGTGCACATCGTATGTTGTTTAAGGGGCTGTGTACACTCAGTTATTATAGTATCCAGCAGATATTAATGTTGATATGTATTAGTATATATTGAAGAATAACTTAATATGAAACAATTTTATATTTTAGATACACATATGTATGAAAAGAAAGTTTACAAGGACCTCACTATAACACTTGTTGTGGGCCATTGAATGAAACCATGTTTGTACACCAGGAGAGGCAGCAGTTCGCTTTATTTAACATCCGCTTTCACCTTAGGGTTATTGCAGACAATCCCAGAAGTTACAGTGAAACTTCCCTTATATATTTGAGGGGGGGGGGAGTGGATGAATGGTTAACGTGCGGGATGTATCATAAAGCCTGTCATTGAGTCAACTGACGTGGTTTCGAATAATGATAGCGAATTATTGAAATAAAATTAAACCGTATGTTAGTCCCAAACCCCATTTCTCTCTCTCTCTCTCTATGAAGCTGTTGTCATGTCCATTAGATAGACTCAGGGTCTTAACTAGAACACTGTTATAGGACCCTAAGGAGTGTCTGTCTATGAAGCTGTCGTTGCATCCATGTAGACACAGACAGACAGCAGTTACTGTGAAACACAAAATGATTTCACTTCAAACGAGGTTGGAAATATTGCCGACCACCCTATCCTGTGTTATAGTGACGTCCGACTATATAAGCTTTTCATATTGTTTATTATATAAACAGGGCCCTGTTTCACGAAATTGTAACAGAAGATAAAATCCAAATTTTAGTAGATACTCCAATTTTGATTGGCTAAGCATTAAATTAAATTTAATATTACCCAATCAAATTACTAAAATTTGAATTTTATCTTAGTTAAAATTCCGTGAAGCAGGCCCCCGATTTATTATTATTTACTGATTTTCAGGTGTTCAGTGACAATATCCATCAACAGTTTGTGATTTTTCATATGTTTTACTGTAAGTTTCTACTAACAAACATTAAACAGGAATTACCATTTTTTTTGCACTATTTCAAATTCTTTGTTTTATTTTGGATACACCTAAGCATTGCTTTCTCCATCTTGGTCAGGGGGTGGGTGGGTGGGATCGAGATATCCGACACATGTGATTTAGGTGATGAAACCTGTCATTGTGTCGAGTGGCCTGGTTTTAATCCCATGCTTCAACAAAGAATAGGGGATTGGATGGCCAAATGGTTATAAGCACGTGCGCGCTGTATCATAAAGATGGTCATTGAGTCACATGGCGTGATTTCGAAAATCCGGTTGTACGTAACAAGGAGTAGGGTCGCTTGTCCAACCTTGTGGGTTTTCTCCGGGTCCTCCGGTTTCCTCTCACTGCTAAAGACCCCTACGCACAAGCGAATTATTGAAAAAAAATTAAACCATGTGTTAGTCCCAAAATGACCTATTTTGTGTCATGTGGACGTTAAACCCTATTTCTCTCTCTTTTTTTGAACAAGGAATTGGGTTGCTTGACCAAACACATAATTTTTCTCTTGCTCCTTCAGTTTCCTTCCTCTCACTGCTAAATAAAATTAAACCATATGTTGGTCCTGTAATGACAGCTTGTGTCGAGTGGCCATTAAATCCCATTTCTCTCTATCGTTCATCTGGGCTGTCCATGGGGTCCAGTTCTGCTATTATAGCTACCCTTCGTAAGCAACGCGCTGTCATTTCTCTGGATGACCAAGACTACACACGATACTGACAGCTTTAGTTGTTGTAATCTATGGGGAGGTTAGGTGGTCTATTGGTTTAAATCATGCGTTTAAATCATCAAGTCAAATGGCATGGTTACGATTCCTCCCCTGCTCATCACAAGGAGTAGGATCGCCTGTCCAACCCTGTGGGTTTTATCTGGGTCCTCTGGTTTACTCCCACTAAAAAAGACACCTATGCACAATTGAATTATAGAAACAAAATTGAACTGTATGTTATTCCCGAAATTACCTAGTTTGTGTCGAGAGGATGTTAAAAACACTTTTCTTGCTCCTTCCCTCCCACTGCTAAATACTTCAACATGCAGCCACGATATCTGTCCCCCAGATATCATGAACCAGTTCTTTGTACCTGACTGAATGGTTGGTTACAATTTTTGAAATTGATAACATGACCATTTACCAATTGATGATTAAACCTGAGGTGTTGTAGAGCTCGAGATCACTAATTAACAGTAGTGATCTTTAGAGATTCACAGAAGGGGTATTTAGAGATTCACAGAGGTGATATTTAGAGATTCACAGTAGTGATAATGGAGATTCACAGAAGTGGTATTTAGAGATTCACAGAAGTGATATTTAGAGATTCACAGTAGTGATAATGGAGATTCACAGCAGTGATATAAGACATTCACAGTAGTCATATTGGAGATTAAGTGTAGTGATATTGGAAAGTCACATTAGGGATTTTAAAGATTTACAGCAGTGCTATTAGATATTCACAAATGTGATATCGGAATGACATTGGAAATTCACAGTCTTGATATTGGAAATTCTCAATAGTAATATTGGAAATTCACAGTACTGATATTAGAAATTCACAGTACTGATATTACAGATCCACAGTAGTGATAATGGAGATTAAATTTAGTGATATTGGAGATTAAGTGTAGTAATATTGGAGATTAAGTGTAGTGATAATGGAAATTCACAGCAGTGATATTGGAAAGTCACATTAGTGATTTTAAAGATTTACAGCAGTGCTTTTAGATATTAACAACTGTGATATCGGAATGACATCGGGAATTCACAGTAGTAATATTGGAAAATCACAGTAGTGATATTGGAAATTCACATTACTGATTTTGAATATTTACAGCAGTGATATTACAGATCCACAGTAGTGATATTAGAGATTAAATTTAGTGATATTGGAGATTAAGTGTAGAATAATGGAAATTCACAGCAGTGATATTGGAAAGTCACATTAGTGATTTTAAAGATTTACAGCAGTGCTTTTAGATATTAACAACTGTGATATCGGAATGACAACGGAAATTCACAGTAGTAATATTGGAAAATCACAGTACTGATATTGGAAATTCACATTACTGATTTTGAATATTTACAGCAGTGATATTAGAAATTCACAGCAGTGATATTAGACATCCACAGTAGTAATAATGGAAATTAAATTTAGTGATATTGGAAATTAAATGTGCTATTGGAGATAAATAGAAGTGATATTAGTGATTCACAACAGTGTCATTAGTGATTCACATTAGTGATTCACATTAGTGATATTCGAAATAAATAGTAGTGATATTAAAGATTTCCAGCAGTCATTTAAGATTCATAACAGTGTCATTTGAGATTCACAGTAGTGATATTGTAAATTAATGGCAGTGGTACTGTATATTCACTGTAGTGACATTCAGGATTCACTGTAGTAATGTTAGAGATTCACAGTACCAGTAGTGATAATGGGGATCGACAGTAGTGATATTAGACATTAAAAGTAGTGATATCGGATATTCACAGTAGTGATATTAGAGATTCAGTCGTGATATTAGATATAAACAATAGTTATATACACAGTAGTGATATTAGAGATAGTAATATTAGAGATTCACAGTAGCAATATGAGATTCACAGTAGTAATATTAGAGATTCACAGTAGTAATATTAGAGATACATAGTAGTGTATATACACAGTAGTGTAGGGATTCATATTAGACATTCACAGTAGTGGTATTAGAGATTCACAGTAGTAATATTAGAGATTCACAGTAGTAATATTAGAGATACATAGTAGTGTATATACACAGTAGTGTAGGGATTCATATTAGACATTCACAGTAGTAATATTAGAGATTCACAGTAGTAGTATTAGAGATTCACGGTAGTAATGCTAGAGATTCACAGTAGTAATATTAGAGATTCACAGTAGTAATATTAGAGATTCACGGTAGTAATGTTAGAGATTCACAGTAGTAATATTAGAGATTCACAGTAGTAGTATTAGAGATTCACAGTAGTAATATTAGAGATTCACGGTAGTAATGTTAGAGATTCACAGTAGTAATATTAGAGATTCACAGTATTAGTATTAGAGATTCACAGTAGTGTAGATATTCACAGTAGTGTAGATATTCACATTGGAGACCTAGTAGTTAAATTGGAGACTCAGTAGTCATAATGAAGACTCGGTGATGTTGGAGATTCAGGGTAGTTATATTGGAGACTTCAACAGTAGTGATGTTTGAGATTAAGGGTAGTAATATTTGAGATTCGCTGTAGTGATATTGGTGATGCATAGTGATATATATAGGTGAAAATATTTTCACCTACTGGTAGGTTCTTTCGCTAGAATAGTTTAAAACAAGCGTTTAATATCGATCACAAGGTCTGTCATTGAGTCAAGTGGTAGCTTGTAAGTGACAAGGAGTAGTGTTGCCTGTCCAACCTCGTAGGTTTTCTCAAGGGGCTCCAGTTTCGTCCCGTACTGCTTAAAGCCCCAATAACACTCTTGTTGTAACTGAATAATATGCCCCAATCATTATTCTGGTCAACAAATTGTACTATTTTACAATATTCCAATTAATTGATGATACAAATTTCATCTTAATACATTGAATTTAAAAAATTGGAAAAATTCAACTACATGGTTTGAAAAGCTTTATGTAAACACTTTCAAATGCAACTTGGATTTAAACATATTTTCGAACCCTCTTGGCAAGTAAAATAGGATGTGATGGATAATTTACACAACAGGTAGAACACTTAAACATCTAGTAGTTTGAATAAGGCTATTTTTTTTTCTTGACCTGTCAAGCCAGCAAGAATGGAATTGTCCCTTTAAGACCCCAACTTGCAAGCGAATTATTGAAATAAAAAAAAATGAACCATATGTTAGTCCGGAAGTGACTTAATCTGTGTGGAGTGGACGTTAAACCTCATTTCTTTCTCCTTTAAAGGTATTAAATCGCTAATGTTTTTCCTAAATTTATATTATAGTATAGGCCTAATATAAATATGGAAACATTTTATTGGAATAGGGCACTCCTCAAATGTGAAAACAAATTAAATTGGTGTAATTTGACGCAAATAGAAAAATAAATTTCCACGGTTAATCTGTGAACACCTCTTGTTTTTAAATTTTTTGAACTTTTAAGTTACGAAAATTGAAGAGAAAACTTTTTTTTTTCATTTCTTTGATGTTTTAAATTTCTCCAAGAAAAAAGAATTAGTGAATAATTTTTTGTTGAAATAAAATGAGGAATTCTTTTTATGTATAATTATATAATTTTTTTTTTTAAATCCTAATTAAAATGCATTTTATGCTTCGGTTGTTAATTCCTTTTTTTATGAAGACGTTGGTATTTTATCCACCGCTCCCCTCGAGGCATTGGGTTCCTTTCTTTCTGAGTCCAAATGATCGAGACTGGTAGTGAAAGTTTTGACATACCACATGTCATTGGTTGATTACAAATACCGGATCCAATCACAGAGATCGTAACTGTTCACGAGAGTTCTATGGTGTTCGATCGCTAGATTAATATCAATTTTCGAGAGTATAAATAAATGAATCTTCCTATTTTACCTAGCGAGTACCGTACATAAAAATAACTTTATTTTGCCATTGAGATATCACCGCACAATCCTTGAACTGTAAATAGCGACCTTGGTGATGGTGGAATGTTTTTATCGGTAGTTCGGTGACTTGTTCATCCGTCAGGCGACCATCTTAGATTTCTATTTTAGGGCGGAGTTAATACCGTAAAATCTAAACGAACGCACGGAGTAAAATGAAGACATTAAAAACAGTGGAAATTATGTCAGGGAATAAACTTAACTTACAGGAAAGAAAAAACGGCGTAAAACCAGATGGAAATGGACGAGTGAACGGTCGAAATGGATCAAGCAGTTATAAATCGAAGGTATGTTCTCTGTACTATTGACATTGTCAAGAAACGAACGAGTCCGTGTGGAAGTAAGTGTCTTCTCAGTCACTTCAGTGACTTGATAGATACATAGATTCTGCTGGTGTTATCTGGAATAATTTCTATTTTTAGCCACAAGTCACACTGACCCCCCTCCAGTGTCATTTGTATTGTAATCCCATGATTATATGACTATAATATATTTGATTTTCATACGAAATGGAAGATTCAGATTTCCATCACAGATATGATTATGAATGATTATTTATTTATGATTTGCTATGAGTATGACTGGCAGATTAAATTTTGCTAAATACTTACATATGATATTCATTCATTCATAATTCATCATTTTCATGTAACATAGTTTTTCCTCACCACACAGATTTGAAATAAAACACACCCATAAAAATCAGAACACCACCATTAAAAAATTAAACACAGAAATTGTTGACCATTGCCATTGGTATTAATTTGAGACAAGTGTCACAGGTAAAACTTGATTTGGTACACCGAGAACCGGGCAGGCCTACCTGAAGGCTGAAGCCAATAATTTTAAACTTATAAGCTTACTGTTCAGACGGGCCAAGATAGACTTAGAATAGGCCTAGATCAAATGCCTTCTGGATTCCACTCACGACGTCACGTAGGTGCCTTAATGTCCAGGTTTTTAAATCGGGTGATTTTCAATTGAAAATAATAACACAAAACACTTAAACTAGTGATTAATGTTAATGCCCCCAAACCCACCTGGCGCTAAATGTATCGTGCCTTGCGGGCACTCGGTGCTAAATTCAGATTTAGTCTACTCAGAATAATAAATATCCTGGTTTCTTCGATGATTAATCAAATAACCCTGTTTCTGGAGTACATGTAGCCTTTACCAGGGCAGGGGTCGGCAACCATTTGCCAATTGTGTGCCGACTTAGGGTTTCAAATTATTCAGTGTCAACATACAGGTATATGTCAATATACCTGTTCTCTCCCTTCTCAAGATTTCATTGGCTCCGACAGCGTGTGCGCGTAAAATCAATTTTCATGCAGTTGCTGTTGGTCGATGTTGCATAGGCAATAACGCTACATGCTCGCTTTTGATTGGCTGACTTCGTGACTTTGTTGGCGCACGCCGAGTTGCAGATGATTGTCGTTTCAGTGTTGTTGAGCAGCGAAAGGTGACTGTAGCCGACAAAGTGGAAAATATTTCATCAAAAGAAATGATCTGTTGATTTGTTGTGACTATAATAAACTTTGGAGCTCGGCATGCCATTGAAAATCGTGTGCCGTAGGTTGCCGACTGAGACACCTGGCCTATACTATTACATTACTATACATGTACACATACCTGTAGGTTGCAATCAATAAGCTATAAACTTAATTTCATGCGACCAAGATAGGTTTGCATGTTAAAAAACCCAAGGTTTCCGGATGACAGGGACAGGTACATTAGGTACATATGACATTAATCGTAGCGAGCTAGGTCGAAAATTTATTCATTTGCACCAATTTTAATTGCATTCAGATGACAAAAGTTAAAGGAGCTTACTCGCTAATATTTGGGACCTAGAAATAGACACAAATCAAACTGACTTACATCCAATTGTTTCCGTTTTTTCTTTTATTTCAAATCAGTTATGTTCGACGAAATACGTCAGAAGTCTTAATCGAATGGTAATCTTTAGCGTCTGGTTATTCCAGTCTACATAGTACTTAATGTGCATGTTCTCCAGATAAGAATATGGATCCCTGTTTGACATAACTTGTGGAATATGTACGTCTAGCCTCGTTCTTTGAGACCCTTGTTAAAAATGGGCCTGAAATGCATTATGGTATAGAATTGACACCAACGATATAATGAGGAGGATTGGGTGGCCGAATTGTTAGCATGTGCGTGCTGTAACATAAAGCCTGTCAATTGGCTTGGATTCGAATCCACGGTTGTACGTGACGAGGAGAAGGGTTGCCTGTCCAGCCCAGTCGGTTTTCTCCAGGTCCCCTGGTTTCCTCCAACTACTAAATACCCCTACGTGCAAGCGAATCATTGAAATAAAATTAAACCATATGTTAATCCCGAAATGACCTAGTTTGTGTCGAGTGGACGTTAAACCCCATTTCTCTTTCTCTCAAACGATATAATGAAATAATCATGTACATGTATTGTCAATATGATGTCATTGACTACAGTACCGGGTACTAAATAGCATGTATGTATTTATGCATTTACAAACAATTCCAGGTGATTGTTGGTTTGAAGAAAAAATAGGGCAGAAATTGATTGATGACACCCCATTTCTCTCTCTCCAACGATATTATGAAATACATGTAATCATGTATTGTCAATGTCAATGACTACAGTACTATACAATTCACAGTACACACCTTAATGTTGATAACACCATTAAATCTCAATGCAAACTAGCAGTCATACATTGTATGTTGCCTGGCGATATGTGTCCACAGTCCTATCTGCATGAAATTTTGTCTAGAGACATTGCCTTATCCTTTAAAACTTTAGATCTTTTTACTAAAATTATTTATGGAATAACAGTTACTGTATTATTGCAAGTAACATGCTACGATTTGACAATAATTCTTTATCATGCAGGGGGGATTGGGATGGCCTAGTGGTCTAGAGTGCAGCGCTTCAACCTCTAGCTGGCCGGCCACCTCTGGCTTGCGGTTGTGGTTTCGAGCCCTGTTGTGAGGGTATGTGGCATGGAGATAGGGGCTCCTTCTCAACCTCGTGGGTTTCCTCCAGGCACTCCATTTTCCTTCCACTGCTAAACACCCTTACGTGCAAGCATATTATTGAAATAAAATTCTTTTTTTTTTAAAACCATATGTTAGTCCCGAAATGACCTCCATGTCCATGTAGTTGTGTTGAGTGGAAGTTAAACCCCATTTCTCTCTCTCTTTATGATGCAAATGATAGCATACATGTACATACATGTATACCAGTACAGGTAATACACTGCAGAATTTATAGTATTTTATACACAGAATCTCCTCTATGAGTTCTGCCTTCATTAACCCAGTTGTAGCAGAACAGTGGGACATTAAACCCCATATCATTTCATCTTCTCTATGAGTCTTTTTTGATATCAATAAACATCAACACAAGTTGATAATGTAAAAAAAGCCAGACTCTGCCTATATTTTTTTACTTTATCAACGAGTGTTGATATTTTTTGATATCAAAAAAGACGAGTAGGAGATTTTATTTATCACCCAATCCCTTCTTACATGCATAACTAAATAAATACATGTACATGTTAGATTCTTTGCTATATAGATTTCACTTTTACTGAACCTAAATAAATACCTTTTGCGTAGTAGTGATTCATCAATTTTTTGACAAAAATTCAACTATTGCAAAGCCCTTTATATTGACCTAGTGTTTCCATCAAGGTCAATTAAATAAAAAACGTTACTGTTCCTTGAAAATAAATAAAGGAGTTCCTTTTTGATTGACCAAGGAGATATTGCAGTGGTAGATTATGAAATTTCTCACACAAGCGATATCTACTGTAAAATGTATTATTGGGGGATAAGGTATATTATCGTTTGCGTGATAAAGACTAAATTATCATCGTTGAAATGTTGCATGTTAATAATTAATAAACCAGTAATTGTTATTCTATATCAAGTGGCAGGGATGGAATGGCCGAATGGTTACCACTTGCACACTGTATCACTGCCATGGTTTTGAATTTCCGGTTTTCTGTGGCAAGGAGTAGGGTCGCCTGTCCAACCTCATGGGTTGTACCGGGTCCTCCGGCTTCCTCCCACTGCTAAAGACCCCTACTCGCAAGCAAATTATTGAAATGAAATTAAACCATATGTTAGTCCCGAAATGACCTAATTTGTGTTCAGTGGAGGTTAAACCCCATTTCTCTCTCCCTCACAAATCATCCGACAAATGGCTGGATGGACAACTTGTTGTATGGATAGGACCAGTTCTATTCTCATCAGATGGACTAATGCGATAGCCAATCAAATTGCGTTATATTCGATGACGACATACCTGTCATATAGAAAAGTTATGCCTGACTTGGCAACCAGAATTCCTGCTAGTATTCATTAAAGATGTCTTCTGTTGCTTCGAGTGCATGTAAATCAACCTCCTCCAAAATGGATCTAAACCTACTGTATCTACCACTGTTGAAAGTGCTCTATCTCAGACTCAAAGATGTCAGAAAATATCATCCAAATTGCTCTTGGAATGGCTACAGATGCCCCTGCCACTGAATTTGATGTTGAATAACTGTATTTGAAGCATAAACCCACAGCATCAAAACCCAATGAAGACTGGTTCAGAGAGAGAGAGAAATGGGGTTTAAAGTCCACTCGACACAAATTAGGTCATTATGGGACTAGCATGGTTTGATTTTATTTTAATAATTCGCTTGCGCGAAGGATTCTTTAGTAGCAGTGGGAGGAAACCGAGAAAACCCAGGAGGTTAGACAGACGACCCTACTCCTGGTCACAACGAGGATTCTTGAAGTAACTACTTGTACTTGTAGTATCGACCCGAGTTGCAACGTGAAAACACCGTAGTCGTACCAACTTTAACAAGCTCCCAACTAGTTGAAAGCAAGTTGAGCGAAATAGAAACCTCCCTATTTCAGTCAACAGATCATATGAAATTGACCAATCAGACGTTGAGTATTAGTACAAACACCAGTTCTCTCCCTTTGTTGTTGGTAAACATGGACGCGAGAGGGTCTTCTTCTTCAAGTTCACGTAATAGGGAACTGTACACTCCGGCAGTGGGTCTACGCAGTATCCACTGTCTAACCCAGGCAGATTTGGGTTTCTCTTTTTCTTTTTGTTCTTATTTATCAAATCTAGGGCAATAATAGCCAGCGTCTCTTTGTCGCTTGATGACGCCATTATGAAAGACAAGATGAGATTATCGCCAGATTCCAAGTCGTACCAACTTATTTATATACGATTTTGTTATTTACATGTACATGTAGATACTACAAGTAGTTACTACAAGTCAAGTCGCACCTTGAAAACGGGCCTTAAGAAACAAACATTTTTTTATTTTTTTATTTTAAGACATTTTAATCACTATATATGAATGTGAAATTGAGAAACAGGCAAAATGCCTATGTCAGACCCCTAACAACAAATAGAACCATTGTATCGTGTTGTATCCTCCAGTGGTTGTATGAATTGGTTGTATCGTGTAAACTGTAAACAGTATACTGGTCGCACCGTTTCGCCCCCTTCCTACAGATGTGAGATCTGGAGTGAAAATATGTCAGAATTACTGTAGAAAGAAGGCGAAATTATCAAAGGGGTAAGGCGTTGGGGGGGGGGGGGCAAAAAAACAAAACAAAAAAACAACCCTTAGTATGCTATAGTTACATGTACTATATAATCTATCCCTAATTTACGGCTGTTGATGAATGGCGCATACGTAAAATCACGTGTTCCCATCTTCCGGCCAGGGTTCAAAGGTACGAACAGTAAACATCGCTTAAAGCCCCAATACCACTCTTGTTGTAACTGAATAATATGTCCCAATCTTTATTCTGGTAAACAAATTCTACTATTTTTCATACAATATTCCAATTAATTGACGATACAAATTTCATCATAACACACCTAATTTTAAAAAATTGGAAAAAATTAACTGTATGATTTGAAAGGCCTTGCGTAAACACTTTCAAATGTAACTTGGATTTAAACATATTCTCGAACCCTCTGGACAAGTAAAATAGCATGTAATGGATAATTTACACAACAGGTAGGACACTTAATCATCTAGTAGTTAGAATAAGGCTATTTATTTTTTCTGGAGCTGTCAAGCCAGCCAGAGTGTTATTGTCCCTTTAAAGGAAGTGCAAAATCTACATGTACCTCTACTGTTAATAGACCTCACAACATTAATAACAACAACAAATGAATAACAGATGTTACATTATTTCCTCAACATAAACCACACAAACCAGGACTGTATCTAGCGGGGGTGCAGGGGGTACATTGCACCCCCAGGATAATAAGGCACCCCTAGAAATGGCGCCCCCACCCCTCCACAAAAATATTTGACAATCTCTCATATTTATAAAATGATACTCTTTGATTATGATCAATATCAATAACTATGGCATTATATTGGCGCCCCACCACTCTGCTGCACCCCCACTTTTAAAATCCTACATACGGCCCTGACACTCCTGACACAACCTACACCTGAATAGCAAACAATATTTTTTCCTGTACGTACTGATTTTTTTTGTCTACTGGGCTCGTGCAGTCATACAATAGTCATAAGAAAAATTACTTGGTATGTAAGATTAGATAAACAGACTTGAGAGTTTTCATGTACCGTTAAGATAATAAATCAGCGGGTCTGAAAAAAATATCAATTATTCATTTAACCTGTTGCTTTCTTGGTAAATGATGACTGGTTATGAATTTTGACACAAATGGTTTAGTAGCACCTGAATTGTAATATGTATGTTAGTATGTATCGTGACTACAGCACTACAGATATATAGCTGTTGCGTAGTGGTGTGATTTACCCTCTCAATTTATCACACCGCGGTATACCGCAATAGGGGGATCATGTTTATAAAAGTGTTACCGTGGGAATAGCTACCTTGTTTCTAAAACAGGTCACAGTGGCTCACTAGCCTGAAGCCTGGTGTTCTATCCCCATCCAGATTTTCCGGCGTGGTTTGCCTGTGTCAGTGATGCAGAACAGAGGGCTTGACAAGGACAGCTGTCTAGTCATTCGGATGGGACAAAAAACCAGGATCCTGTGTACAGTTGGAATTCGATATAAGAGTAGTTTGTAGCGCTATGCCTCTTGCCCGGCCAAAATTTCTCTCATAGTACAATGTACATACATGTACACTGCTGTCGTATGTCCGTCTTCATTAGCCCAGTTTAGGAGCAAAACAGTAGGACGTTTAACCCCATTTTTCTCTCTCTGTGCCATTCCTACTGTTTAGGTCTGAACAATAAAATATTTACTTCTGAAAAATAATTGTATTGATAAAAAAATAGTTATACATTTTTAAATATTTATTTGTGATTTTATGTTATTCCAAAACTCACAACGCTGTTGCATAGATTGCAGTTAGCTTTCTTTTCATTTTATTTTTTATACCGCAATAAGGTGAATTACTCTCTCAATTTGTCTTACTGTGATAATGACTAACCTGTTGCTCAGTGGGGCTTGTGTGGCCAAATGGTTGATGCATGCATATTAGATCAGGTCTGTCATTGAGTCAAGTTGCGTGGTTTTGGTTTCCCAGTTGTATGTGAAAAGGTGTAGGGTTGCCTGTCCAACTTCATGTGTTTTACCTGGGTTCTGCTCTGCGTCTTCCACTAAAGACATGTACAAGCAAAATTTTCAAATATAATTGAACCATGCATGTATGTTAGTCCTGAAATGACCTAGTTTGTGTAAAGTAGAGGTTAAACCACACTCTCTCTCTCTCTCTCTCTCTGTCTCTGTGTTGCTCTGTGGTGGGATTTATCTTTCAAATTAGGGTGAGAAATTGACTTCCCACTTTAAGTTGTCAAAGTGTGACATTGGTGACATATTAAATTAATATTATATGTCAAACCACACTCTCTCATTCTCTCTCTCTCACTCTTTCTCTCTCACCCTTTCTCTCTCACCCTTTCTCTCTCTCTCTTTCTCTCTCTCTCTTTCTCTCTTTAGGGTGTAAAATTGACTTGCCACTTTAAGCTGTCTAGGTGTCTGACATCCTTGACATAACTAATTAATATTGTATGTTACATGTATATGTTGTCAAAGGCTAGGGCATGATTAAACAAATAATTCACTTTTACATGGAAATAATCCAATGACTTGTAAATTTTACCTTTATATTATTGTCATGCAAATATTTATCATAAAAACGTGACCATTATGTGTTATAATAATAATAATAATAATAATCGCGTCATTTACAAAGGTAGAAAATTAGGCCTGAGGCCTTTTTCCAATTTGGCCCTTATGAAACGTCGTTGTTAATAATAGAGAAGTAGTTATATCCAAATATACCTTGTACTGTGTTTTGTTATGAATGCAAATGTGAGTCATCCTTTGATGTTGGCCTACCATTATTTCAAACGTGCCAATCCTACTGTACATTTTTTATACTGGATAAAGTGTTCAGATTTCATTGTAATGCATGTGATTGTGCAAGATAGTACATTGTATCTGTATTTTAAGTTATTTAACACTTAAACGACCCAGAGGTTTGACGTCATAAATACCCACTTCATAATGGTCAATATATAGAACATGTATTAAAATATAGATATGCATTTTAAAGTCGTATCATTAAAAAATGAATGAAATGGGGTTTAATGTCCTACTGTTATGCACTTAACCTGAGCTATTTGAAGACGGGCATACGCCATACAGTGTGCTATGAGGGACATTTTGCCCGGGCAGCAGCGCTACAGCCTACTCTTATATCGAATTCAAACTGCCAAGGGATCTTTTACGTGCACTCCAATGTGTACATGGGACCTCCGAACGACTAGGCAGCTGTCCTTGGCAGGCCCTCCTTCTGCATCACTGACAAGGCGAAATCACGTCGGAAAATCGAGATGAACTTTCTCTGCCAATGCAGGGATCGAACACCCGACCTCCAGGCTAGCGAACCAGCACCTAATCCACTTAACCACCGTGATCCCGTATCATTAAAAAACAACTGTAGGTAGACCCTACATTCTTCCGCTTCATACAATGCAATGTGTCTAGCCTCGTCCCTCGAGTCTCTCGATACAGCTGGAGCTGAAGCGCATTATAGTACACGAGTCGTGTACCAATGTTAAAAAAAATTTTTTATCTAATATCTGATACCAGAAGCTAATCTTTTCCCAGTAAGTTTACATCATCAATGTCGATATTTAAGATAAAATGTTTTTTTTGATATTGGTAACAGATGTATAATATATTGAAACAACACCAGGGTTGACACCCTCATGCACTATCAAAACATTGTGTCCGCAAATATAAAACCACGTACATAATATCATAATATAGTTCTTCCCTTCAAGTCTGCTGTTTCAGTCATATACCAATCTAGGGGATGGGTGGCAAGAAATGAAATATGAAATGGGCTTTAACGTTCTACTGTTCTCCTCCGAACTGGGCTAATGAAGACGGGTGGGCGACTACTGTGCACATACATCGATGCCATCGTTCTGGAAGGTTTTAAGTGCCACTTATGACACAAATATCTTTTTTTGCAAATGATCACCAATCACATTAGGGGACTTCTCTGTGCAAAATTTCAGAACTGTAAGGTCGTAGCTTCCACAATAAAATTGCTTTTAAAAATGTTGATGTCCTATTTGCGTAATGAAGATTGGAATAGGTTTTCCTCTTTTATCTCATAAACTAAATCAGACAATTTTTGACACTTAAGACCTTTCAGAACTATGACTCACTATAACGTCGACATGTACATGTAGTAATGTACATGTACATGTACTAAACTTAAGCTTGTTGACCAACATTTTAATTCCCAAATCGACAATTTTAGTGGAAAACAAGAAGCACATGTATGCATGATTCACAAAGTAGGATGTTAAATGCCATTTCTTTTGTTATTGGTTTAAATTAATTAATTAATTGCCACTATTTATATTTTTCAGAAAAATTGGAAAGATAATTTTTATGAATCATTTGAAGAAACGCCTCTACTGACAGCCATTTTAACAGTTATGTGTTATGGTATTCTAGTTTTAGTTGGACATATCCGAGAATATTTACGATTTTATTCCATAGAACAGAACAAAGGGCACACAGAACCTAAAATAAAGGTAGATAACTAGACTTATTAATCTATGATACATGTATATGTAGATACGTTTGTTCGTTTTCATGGATCCCACTAATGTACGTGTACTTGTACGTGACGTGGCCAGGTGTAGGGGCGCTTGTTAGACACAATGGATTTTCTCTAGGAACTCCACTTTCCTCCCACTGCTGAAGTGCATTTAGGTGTGTATGTGAGGAGGAGTAGGTGCGCTTTTCCGACCCAATGGGTTTCCTCTAAGATTTCAACTTTCCTCCCAGCTGTCGAAGTACATTGATGCTTAAGCGATTTCTTGAAATAAAATGCCCATAGGTTTTTTGGAGTAGGGTTAAACTCTCTCTTCTCTCTCTGTCTCTTCTCTCTCTCTCTCAAAATTATAACCTGCCTTTGGAAGAAACCAGTAAACTATTTAATTTGATTCCTCTTTAAGTAAGAGGTTAATAAACCTTATTATGTAAATTTGTCGTTGTTAATGTTATGGGAGAAATAATTTGATATGACTGAACAACAGCTGTATTTGGACATTTATCTCACTTACCGTAGTTAAAATATATTTTAGAATTTGACTGTATAATTTGTTATTTCAACTTGTTGAATATTGAATCATGGGGGTTGGTTGTGTGGCCGAATAATTGAACATGTGCACTTTAAATCGTAAGGTCTGTCATTGAGTCAAGTAAGTGGAGTGTTATTGATTCCCTGCGTAATACGTGACAAGGAGTAAGGTCGTCTGTCGAGGCAGCACCACTAGTGTAGCCATGAGGTGTTATGGGTTAGATCGCTGTGATATAACTCATATTATTATGTGTAAATTGACTGATAGTGATAGATAGATTCTGCAGCTTGTTGATTTCACTGTCAATCACTTGAATCAGTTAAAGCTGGAAAATATGACTGTAACAAATATGACTGTAACAACCTGCAACAAATATGACAACAACAAATATGACAGCAACAAATATGACCACAACAAAATGAACAAATATGACTCACTGCAACAATTATGACAACAACAAATATGACTGCAACAAATATGACAATTATGACTGCAACAAATATGGCAGCAACCAATATGACCGCAACAAATGTGACTGCAAAAAATTGAGAAACATCAGGGAAATAATCATGTGCATGACAATGAAATGAAATGAAATGAAGTTTAACATCCAACTCTTCTGCACCTAACCTGGGCTAATGGAAGACAAACAAATTCTTAGCAGAGAAATTATCAAAAGATATAAACTTTTTTAATATCTGTGTATTTGTGGGAACTGGTCTTACATTTTGTATCAGACTTCACCGAGCTCAGGGGTTCAATCCCTCAAGCTATCTCTATCTCTCTAATACTCTAATCGTAGGGTATAAATTTATATTTAATGGATGACTGGTAAAGAACTGTAGCATGTATTGTGCTAGGATAGAAGTCCGATGGCAGAGTAGAATTTTAAAAATGTGTTCACGCAAGATTTGTCAGGTTGTTTAACTGTTGAGTAAACTCGAAAACATATTTGTAGCTAAAAGCATGAAATTTCTTATGGCCTCGAAAATATGGACTGAGGGACCAGGAGAGTCTAATGTTTTGATGAATTTGCACAACCATCCGGGATGGTCTTATTAGTAGCACTGAAATTAGCATTCAGAAATTGATTATTTCCATTTCAACATTTAACATCTAATTTATAACAAGATTTTACTTTTATTCAGAACAAATGAATATGAATAATATAAAATTTGATTAGTTTTTAGTTTTTAATAATTGTTAGATTTTTTAGCACTGCTAATGTACATGTCGATGTGACAGTTTATGATGTATGGTTAAATCTGCGATGCTTCTTTTCAATGTCAGTTGTTAAAAAAAACCCAATGAAACAGAATTGGATCTGTGTTTTAATCAGATTATGTAGCGTGTTAGTATCTATGGTTACACACCCTTCACCTACCTATTGCCTAGGGGTTGAATGACCGAATGGTAAGCACGTGTGAGCTGTAGCATAAAGCCCATCATTGAGTCAATTGGCGTGGTTTTGAATCCACGGTTATACTTGACGAGGAGTAGGACTTCAGTTGCAACCATAGTCTACATCCGAAGGTCGCGCAGACAAAAATTGTTGATACACCAATTGCCTCACCATCATTGTCACTTGTGAGATGACCAGTCAACTTTTCTTACGGATAGAGCAACACAAATTGGAATATCAGAT
This sequence comes from Patella pellucida, assembly GCA_917208275.1. Classification (NCBI taxonomy): domain Eukaryota; kingdom Metazoa; phylum Mollusca; class Gastropoda; family Patellidae; genus Patella; species Patella pellucida. Next base: position 72,157,603 of record OU795040.1, read on the forward strand.
ATAACGAAAAATATTGAATTTAAACGGAAATCGATCGTACATACATGTATGTGTAGCCTATGTGTTTGTAGATAGATCCAGGATTCTTAGATAAACAATCTACTTATTGTCATCAATGGATTTATTTTGTTTGTGTTAGATTTGAGTCCCATGCATACACAGTAAACTTCTACTTGACAAAAAAAATCCATTTTAGTTGTAGAAAAAGATTGTATGGACAATTGATTGTGGTGTGTTTTATTCCACTGCTTTCAGTCGGGTACATGACAATTCATCCCCTGACACAACTTGTTTCAAGATAATTCGTTTCGTCCCTTGGACAATTCATCCCAAATTGTACATTTTACAAATATTCTAATTTTTCACAGCATCCAGAGCTAAATCTGGCTATTGCAGGTCTTTGTTTTAGCCTCAAATGTTATTTTATTTCCGACATTATTCACATGAAAAGCCTATATTGATTATAATCTACATAAACAAATGGCCAAGATTTAAACGGATTTGAGATTTAAAAACTGAATGAAATAGGATGTGTTCTGTAATTTAAGATTTAGAATCGATAGGTTAGAACATCTGTATCCTGTGTGACAAATTTCAATATTCATGTATAAGGATAGGCCTTTACATGTATCCTAAAGATACATACACGTACATATTAAGGATAAATCCACTATTGTGACCCAACCCTCATATTTACATGTAGGCCTTGTTTATCACTTGGAGATTGGATGGCCGAATGGTTAGCGTGTGCGTGTTGTATCATAAAGCCTGTCGTTGAGTCAACTGGCATTGTTTCGAATCCCCAGTTGTACATGACAAGGAGTAGGGTCGCCTGTCAAACCTTTAGGGTTTTCTCCGTATCCTCTGGTTTCTTCCCACTGCTAAAGCATAAAGACCCCTACTTGCAAGCAAATTATTGAAATAAAATTGAACCAGGCCCGGATTTTTTCGAGGGGGGGCCCATACATTGTAATAAATGGTAATCATTAGAGTGCCGCATGTATTAGTGGTTTGGTGTAGTCTCCAGAGCCTTCATCGCATTGCCAGGGCAGAGACAATGCAAAAATCAGTTTATATCATCAATTAAAAAGAGGATACATCAGCCCCCCCCCCCCTTGGATCCACGCCTGTGAACCATATGTTAGTGCCATATGTTTGGTGTAGAGTGGACATCAAACACCATCTTTCTCTCTCTCTTCCTCTCTCTCTCTCTCTCTCTTCCTCTCTACTTTTCTCTCTGTTCATCACCCTTTGTATCTAGGCACATGTTTGTTGTACTTGAGTAACCTAGTACCAGTGATAGTATATATCACACCATATGATAATAAATTCATATTCTAACAGCCTGATAAGATTAAAACAACAAAACATTTATCAACGAAACAAAGATAACATTGTATTTATCATGTACATGTGTACAATGACCAGAGATAAACTTGACTTAATATTCAGGACACGTTTCTATGGGATACAAATCACTGTTTATTTATGAGTAGTGGTGGGTGGGGATAAATGCCTGCCATGACCTGGTTTCAAGTGGCGGTGGGTGGGGATAAATGCCTGCCATGACCTGGTTTCAAGTGGCGGTGGGTGGGGATATAGGTCTGTCATTTCATGGCGTGGTTTCAATTCAACACTTGCACTTTCTTTGGGTCCTTTGGGTTTCCTCCCACTTCTTAAGACACCTAGCTACATGTACATGCACAAGCAAATTATTGTAGGTAATGACCTTGTTTATGTGCAGTGGAGGTTGGGTTTACAATCCCAGCATTTGCCGAAAAAGATCATCTAGATTTTCCCGCAGGGTTCCCCTTGTCAGTGATGCAGAACGGAGGGCCTGACAAGGACAGCTGTCTAGTTGTTCTGATGGGACAAAAAACCGAGGTCCTGTGTACACATTGGCGTGCACGTTAAAGATCCCTTGTCAGTTGGAATTCACTGGTATGCCTGTCTTCCATTAGCCCAGGTTAGGTGCAGAAGAGTAGGACGTTTAACTCCATTTCATTTCATTTCATATTGTATATGCTAATGATATATATACAATGTGAGGCTTTTATTGTGATAACACTGATTAGGTACCGTACTAGGTACTCTTATCAATAATAATAATTAAATGTTGAATTTTATAGTTCATTCTAAAATAGGTCAAAAGAGAACATTAAAATCTCAATGGCTTTCACTCTTCATACTTGAACGATTTCTGGGTAAAATTTGTGTCTAGGACTGCAGGAGATCCAATGAAGAAGATAAAGTGAATGGCCATTTACATGCATTGTATGTCATGCTTCAGTTAACACTTTGTAATGTAATGGAATATCTTATGAATGATCTTATGAAAGTCAGTGACTAAGGCCAATTTAATTTTTAGTTCTGTATTATAAAAGCGATAAGTTTTGTTGTCCAGCTAAGTAGAGATACATGTAACTTGTAAGCTGGGGACATCAGCCCTCATTGTTGGCTTGTTTCAGTACATGAAGACTGGCATACTCCGTATAGTGTATAATAATAATAATAATCTCGTCATTTTACAAGGGTAGCAAATAGTGTACATGTACTATTAGGGCAATTTTGCCTTGCCAGCAGCACTATGGCTTACTCTTATCGAATTACAATGCCAGTGTCTATCATCAGTTTTAAGTGCATAGTACTTCCCCTTGTCAGTGATAAGAGTAGGCCGTAGCGCAGCTGCCCGGGCAAAATTTCCCTCATAGCACACTGTATGGCGTATGCCCGTCTTCAATTAGCTCAGGTTAAGTGCCTAACAGTAGGACGTTATACCCCATTTCATTCATTCATTTATTACTGTACTGAAATGAAATGGGATGTAACGCCCTACTTTATAGCACCAAACAGGTTAATTAGGATTGTTTAGGGCAGCTTTTTGCCAAGGCAAAGGTGTTTCTGCATACATTTCAACGGTCAGGGGTTCTTTTACATGCACATGGGACTTTGTTTTACATACAATCCCATAATCTAATTACTGGATCCTGTTCCTTGTCGATCCGGCCCCACAGACACAGTAAACCACACTGGCACACTATATACATCATGTAATACAGCCGGTATTATAATTATTGCAACAATTCGCTTATGCTTAGGGGTCTTAACAGGGGCAGGGTTTCAGCCAGTGGGGGGTGCAGGGGGTTCACGTACCCCCCTTTGCTTGAAGAAGGGGGGTGCATACCCCCCCTTCAGTCACCTGAGTAATGTTTTCAAAAAGTGTTTTGTGTAAGAGAAAGAGTGTTTAAATGATCTGTAAGTAAAGAAATATCATATAACATCTCAAGATGTGATAGAGTGCATCTTTTCTGCCATTCAGGTCGATACATGTACACCCTGCCTTCTTTTGACTTTTTATTAGTGGTATTAGGCAGGCGCTTATTGGTCGACCGTATGAATTGTACCCCCCTTAAAGCTTTTTCTGGCGGAAACCCTGAGGGGGAGGAAACCTCATGACAGGAAAACCCCCAAACGGTTAGACAGTTGACACGACTCCTTATCACATCTGTTCCTCCCACAGCTTAAAGACCCCTAAATTCTATCAAATTATTGAAATAAAATTGCACCATGTTAGTCTCAAAATGACCTAGTTTCTGTTAATAACATTATTATATAGAAAAAGTGTGTGTGGGGGAGCGGAGAAATAGTCTAGCGCATCCAAGACTTGTAAGTGACAAGCGCTACATTGCAGTTGCCTGCCTAATCCCATGGGTTTTCTTGGGTCCGAAAGTTTCCTTTCACTGCTAAAAGACCTCTCTTTCTCTCTCTGTATTGGGGGTTGGGAGGTGGATGGCTAAATGTTTAGAATATGCGTGTTGTATCATAAAGTCTGTCGTTGAGTCAACTGATGTGGTTTCTAATCCCCGGTTGTACTCGGCAAGGAGTAGGGTCGCCTTTCCTACCTCATGGGTTTTCTCAGGGTCCTCCGGTTTCAACCCACTGCTAAGGACCCCTATGTGCAAGCGAATTATTGAAATGAAATTAAACCACATATGTTAGTCCTGAAATAACTTAGTTTGTGTCGAGTGGATGTTAAACCCCATTTCTCTCTCTATCAAATTATTGAAATAAAATTGTACCATGTTAGTCTCGAAATGACCTCGTTTCTTTTTAAAACATATACAGATAAAGTGTGTTGAGGAGCAGAGAAAGGGTCTAGCGCATCCCAGACTTGACAAGTACATGTACTACAGTCGCCTGCCTAATCCAGGGCCGACGGAAGCAATTCTTGATTGGGGGTGAGGGGGGACTTCCATCCCAGGTCCTTATAGGCGAGGGTCCAGGGGCCACAATGACCTAGGGAAAAAAGTATACTTAATCCAATGGGTTTGCTTCGGGTCCAACAGTTTCCTTTCACTGCTAAAATACCTCTTAATTTCTCTCTCTGTATTGATTTTATTATTGATATTTTAGCCAATATAAATAAAAAATGGTTCATTCCTTTGATGTTTTATAGACTTGATTGGCTGATCTATTAATGATTGATTGTTTCATTGTTTCATCTGTTAAAGAAATAAAGTTACTGGTACTTGTGTCAAGAAATTGGAGAAAATGGCAGCAAACATTAAAACATCAATATTGAGGAGCCTATCTTCATATTTATTTCAGCCTGATCACAATACAAATAAAAAAAAGATATGTTAGCTCAAACTAGAGTTTCATTCATTGCTTGTTATTCACGAGTGTGGCTTGGTTTCGATCTGGGGGTTTGATGGCTGAATGGTTTCGATCTGGGGGTTTGATGGCTGAATGGTTTGGATCCGGGGGGTGGTGGATGGCTGAGTGGTTAGCATGTGGGCGCTGTATCTTTAACTCTGTTATAGAGTCAACTGCCGTGGTTTCAAATCCTCGAATGTGACAAGGAGTAGGGTCGCCTGTCCAACCTCATTGGTTTTCTCCGGGTCCTCCGGTTTCCTACCACTGCTAAAGACTCCTACTCACAAGCGAATTATTGAAATAAAATTTAAAAATCATATGTTAGTCCTGAAATTACCTAGTTTGTGTTGAGTGGAGGTTGAACCCCATCTCTCTCTCTTTCTCTCTCTCTCTCTCTCTCTCTCATTAGCCCAGAACTACATTCCTTTCACTGCTAAAAGACCTCTTTCTCTCTCTGTATTGGGGGTTGGGAGGTGGATGGCTAAATGTTTAGAATATGCGTGTTGTATCATAAAGTCTGTCGTTAAGTCAACTGGTGTGGTTTCTAATCCCCGGTTGTACTCGGCAAGGAGTAGGGTCGCCTTTCCTACCTCATGGGTTTTCTCCGGGTCCTCCGGTTTCAACCCACTGCTAAGGACCCCTATGTGCAAGCGAATTATTGAAATAAAATTAAAACATATGTTAGTCCCGATATGACCTCATTTCTGTTAAAAACATATACAGATAAAGTGTGTTTGGGAGCAGAGAAATGGTCATGTACTACAGTCGCCTGCCTAATCCAGGGCTGGTGGAAGCAATTCTTGATTGGGGGGGGGGCTTCCATCCTAGGTCCTTATAGGCGAGGGTCCAGGGTCCACAATAACTTAATCCAATAGGTTTTCTCCGGGTTCAACAGTTTCCTTTCACTGCTAAAATACCTCTTAATTTCTCTCTCTGTATTGATTTTATTATTGACTGTACCCTTGGGGATATTTTAGCCAATATAAATAAAAAATGGTTCATTCCTTTGATGTTTTATAGACTTGATTGGCTGATCTATTAATGATTGATTGTTTCATTGTTTCATCTGTTAAAGAAATAAAGTTACTGGTACTTGTGTCAAGAAATTGGAGAAAATGGCAGCAAACATTAAAACATCAATATTGAGGAGCCTATCTTCATATTTATTTCAGCCTGATCACAATACAAATAAAAAAAAGATATGTTAGCTCAAACTAGAGTTTCATTCATTGCTTGTTATTCACGAGTGTGGCTTGGTTTCGATCTGGGGGTTTGATGGCTGAATGGTTTCGATCTGGGGGTTTGATGGCTGAATGGTTTGGATCCGGGGGGTGGTGGATGGCTGAGTGGTTAGCATGTGGGCGCTGTATCTTTAACTCTGTTATAGAGTCAACTGCCGTGGTTTCAAATCCTCGAATGTGACAAGGAGTAGGGTCGCCTGTCCAACCTCATTGGTTTTCTCCGGGTCCTCCGGTTTCCTACCACTGCTAAAGACTCCTACTCACAAGCGAATTATTGAAATAAAATTTAAAAATCATATGTTAGTCCTGAAATTACCTAGTTTGTGTTGAGTGGAGGTTGAACCCCATCTCTCTCTCTTTCTCTCTCTCTCTCTCTCTCTCTCATTAGCCCAGAACTACATGTAAAACAATCACTGGTTAAGCCCAGTTGGCACAGAAAAGTATTTGTAGACCGTTAACCCTATTTCATTTGAGCTCTTCAGTATTCATGAGCTACACTTGGTTACCTCGTAATGTTTGATTGGTTTTCTTGAAGTAGATCATTAGTCACCCTATTTACATTTAGATGTCCACACTATTTATTGATCAGAAGTACCTTAATACTAATGTTGAACAAAGTAAGAGGTTGGATGGCCGAATGGTTAGCCAAGCGTGCTGTATTATAAAGCCTGTCATTGAGTCAACTTGCGTGTTTGTGATAAGGAGTAGGGTCGCCTGTCCAACTTCATGGGTTTTCTCAGGGTCCTCCAGTTTCCTCCCACTGTTAAAGACCCCTATTTTCAAGAGAATTATTGAAATGAAATTAAACAATATGTTAGTCCATAAATGACCTTGTTTTACCTGGTGGTTGTTAAATCCTACATGTATTTCTCTCTCTCTCTCCATCTTTTACTTTTCGAAGTTTTTCTCAAATCAACGCAACGGCTTCAAATAACTAATTTATGAGTTTTGTATATTTTTCAGGGTTTCGTTCCATTATTTCAAAGTTGGGAGAGTTTTTATACACGAAATGTTTACAGAAGAATAAGAGATTGTTGGAATCGCCCTGTAGCCAGTTCAGCTGGAGCTTATATAGATGTCTTCGAATGTAAATCAGATGACCACAACTGGAGTTTAGAGTAAGAATAAAATATCATTTAAATAAACATTCTTACGTGAAATAAGTCTTGAATCCCAGCTTGTACGTGGCAAGGAGTAGAGGCACCTGTCCGACCTCAAGGGTTTTCTCTGGGTCCTCCGGTTTCCTCCCACTGCTAAAGGCCCCTACGTGCAAGCGATTTATTGAAATAAAATTAAGCCATATGTTAGTGCCGAAATGACCTAGTTTGTGTGGAGTGGACGTTGAACCACATTTCTCTCTCTCCTCCTGTTACTTGAAATGAAATGGGATTTAACATCCTACTGTTCTGCTCCAACTGGGCTAATGAAGACAACCACACAACATATCATGATATACAGTGTGCTATGGTGAAGTTTTGCCTGGGTAATGGCACTACCGCTTACTCTATTTCGATTTAAGTTGTCAGGAATTCTTACTTTGAGTTCTCATTTACACAATCTGATTAAAACACAGATCCTATTTCATTTCGTTTTTATAGTTCAAAATTTCATTTTATTTGTCTTTACTACACTTGGATCTGGAATAGTTGTTATCATTGACCTGTTCTGAATGGTGTGATATATTATCCAATGAAACAGTCTGTTTCGGCGAGCTTTAGTCGTGTTTTGCACGAAACTGTTGGTAATCCACTAGTAACATCAATGCTGATTGACTAATCAAATGTCTGACGTCGTTGGGTCAAAAGCTGCCCATATGACCTCTGACGTGACCTATTACTACAACCAGTCAGATCTTCATGTAGTTTAGGCCATCGAAAGTATAAACAAAACGAAATGAAATATAGGTTTGTATATAAAAAGGGCATTATGTAAAATATAGATAAGAACTAGCCATTCTTGCTATAATAGTTCGAACGTAGATGATGTAAAATGAAAAATTGAAATTTTCATTCAAATAACTATTGCAAGTGAAGATATTGGCCTCTAAAGGTTTGACAGAATGTGCAATAATTTCAACCACAGTCCTGGTTGATCGAAGCTAAGTCTTGACGGGTCAGGGTTCTACCATACTGATCAAATCAAAGTATCGCTGAACCCTATTAATCTGTATGATATCGGAGAAATCTGATGTCATCCAGAGTTGATTAAGGCCAGTATCAGTTAATTAATGTCTAATTTTAGAAAACATTTCAGGCTCGAAGAAAGACCTGCTATAGGCAGATTTAGCTCTTGAATAATGCATGTTTAGTCAGATTGTTATTTACAATAGATGGCGGACACAAATTCTGATATAATTACTCACAACATGAGTGGTACTTGACCTATTTCCTGGTTGATACATATAGTATAGCATATAGTCCCCATTCATAGAGTTATATCCCTATTCTATATAGGGGGGTTGGGATGGCCTAGTGGTCTAGAGTGCCGTGCTTCGACCTCTAGCTGGCCGGCCACCTCCGACTTGCGGCTGTGGTTTCGAGCCCTGGTGTAAGCTATGTGGCATGGAGATAGGGGCACCTTCTCAACCTCGTGGGTTTCCTCCGGGCATTCCGGTTTCCTCCCCCCGCTAAACACCTGCGCGCAAGCGAATTATTGAAATAAAATTAAACCATATGTTAGTCCCGAAATGACCTAGTTGTGTTGAGTGGACGTTAAACCCCATTTCTCTCTCTCTCTCTCTCTCTCTATTCTATATAATGTTATAAATATTGTGTCTGGGTAGTTCAAGAAGAAAATGACATGCGAAGAATTCATTTTTCTATAATACTATATTTAGAATTTTATTTGTCATTTTATACACGTGTGTCTTTAAAAATGTTTTGAAAGCCTTCTAAATGTGGATTAATATTTGTGTCAATATCAAAAATGATAGGCATATTAATGATTCGCAGTTGATGAAAATCAATAGATTTTGATTTTTGATAAGCCACCAAAATATGTACATGTACATGTATCGCAAATTGTGCTGCGATAATGATTGTCGCCTGTCGGCATAAACATGTAAATATACTTGTATATACAAATAAAGAAACATTCTTACAACATATTTGTAGGCAACTCCAAGTCTGGTTTAACTTACACTTACATGTACTAGAAATAATTTCTATTATTTTCACTGATTTCCATAAATCTAAATCAAACAACTAATAAAGTTATTATTAGATTAACATGATCAGATTCTATGTAATAAATGTTACCACTATGAAGAACTGTACGCTAATCAAGTTTTGAGTTTGGAGGGTACAAAAACCAGGCCCCATTTATACATTGGTTGAGTGGACGTTAAAACCCATTTCTCTCTCTCTCTCTCCCATTTACACATTGGCATGTACATGTACATAAAAGATCCCTATGCAGTTCAAATTCAATATAAGAGTAGGCCATAGCACTGCTGTCTGGGCAAAACTGCCTCATAGTTCCCTATGCAGTTCAAATTCAATATAGCACACTGTATGGCCTGTGTTTATTAGCCTAAATGGAGCACAACAGTAGGACATTAAACCTCATTGCACATTCGTTTGGATATGCAAAGTAACTCGTTTCGATGTTTTAAGTCAGTTATTATATTTTTATACAGCAAAGGTTGTAATAAAGTTTTCAAATTAATCCCATGAGTATTATATGTGTATTATGATAAAGTTCTTGTGTTTTTTTACAGGCTGAAAGAAAAAAAATATCATGTGATGGCCATAGTACTGCTGTCTGGGCAAAATTCCCTCATAGCCCACTGTATGGCGTTGAGTATTATATTCGTATTATAATGAAGTTCTTATTTTTTACAGGCTGACAGAAAAAAAATATCATGTGATGAACTTTGGTTCATATAATTATTTGGGTTTCTCGGAGACAACCGGACCCTGTGCAGATTCCGCTGAACAGTGTGTTAGAGAGACGTCGTTATCCGTTACTAACAGTCGACAAGAATTAGGTAGGTCTCATTCATGATGTCTAAAACCAGTTTGCGCACTTTATCAACTGGCATGGTTTCGAATCCCCAGTCTTTATCTGTTACTAACAGTTGACAGGAATTACATGTAGGTACATCTCATTTATTTAACATTCTCAATACTGATGTATAAAACCACGGGTGTTCGATCCCTGCATAGGCCGAGAAAGTTCACGCCGATAGGTACATCTCATTCATTTAACATTCTCAAGACTGGGTCCTGTTTCTCGTAATCTTAACTAAAGATAACATCCAAATTTTAATAGATACTTTAATTTTGATTGGCTTAAGTATAAATGTAACTGTATGAATTACGAAGAATCCTGTCATGGTGAACAAAAGTCTATCCGGCCTTCAACTTGCTACTAATGTCAAGTTGATAGAATTCTTCCTGGTCTCAAGTGTACACAGTGGCGTACACTTAAAAGAACACTTGACAATTGGTATTCGATGTAAGAGTAGGCCAAAATTTCACTCATTGCACACTCTATGAATGGTGTTTGTCCGTTTTCATTAATCCAGTCGGAGTAGGACGTTAAACCATATTCATTTCATTCCTGTGGTCTTAAATAGAAACAAGTAGAGTTACCTCCCTTATGACTTGAATCCAACCAGAATGGTGGGACTATGGGTGCAAACGCCTCCCCTACTTTTTTGCTCACTCTCCATTAAAATGTTGTGATGCAGGACGGAGGGCCTGACAAGGACAGCTGTCTAGTCGTTCAGATGGGACGGAAAACTGAGGTCCCATGTACACTGTACACATTGGCGTAAAAGATTCCTTGGCAGTTAAAATTGAATATAAGGGTAGGTGTATGCCCGTCTTCATTAGTCCAAGTTAGGAGCAAAACAGTAGGACGTTAAACCCCATTTCATTTCAATTTAGGTTATACAACAGTACATCAAGAATTAGATAGAAAAGTGGCTAAGTTTTTGGGAGTTGAAGATGCCATCACGTTTCCTATGGGATTCGCCACAAATTCCATGAATATGCCATGCTTAGTTGGAAAGGTAATATGTTTTGTTTCATATAAAAATGATAAAAAAATAATCTTGTGTTTCTTAAGTCCCATAGCCATAATTACGTGTACACACACCCAGTCATATTGCTATTAAATGTTTTCCTGACAAGGCCAGCTGTCCAGTCGTTCGGATGGTACGTAAACCTCAGGTTCCATGTACACATTGGCACGCACATAAAAGTTCCCTTGGCGGTTGGAATTTTATATAAGAATGGGCAGTAGTGCCGCTGTCCTGGTAAAATTTCCCTCAGAGCACACTGTATGGTTTATGCCTGTCATCATTAGCCAAGTTCGGAGCAGAACAATAGGACGTTAAACCCCATTTCATTTCATTAGATGTTTTTATTGTCTCTTCTGGATTATTATGTTTTGTGCGCTGTATCATAAGGTCTGTTATTGAGTGAACTGACTGCCGTGGCTCCGATTTCTCGGTTGTACGTGACAAGGAGTAGGGTCGATTGTCCAACCTTGTGAGTTATCTCTGGGTCCTCTGCTTTCCTCCCACTACTCAAGACCCATACATGCAAGAGAATTACTGAAATAAAATTGAACCATGCGTTAGTCCAGAAATAACCTAGTTTGTGTCGAGTGGACATTAAACCCCTTTCTCCCTCTCACTTTTGGAGCACAATAACCCTGCTACTAATTGTCTGGTATAAACAACATTTACGCTGGGCATAAAGGGGTTGCCAGTCAATATCTTATTACTGTTTCTAATTTTTCAGTGTTGATGCCTTTAAACTCTGTCTCTAATTTTTCAGTGTCGATGCCTTTAAACTTGATTTTTTGTGTATTTTAGGGTTGTTTATTATTAAGTGATGAATTAAATCACGCATCGTTAGTTCTCGGATCCAGATTAACAGGTTCAACTATCAGAGTTTTTAAACATAATAGTAAGTTTAGCTTTTATTAATTTGCTTAAAGATACCTTATGGGAGATTTGATAAAGAACTGACAGTTCTCACTATAATAGTTAAAAACTAAAGGAAATTTTCTGAAAATTTTATCGCAGGCTAGCGATGACACAGAGAGCTGATTATGGTCTGGATAAGTTAATTAATATCTTGAGTTATTTAGATAACATTTCAGATCTAAATAAAGAACTGCATATTAGCTCGTTATGCCGCATATAAAGACTTAGTCCAACATTTTCAAACATGTTCCGGAATAAACTACCAGTTAATAGTGCAAATATCCGAAATGATCAACCAAGACACAATAATATTGGTGCAAGAAAGTTGTGATTTATTTTTTGTAATGTGCACATAACAATGTTAATTCAAGCCTGGAAATAAGGCACCTGTCACTGACAATGTCAGGCACGGATTCAGGCTTTGTCAGGCATAAAACCTCTGGTGCCTGTAATTTGGTCCAGCACTGATTTGTCTATTTTATTGATATCATAAATACATGTACATGTCCGGCACTAAGATGAAAATGTCAGGTACTATTTTCATTAGTGCCTAAAATTTTGTCAGGAACATCTAAACCCGTTTTTTCCAGGTCTGAATGTTTTATTATTGTGTTTATTATTATATATTATTAGATATGGCAGATCTGGAGAAAAAGTTAAAAGCTGCACTACTTGAGGGTCGTCCACGAAATCATCGACCATGGAAGAAAATATTGATAGTAGTTGAAGGTGTTTATAGGTGAGAAGTTCACTTGATTTGATAATTGTTTAGTTTTTGCAATGTCTATTTTCTGTCTTGTCCGCAGGTTTATCTTGTAGATTTTTTGTTTTGCGTGTAGTGCAGTCCTCCTGCATTTACTATTAGTTACATGGAGCGCTAAGTTGGGGAGCTAAAGTGGCTCTGTGGGTAAGAACCTGGCTTGCTAGCCTGGAGGTTGTGTATACGCTCCCTTGTCAGTAATGCAGGACAGAGTCTGACAAGGCAGATGTGTAGTCATTTGGATGCGACAAAAAAAAGAGGCCTCATGTACACATTGTCGTGCAGGTAAAAGATCCTTGGCAGTTGGAATTTGATGTAAAAGTAGGCAGTTACGCCGCTGTCCACACAAAGTTTCTCTCATAGCTCACTGTATGGCGTATGCCCTTCTTTATTAGCCCAGTTGGAGCAGAACAGTAAGATGTTAAACCTCATTTCATTTAATTTCAGGATTGGGGGGTTGGGTGGCCGAATGGTTAGCAAGTGCGTGCTGTAACATAAAGCCTGTCATTGAGTCAACTGGTGGGGTATTGAATCCCTGGTTGTACGTGGCAAGGAGTAGGGTCGCCTGTGGGATTTCTCCAGGTCCTCCAGTTTCCTCTCACTGCTAAAGACCCATACGCGCAAGCGAATTATTGAAATAAAATTTATAAAAAAATATGTTAGTGTCGAAACAACCTAGTTTGTGTTGAGTGGACGTTAAACCCTATTTCTCTCTCTCTTATTTCAGTATGGAGGGATCTATTGTTCGTCTACCAGAAATTCTACTATTAAAGAAGAAATATAAAGCCTATGTATATTTAGATGAAGCTCACAGTATCGGAGCTCTTGGTCCACATGGTCGAGGTGTCACAGATTATTTTGGTATCGATCCTAAAGAAGTTGATATTATGATGGGAACGTTTACAAAAAGTTTTGGGGCTGCTGGGGGATACTTAGCAGGTAGTAAGGTAGGTCTATATTTGGTCATTATCCAACGGATTTTATCGACATTTTGAAATTGGCCGGGGGGGGGGGGTATTTGCCGAATGGATAACATGTGCGCATTGAATCAGGTCTGTCATTGAGTCAAGCAGTGTGGTGTGGTTTCAATTCCCCTCTTGTACAAAGCATTCTCATTAAGAATTGACTCAACTTTCGATCACTGTTTATGAGAGATATCTTTGATCCAGAAACACAATTTTTGATTTGGATCTGAGAATGTTTTCTGAAACCGGGGCTAATTTGCGAGAAGGTGACTCGTGATACATTGATTCAATGATATATCTTGCCAGCACTAATTGCATCTTGATAAAGTTTGTTTCTTTTTGCAGGCTCTGATTCGCCATTTTCGCCTTCATTCCCACAGTTCCATTTATTCTGCAGCAGTGCCGCCACCTATAGCGAAACAGGTTATATCAGTTATAGACATTATATCAGGAATTGATGGTACCAAAAAAGGTGAGTAAAGTAAAAAAAAAAAAAGTGACTTACGTCTTCATAAATATTATAGGTTAAACATCGACTTTTATAATATGAGCTTATTATGCCATGGCTCAGGTCGGTGTGTTGGCTTCAGACCACAGTTAACAGATCCTCTTACATCTTTGAATATTTAGCATGTGCGCGTTGTATCATAAGGTCTGTCATTGAGTCGACTGGAATGGTTTCAATTTCCTGGCTGTATGTGACAAGGAGTAGGGTCGCCTATCCAAACTTGTTGGTTCTCTCTCTCTCTAAAACTCACAGGTTTGACCACTCAACCAACAGACGCAAAAAACATAGTAGTTGCTTTGTTGGACCAGGAAACTTTTTGTTGTTCTTCTTAGGGTGACGCTCTTCAAAAAAGCCTAAGACTACGTCAATTCAAGTCCGATCGACATGAAAATTATTATGCTTGGTCCATGAACAATTCTCCATCGATTTTGAATGAAATTTGTGAATTTCATTTAACAACATGGTTAGTTCCTAGTGCATACTTGTTTTAGAATAACAATTAGAATAACAAATTGTATGCTTGATAACGACCAGTGAATTCTTGACGAAACATCGTGTGTATATAATATAGTGATTGTTATCCATATATCTATGTTGTGTTATATTATGTTCAGTCGCTAAATACCATTCAAAGATTATAACAAATGGTATAAAGAGCACCTCCATTAAGCAAGCATTTTGAAATTTCCCTTGGGTGCTTGCTTAATACAAGTTCTACTGTACTTGTTTTAGAATAACAAATGGTATAATGTCTGTTGTAGGTATTGAACGTATTAATCAACTAGCATGGAATACTCAGTATATGAGACGTCGTTTACAAGAGATGGGTTTTATAGTTTATGGTAATAAAGACTCACCTGTCGTGCCTTTTATAGTTTTTTATCCAACTAAACTAGCGTAAGTAGCATTTAATTTCTTTTATCAATAAAGGCTAGCACGCAACCGGAATAAGCCAGCTAGCACACTGTGTAATTGTGTGTATTACTTTGAGGTCTAGCTAGACATTTACTGACTATATATATTATACTATAAGAACCACTGTGTCTTTTTATTTTATTTGGGGGGGGGCGGGGAGGCTCCTAGTGGTCTAGCTGGCTTGCAGTTGTGGTTTTGATCTCTGGTGTGAGCATATGTGACTTGGAGATAGGGGCAACATCTCAACCTTGTGAGTTTGTATTGTATTCAAAACCACAAACAACTACAACCACTGTCTTATGAATAAAAGGAATTGCGGACTCCGCTTATTATGATAATTATCAAAAGTAGAATTTTTTTTTATAGCACAGCTTTTTTTCAGGTCAAAATACATTATTTACAATTATTTAAAATAATGCTTTTTTTTGTTTTGTTTTTTACAGTTCAATATCTCGGAAAGCACTAGAGAGGGGATTAGGGGTAGTGGTGGTAGGGTTCCCTGCTACGCCCGTTATTGAAGGTCGTGTTAGATTATGTATGTCTGCCGCCCACACGAAAGAAATGTTAGATAAGTCTCTTGATATTTTAAATCAATTAGGGGATGAATTAAATCTGAAATATTCTCGAAAAACACCTCCAGATTTTAAAGAGGATGATTCATTGTTAATAAAACAGGTAAGACATTAAACAGATAAATCTGCCTTGTAGATCTTTCTTTAAGTCTTGGGGGTTGGATGGCTGAATGGATAGCGTGTGCGCGCTGTATCATAAAGTTTGACGTTGAACCTTATTTTATTTCATTTGGTTAAAAGTAGAACGTAAAACCCTTTTTTATTTCAGGGGGGGTGGTTGGCCGAATGTCATTGAGTCAACTGGTGGGGTTTCGAATCCCCATCTGTATGTGACGAGTAGGGTCACCTGTCCAACCTCGTGTGTTTTCTCCCAGTCCCCCGGTTTCCTCCCCTGGTTTCCTTCCACTGCAAAAGACCCCTACGCGCAGGCGAATTATTGAAATAAAATTAAAAACTATATGTTAGTCCTGAAATGACCTAGTTTGTGTCGTGGACATTTCTCGCTCTCTCTCTCTCTCTCTCTCTCTCTGGCTGTTACAGAAAGTGAATATTAATTTTATGTTAAATCGTTTTATTTTCCAGTGATCTGTGAAAGTGAGTTATTATGAAATCAACTGTTAATACAGCAAGCAATCCAGGGAGAACGAGAACTTACACAGAAGGAGGAAATAAAAACAAGTCAAAAAGAAGCCAATAGCTTGACTTAAAATAATAGTTATTAAATATTCTCCGATTTTCTTTGATCTGTACCTTTAACCTTTAACCTTTAACCTTCTCTTATTTTATATACGACAGCCTTAAAGCAATAACAATATTCTCTCATACTGAAAACCACACAGGTGCCACCCAGATTTAAGCGATGACAAAATTGCTCTGGAAATTTCCACCTCGCGACAAATTTGAAATTTTGGAAAATTCTGTGTTAAAGAGACAGATTTAAAGCGATGACAAAATTTGGAATTGTGAAAATTTCTATGTTAAATAAGACAGATTAAGTCTGCTTTAACGTGAACAATTGGCAATAATATAAGCAATGGGAGTTGGCTGTGTTTATATACATAATTCTATGGTTTTTACAATCAAAGACGATTCCTGATACAGGATTTATGATCCGGTGGAAAATATGAAATATTTTTGATATTCTTGTTATTTCTCCTCTTGTTTTTTTTGGAAGAAATCTCATTTTTTCACATTGCTTAAAATACAAAGTATCTGGCCTCCCAAGTTCACAAAGCATTCTCAGACTTAAATTAAGAACTTGCTCAACTTTCAATCACTGTTTATGAGAAATATCTTTAATCCAGAAACACAAAACTTGGCACATAGATTCTTATTGATGCGTTCGATACATTAAAACAACAAATATTTTATAAAGGGCTATATTATTTTAGTTAAAAAAAAGTCTGAGAATGCTTTGTGAACTCAGGCCATTATCGATTGATAAAAACTTTCAAGCCACTTCTCCTTTTTTACTGTTTCTCTTACCCTTGCGTTTATCAAGGATGATGTTTATAAATATTTATAATTCCGTAATTCAGATCAGGTTAAATCTAAGAATTATTTGATAACTGATAACTGGGATCACAATACAATAATTAGCTCACATATTTTACACAAACTGTCTATTTTACTATTATTTATATTATATATTATTATGTCTCTTTTGTAGCTTGATGCTATGAAACAAAACAGAAACTACAAAAAATACTGTCCTTGTAAATGTTCTATATTTATATATCATCATGTTTAAGATGTTTGTTTCAAAATTTAGGAATGTTTTGTTAGCTTTATGATATCTTAAAACATGTCTGGAGATAAGGCATCTGTCACAGCACATATGCGTTAAAGTTTGGATAGGCCCAAAAAAAAGTTCCCATTTTTATGGCAATTGGTTTGGTATCCTTGGTGTATACCAAAAACGGAAAATTTAACAAATTTCATCGTGTGAATATTTACTGTTTTTATAGAAAGGTCTGGATAAAATTTTATATTTCTATTTTGGTGGTTGATAAATTGCCAAGTCAACGATGAAAAAGAAATCGAGTGGGGAACTTTTTTTTTAACCCTATCGGAACTTCAACACATATGTGGCAGACTTTGTCAGACACAAATTAACGATATGATAAAATAAGCCTGGAGACACAATTTAAGTGTCTTATGTCTGTCCAGCCATGTTTATGTTTCATTTTTCAATATTCAGCAAATTTACCCTCCTAGCACACTGTATGGCTTCCATAGCCCAGTCAGAGCAGAACAGTAGGACGTTAAAGGACATGGAAAACACGAATTATTGGTCAATTTAAATCAAAATTGATGTTGTGATCTTACCTGGAAACGGTAGGCCTCTGATATCCAATATTTAAAACAAGATAAACAGTTTGCCATTGGTACACGAATCGTGTACCACAGAGCGTTTCAGCGTCACTTGTAACAAGTGACAAGAAAGAACGAGTCTAGACATATTCAACAGCTCCTGTTAAACTATGAGGCCATATTTTATCTGGTGGGCATGCGCAGTAGACTGGAATAACCAGACACTATAATTTCCTCTTGGTTAGGACTCCTGCCGTATTTCGCTGGACATAACTGATTTGAAATTAGAGTCAAAACGGAAACAATTTAATGTAAATCAGTTTATATACAATCAGATTATATTATTATATGCGTTGCGACCCATTAAGGTCAGATGTTAGGTCCGAAATGTTAGCGATTTAGCTCCTTTAAACTCCATTTCATTTATACATGAATACTGGTCTGACAATTTTTCTAAATCTTAAAGGACTAAAATTAATCGAACAGTTCATCTATAATCAGATTGACATTTTGGATTTGAAAGATATTTTGATATTATTTATTGGATATTTTGTATACCACCCTGACAATAACCTTGTTTTAAAGATAAGAGTTGTCTTAGTTACGTATGTCAGGAATGGTTGAATATGCTTGTTTACTCAGTTTTATATCTGGTTGAAATGTTGCACAGTATTTTGATAGTACTTATTCATTATCCTCTGTTATTCAGCAGACCTTGACAGATTCTACGTATCTAATCTTGGCTGTATGACAAATTCCGCCATATCGGAACTATTTTAGAGATGCCATTTTGGGACTATTTGTAAAAGCATCATGTTTTCCTGTTGAAGTTACCTTTAAACTTGATAATTTAACCTTTAAACTCGATAATTAACCTTTAAACTCAATAATTTAACCTTTAAACTCAATAATTTAACCTTTAAACTGAATAATTTAACCTTTAAACTCAAAAATTTAACCTACTCCATAATTTAACCTTTAAACTCAAAAATTTAACCTTTAAACTCAAAAATTTAACCTTTAAACTCAATAATTTAACCTTTAAACTCGATAATTTAACCTTTAAACTCGATAATTTAACCTTTAAACTCAATATTGTGGGTGTATAAGATATAAACATGTAAAAGAATTTGAAGAAATGCATATAATAATCATAAATATATCCTTTGGAAAATATATGTTGCTAAGAAACAAAATACATAAAACTTAGATGTCCTGCAAAATTTTAAATTTAAAACTCTGTGTTAAACTCTTACATTTGAGGCATTTTCCCAACGGAAGTTTGTAAAAACTTCCAACTATTGGATTGGAGGGGGGGGGGTCCTGCTATTCTTGGGTAAACAAAATCCATCATCCTGCCAAAGTTTTAATTGAAAGCCATGCGTTAAACTGTTACATTCGAGATAATTTCTTAAGTGAAGTTGATCAAAAAATATTTCAATTATTGTTTTTTTTCCCCCCATGTGTCGTGTTGATTTTATAATAATTAATATTGTTAAATGTACCTTTTATAAAACAAAAATAGAAAGTTTGTAAACGGAAGTTTGTAAAAACTTCCAACTATTGGATTGGAGGGGGGGGGGGGTCCTGCTATTCTTGGGTAAACAAAATCCATCATCCTGCCAAAGTTTTAATTGAAAGCCATGCGTTAAACTGTTACATTCGAGATAATTTCTTAAGTGAAGTTGATCAAAAAATATTTCAATTATTGTTTTTTTTCCCCCCATGTGTCGTGTTGATTTTATAATAATTAATATTGTTAAATGTACCTTTTATAAAACAAAAATAGAAAAAAATATACAAATCTCGTGTATTTCGTTGCCTTACAAATTGTTTATTAAATATCTCTTCTATTTTCCATTATTTTCTATTCCAATATTAATTTTTTCTAAAAAAAAAAGTTGAAAGACATTCAATTTTTCATTGAACAAAATGTTTCTTACAGCAGTTTGGGAAATACATGCCAATTCTCTTTTTTCATATCCCCAGCCCCTTTTAAATATTCCAGGGCCTTTATTCAGGAAATCTAAAATCTAATATATCTTAATAATGCAGGCTTTCCATTGGCCGAGCACTAAAATATTTTAAGAATGCAAGCTGTTGATTGGCTGAGCACTAAAATATTTTAAGAATAAAAACTCTTGATTGGCTGAGCACTGATTGTGGCTTTCAGCCAATGGGATGGCAGTATTCTGTTATTTTACTATATATTTATTAAATTGAAATCTTTGTTATATTTTCTTTATATTAATGAAATACAGGTTGTGAAGAGAATTTTACGGACCGTTACTAAGATATTATAATCTTTTAAATCAGCATAATCCTACCCTCCTATAACTTGCCATTTTTCCTACTTTTTTTTATATTAAATTGTTGACCGTTATTACATGTGAGTGAAATATCCCACTCGACAAATCTCAGCAGATTCCACTACCCTACATCTAGCCTCGGCTGTATAATGAAGTCCACCTTTGGAACTACTTTCTTCTTTCAAGTTCCTGTATTACCAACAGCGTTGCCCATGACAACGCCTTTGAAGAATGTTTTATTATACAAAGATTTGAAAGTCAAAAGAAGTTTATCAGATTTTCTTTAGACAAGGACAAGTTTGCACTGAAAATTCTACACACTCTATGAACAATGCAATTTTGAGAACTTCTTTCTAAAAGCGGCAAGTTTTCCTAATTAGTAAACTAATGCTGCATCGCAATTATAAAGACATAGGTACATATCACTTACCATCATACAGTCAAGGCTAGATATAGGGTCCCGGATTCTGCTGAGTGTAAAATATCATGGCTTGCTGGTTTCAACATAATAGATATTCGCATCCTTAGGTTTATGTCTTGAATTGATTTCAATTCATTGCGGAAGGAAAAACACTTTAATTTTTTACGTATCTGCCAGAGGAATTTGTTTTGTATAATGTTTAGATAAGTCGTCAAATCGAATTCGAGCCCCTTTGTGATTTAAGCCTTAATTTGTGTTCGTAGCTGCACTTTCATGTAAGTTGCCAAAAATAGTTTTGTAGGTTACTGAGTAAATTATAATAATTGTTGATGTTTGTATATTTCATCCTCTGCTTCTACGACTTAATAATGCTTTAATAATAATTTCTCGTCTGCAGTTCTCGCGATTTCTGCTGTAAAACCTGGATTCTTTTTTTTTCAATGGTTTGCCATTACTTTTTGATTCTTCGTTTTGAAGAAAAAAGATTCCAGGACGTAACACAGCTTCACTATTATATATGCTGGAAATCATTCATGCACACATTTGTTTTGGGAGAATGCTAGATCGAAGATGGTCCTTAGCATTTTATGATGTCATATGTGGGTTAGGGTAAGTGTTAGGCTTGGCCCAGTGTTAGGGTTTAGCGCTAGCCCTGTCTACATCTCGAGACTCTGACGAAATCCACATATGCCGTCATAAAATGCTAAGGACCATCTTCAATCTAGCATTCTCCTTTGTGTTGTGTTTGTACTAGCCAGTTTCCATTGTTAAATTTTATATATATTCCATTTTTTACTTCGACCTTTGACCTCCATATCATTTCCATTTTATACTTACATGTTTACTAGTACGCGATTTTATCTGCTGTTAAAAATATAAAATCGTTGAAAAGAAATGTGTTTGTTTTTTTGTAAGGTTGTGCCAGTTAGGGACCGTAGCAAAGTCGATTGAAACAAATAACCAGCAGAACTTGGTTGCTGTATGGATTGAAGGTCATGTTGCAAATTTGCAATGGTCCCTTAATTGTTAAATATTATCATTATATTATATTATCATTATCGTTGTACCATGAATATTAATTCGTAAAACTATTTGATAAATTTTATCAATATATATTATATATATATACACTAGTATATCATGAAGTGAAACATGTTATATATATATCATTAAGTTATATATATCATTAAGTTATATATATCATTAAGTGAAACTGGTTATATATATATCATTAAGTTATATATATCATTAAGTTATATATATCATTAAGTGAAACATGTTATATATATATCATTAAGTTATATATATCATTAAGTGAAACTTGTTAATATATATCATTAAGTGAAACTTGTTATATATTAAGTAAAACTTGTTATATATATCATTAAGTGAAACTTGTTATATATATCATTAAGTGAAACTTGTTATATATATCATTAAGTTATATATAATTAAGTGAAACTTGTTATATATAATTAAGTGAAACTTGTTATATATCATTAAGTGAAACTTGTTATATATCATTAAGTGAAACTTGTTATATATAATTAAGTGAAACTTGTTATATATCATTAAGTGAAACTTGTTATATATATATAATTAAGTGAAACTTGTTATATATATCATTAAGTGAAACTGGTTATATATATCATTAAGTGAAACTGGTTATATATATATATCATTAAGTGAAACTTGTTATATAGATCATTAAGTGAAACTTGTTATATATCATTAAGTGAAACTTGTTATATATATATCATTAAGTGAAACTTGTTATATATATCATTAAGTGAAACTTGTTAATGGATGACATTAAGCATGTCGTCTGTTCCTCGGTAAATTTATGTTTTTTTCGTTATATAATTCACACATCATGACATATCACCGCCAGCACTGTCACAGTATTAAAACGAGTTATTAATGCACAGAAGAAATTTATTCGTTAGGTCATTGGAGAACAGGCTGGGCCTGTGTTGACTCCTCACCAAATTGTACGGGTTTTTTTTCAAGGAATATCTGTCCAAATTTCACTTAATAATTCTTTGTGAGAAAACTAATTTGAAAACGAAGAGCATGTTTTGTTGCTGTACTAAATTTTGGAAATTTGTAACAGAACATTGTTATCGTCATATGACTGGCTTGCAGTTGTACAAATGGCTAGCGGTTATGTGACTGGCTTGGTTATCAGTCGTATGACTTGCTAGTGTTCGTGTAACTGGCTAGCGGTCATACCAATGGCTATAGGTCACTTTTAATGCATTCATACGAATAACTCTCTTCATGTTGCACTAATATCTTGTTTTACAGTACCATGTGCACAACACCTGTCCATAAATATTATTGAACAAGCTGTTTGTTAATTTACATTGGCCTAGAATTTATTAAATTATATTTTATATGTATGACATATCTTGATGAATAAGGTTTGTTTTTTGACAGTCAGCTAAACATATTATTAAGTTTATGATTAAGAATTTGTAAAAGATTGTCATAGATAATTTACCTCTTGTGTATGGGCCTGTAACTTTGTAAATTTATTGCAGGGGGGGGGGGGGATTTGGTAGGGGATATTGCAGAAGTAGTGGCAAACTTACGTTTGCTAGAAACCCGAAGGTTGTCTCCAAATTAGTTTCTTGGTCAATTTAATGATAAAGTTTTCTTTTCTTTTCCCCACACACATTTTCTCAAATGACAAGGGATTCCCCCATTTCTGAAATGACAAGGGATTTCCCCATTCTTCAAATAGACATTTGCAAGGGATTCCCCCATTTCTCAAATGAATGACAAGGGATTCCCCCATTTCTCAAATGACAAGGGATTCCCCCCAATCCTCAGAATGATAACAGTCAGACTTGAAATGAATAAAAGCATAATATAGTCCGGTGGTATTTTGTTTGCTCATCATTATGTTAAGTGCCTTTTGTTAGTCATCAAAAACTTTGGCTTGTGGCTGTGGTTTCGAGCCCTGGTGTGAAAGCAGCATGGAGATAGGGGGCCTTCTCAACCTTGTGTGGTTTCCTCCGGGCACTCCGGTTTCCTCCCACTGCTAAAGATCCCTACCCGCAAGCGAATTATTGAAATAAAATTAAACCATATGTTAGTCCCGAAATGACCTAGTTGTGTTGAGTGGAGGCTAAACCCCATTTCTCTCTCTCTCTCTCACACGATGGTGGTACTCAATCCATCAAAATCGACTGAGCTAGTATCAGTTTTAAATTTTTTTTTAGAAATCATTCAAAACATTCCCTAGGTACAATTTTCAAAGTTCTCCCATAGAGAGATTTTCAAATATTGCCAAAAATTAATGTAAGAAAGTTGAAATAATTGGGTTCTTAATTTGATGATTCTCGGTTGATATGCAATATTTTTTCATTGATCAATGTTAAGCTTGTTCCCTCAGCATTATTAATCTGAAAATTGAAAGCAGTCAATTTCTGGAAATCAAAAATCTTATTTATCAAAAAAAGTACAAGGTGTTTCAAAATGTACTATTGGTGTGAAAGTTTGTCTGCTGATTAGTCCCGAAATTACCTTTTTCGTAGTTTTTGCCGAAATGGAAAGGAATGTTAGATCCATTTCTCTCTCTGTCTGCCTACCCATGGACTGATGAAGTTCCACAGTGACAAATCGGCAGAGGGGTAGAGGTTATGTTGTAGATTCTTTTCAATTCACTTCGACAATAATGGGGGGTGGGATGGACGAATGGTTAGCATGTGCGCACTGTATATAAAGCCTAAAGCCTGTCATTGAGTCAACTGGGGTAGTTTCGAATCCTGGTTGTACGTGACAAGGAGTAGGGTCGCCTATTGTTCAAATAAATTTAAACCATATGTTAGTCCCAAAATGACCTTGTTTGTGTCGAGTGGACGTTAAACCCAATTTCTCTCTCTCTCTCTCTCTCTCTCTCTCTCTCTCTCTCTCTCATTAGTTGAAAGTATGACTAAAACAACAAGTTATTAATTTCATATCAGATTCTATAGGTTACGATATTCTCGGACAATAAAATTTACGTTTCATATCAGATTAGGTTACCTTCATGTAGATTACCATTTAAAAGTTTATAAAAGATGTATTTTTTTTGTTGTGAATCTAGGAACTTAGATTCCTTAATTCACATGTGGATGATTAATTAATGTTATGTTTTTTTGTAAGTGTTATGTAATATTTTGTATGTATGTATATACAGTATATATATATATATATATAGAGGTATATATATTTCTTTGTTATAAGTTTATGCACAGGAATCTGACCTTCTTTCCAAAAATATAATCATACAATATGCTGTACCAGACAATATATAGGGGGTTGGGATGGCCTAGTGGTCTAGAGTGCCACGCTTCGCCTTCTAGCTGGCCGGTCACCTTTGGCTTGCAGTTGTGGTTTTGAGCCCTAGTGTGAGTGTGTGTGACATGGAGATAGGGGCGCCTTCTCAACCGCGTGGGTTTCCTCCCACTGCTAAAGACCCCTAACGCGCAAGCGAATTATTGAAATAAAAATTGAAAAACAATACGTTAGTCCCAAAATGACCTAGTTTGTGTTGAGTGGACGTTAAACCCCATTTTCTCTCTCTCTCTCCAGACAATATATAATAATGTACAACATGATGTACATGTATATATATATATAAATACAGGTTAGAAGGTAAGATTCCTGTGGTTTATGTAAGAATTATTATATCATTTCATATATCACTATTTTTTTTAAAGGATACATAATTTTACTACGACGTTGTCGACTGAAAAGCGAAGGGGTATATTCACATATTCTCTATATGACGTCCCGCGGTTAATTCTATACCATATCGTCTAACTAAAGCAAAAATTGCCTGTGTCTGTTTCACAAAACAAAAAATACTGTCCTTGTAAATGTTCTTTATTTGGAGTAAACTCGGTATTCTGACATATTGTACCGATCCTGTACGATGTCGACACAGTATTCTGACATATTGTACCGATCCCGTACGATGTCGGATGTGACAGAGTCCACTATATAATTATGTCGAAGATTTTCTAATTAAGATAAAATCCAAATTTTAGTAATTTGATTGGATAATATTAGATTGGTTTTAGTGCTTAGCCATTCAAAATGGAAATATCAACTAAAATTTGGATTTTATTTTAGTTAAAATTTTGGAAATTATCGTACTGAACCTTTCAGACTGTGAGAGAATACTTGTCAAAACGTTGAAATCAACTGGCATGGTTTCGATTCCCCCTTTGTACGTGACAATTAGTAGGGTCGCCTGCCCAACCCTGTGGACTTTAAACCCCATTTCTCTCTCTCTCTCTCTCTGATTTTATCAGGAGATATTTTACAATTTGATGATGTAGGTAGTATTTGCGATAGATTGACGATATGGTATCAGTCTCGGGACCGATTGACTTTAGATGTTGACAGCAGTTTGTAGTCTTTATCAGGAAAATCTTATAAGATTTAATGTATTGTAAAAAAAGAAAAGACAAACATTTATTTTGAATTGTTAATACAGTATCAGCACCAGGGTAGCCATAATTATTATGTAGCGTGAATCGGAAATCTCCTCAAGTGGCGTGGTTTCGATTCCCCGCTTGTCCTAAGTCGTGGGTTTTTCTCTGGGTTCTTTGAATTCCTCCCACTACTAATGACCTAGGGGAAATGAGCAAATTATTAAATAAATACCATATCTTAGTCTAAAGACCCCTAACCACAAGCGTATTATTGAAATAAAGTTGACCCATGTTAGTCCCGAAAAGTCCACACTAACAGTGAATTGGTGAATTAAAATTGTGTAGCACCATGAGTCTTTTGTCTGACGTGGAGAGCAGGGTTGTCATGGGCCGGTCGCAACACCCTACATTACGACCCATGCATAATTCTTGCTACATATATCTGTTAGCCTGTGATCGTCTAGAATTTGTTTCTAGCTGTCTTTGCTCATCTTTCACGTTGTGTATTTTTTTCTACTCTTAAGATGTTTATCATGCACAATGCTACAGTTCGTTTTCACCTTTTATGTAGCATAGGTATACATACAAGCATAGTACATATTACAATACAGTCTATACTAACTTAACCCTAAACAGACAGCCTCACTGGGCGAGTTTACTGATAGTAGCTCTCCCATCTTCCTCCTTCTGCAACCAAATGTTATATCTGCTGGATTTGGACATTCAATTATCTAATTGGTCAGATATGATGTAAATAAGTATAGAGATTGGTTAAACACTTCGAATTGTGTAAATACAATGTCGTCAGGACTATATTGCTACAATTGTACCATGTTGCTCCTAAAATGACGAAGCTTGGGTGGGAGTGAAGTTAAACCTCTCTCTCTCCATCTGTAAAACACCCTCCCTCCCCCCCCCCCCTTGGTGCTGTTGCCCCAACTTCATAATAATTTGTTCATCTGGATTTTGACAATTTCCATTAAATCCGAACCTTTATTTACAGCAAGACTACTATTTTCTATAAAATAATCATTTCTAAATTTTGTAAATTATGTTTTCTATTGTACATGTATTTTAAAATGGAGATAAATATAAAAATATTTGTATTTTAAGATTTAAAATATAAACGGTTATTTCTATCCTAATTCTTTGTTTTTCTTCTTTTGATTAACTGTTAAGTAAGGGGGGGCGGGGCTTCAGTTGGACCCTTAACTAGAAAGTCTTGGGTTTCAAGTCCCAGTGATGCTCAAGAAGTGTTGGGGGAGGGTCTAGAGTGCCGTGCTTTGACCTCTGGCTTGTGGCATGGAGATAAAGCGCCTTCTCTACCTCGTGGTTTTCCTTTGGGCACTCTGGTTAAAGACCCCTACGCGCAATAAAATTATTGAAATAAAATTAAACCATGTGTTAGTCCCGAAATGACCTAGTTGTGTTGAGTGGTGTTAAACCCCATTTCTCTTGCTCTCTCTCAAGAAGTGTTGGGTCGGGGGGAGGGTGACTGGACCTCCAACTAGAAGGTCTTGGGTTTTCAAGTCCCAGCGATGCTCAAGGCGTGTTGGGTGGGGGGGGCTTAACTGGACCCCTAACTATTGGGTTCTAGTCCCAGTGATGCTCAAGAAGTGTTGGGGCGGAGGGGGGGGGGGGAATGGACCCTTAACTAGAAAGTCTTGGGTTCTAGCCCCAGCGGATGCTCAAGGAATGTTAGGTCGAAGGGGGGTCTGGACCCCTAACTTGAAAGCCTTTGGTGCGATGCTCAAGTTCGTGGGTTCAAGTTCTGTGCTTAAGGAGTGTTGGGTCGGGAGGGATGCGAAACTCAAAGGTCATGGGTTCAGTGTGATGTCTAAGAAGTAGGAGGGGGAACTTGACTACCCATCCGAACGACTACACAGCTGTTCTTGTCAGGCCTTCTGTCCGGCATCACTGCCAGGGGAAATCACAATGGAAATTCGAGATGAACTTTCTCGACTAATGCAGATATCGAACACCCGACCTACAGGCTAGCAAGCCAGCGTCTTACCACTCTTACCCACTTACCCACAGTCCAAGAATGTAAACTAAAAATCAGTATTTACGTCAATTTTATTGATGTGGATCACATAATCTATAAATTATTTCACTTACTTTATCAACATTTTATACTTCAATTTGAATCAAATAATTTATTTTTAGATAAAGAATAATATTTCTAGAAAATGTACAACAAACATATATACCAGCAAATCATCTGCCCTGATACAGTGTCCTGATTCAGTGCCCCGATCCATGGTCCTGTTTCTCGAAATCTTAAATAAAGATAAAATACAAGTTTTAGTAGATACTTCAATTTTGATTCGCTAAGCACTAAAATCAATAAAACAGTAAATAAAAAGGGGGTTTACCAGTTTAACTTCCTACGGAGAACGAGAGAGAGATGGGTTTTAACATCCACTTGACACAAATAGGTCATTTTGGGACTAACATATGTTTTAATTCTATTTCAATAATTCGCTTGTGCGTAGGGGTCTTAAGCAGTGGGAGGAAAACGGAGGACCTGGAGAAAACCCACGAGGTTGGAACTTCCTACGCACCTTATGCCAAATGCTGAGAATTGACAATTTATCATATTTTTATAAACCATGAATGGAATTGGACAATTGGTTGTAACGTTGTCGAAATGAGA
The DNA here is from genome assembly GCA_917208275.1 of Patella pellucida. Lineage (NCBI taxonomy): Eukaryota > Metazoa > Mollusca > Gastropoda > Patellidae > Patella > Patella pellucida. Next base: position 72,186,289 of record OU795040.1, read on the forward strand.
AATACAAAGTTTACTTTACTTTGTGTATATACATTTTGTTATAACAGGGGGCTACATAATTTAAATCTGATTACAACACAGATCCTATTTCGTTTCGTTGAAAAAATTAACTACATGGTAACAACATGGTTTGAAAAGCTTTACTTTGTGTATATACATTTTGTTATAACAGGGGGCTACAGAATTTAAAAAATTTGAAAAATTCAACTACATGGTAACAACATGGTTTGAAAAGCTTTCTTATATCGAATTTCATCTGTTAATGGCTCTTTCAGGCCAGAAATTATGACTGATTCCATGTTTAATGTGATGTGCCAATTTTTGTAAGATATTAAATTTAAATTTTGCATATAAATAATTTTCCAGGAAAAGGCAAAATTGCAAACATTAAAGCCCCAATACCAATCTTGTTGTAACTGAATAATATGCCCCAATCATTATTCTGGTCAACAAATTGTACTAGTTTACAATATTCCAATTCATTGATGATATAAATTTCATCTTAACACACCGAATTTAAAAAATTTGAAAAATTCAACTACATGGTTTGAAAAGCTTTACATAAACACTTTAAAAAGCAACTTGGATTTAAACATATTTTCGAACCCTATGGACAAGTAAAAAAGGATGTAATGGATAATTTACACATCAGGTAGGACACTTAAACATCTAATAGTTAGAATAAGGCTAATTTTTGTTCTGGACCTGTCAAACCAGCAAGGGTGGTATTGTCCCTTTAAGGAAGTACTCTCAGAAAATTTTGCATAACAAACTGAGGGCATGACAGAGCAAGGCAAAAACCTAGCTAGGTTCGATAAATCGAAATAAACTTTAAAATATAAAGAATACAAAAAAGGGCACAAAGTTGTGCATACATAATATATAGGGCCACTTACTCAATTATTTCAAGATTTTCACTTCACTATTACATTGAAAGTAAAAAAAAAGAAGATAAAATCATGTCTCATCCGACCAATTTTCAATTTTTTCCAGCAAATATATTGTGGACATCCGGACAGACAAGGGCAACAACAATATAGGTCCACATCAAAATGTTGGCGTATAAAAACACTAAGTATACTTTGAAGATTATTAGAATTATTTATTCCGTTCCCAATTTCATATTTTATGAAGTGGAAAATGTTTATTTAGTCTTTGTGTGTATAAAAGATGTAAATCGGTTGTAAAACCACATAACAAAGCACTACACTAAATTTTCAATATGAGAGCCATTCAGAACAGGAGATATATTCTAAAAAGCACTAATCAAAATCATGTAAAATTGTCGCTAACTTTACTTAAAGCCCCAATAACACTCTTGTTGTAACTGAATAATTTGTCCCAATCTTTATTCTGGTCAACAAATTGTACTATTTTATAATATTCCAATTAATAAATGATACAAATTTCATCCTATCCCACCTAATTTTAAAAATTGGAAAAATTCAACTACATGCCGTAACATGGTTTGGAAAGCCTTACGTAAGCACTTCCAAATGCAACTTGGATTTAAACATATTTTTGAACCCTCTGGACAGGCAAGATAGGTTGTAATGGATAATTTACACAACAGGTAGGACACTTAAACATCTAGTAGTTAGAATAAGGCTGATTTTTTTTTCTGGACCTGTCAAGCCAGCAAGAGTGTTATTGTCCCTTTAACAGCAGTTATAAAACATGTTAAACAGGAGACGCATTAGCCGAATCATTTGGCCAAACCAATCGGAGCAGGTTTTTTTCAGCCTAATGGTGGGCATATTAGCCGAAGGCTTCTATGACCAGGTAGTATTTAAGACAGCTAGGATAATAACATTAATGAGATAATCCATCTAGGAACATTAGTCAACTTAGTAAATGAATGAATGGATGTCACTTAAATACTACCCATTTGTTAAAACAACTATAAAATATTATTAAGTTTAAATGTCTATAACTACTATGTATTGGCTAAGGAATTCTATATTCGGCCAATTGCTTCGACGAAACGGTCACACCAGACAACTATATCAAATCTGTTTGGTTCGGGAGAATAATTCAGTTGAATGACAGTGCAAACTCTAGGCAAATCTTGACGCAGATTGATTCGGCAAGTGCGTCCACCGCTTTAGGAATCTCTTTATACCACAGTATATCAACACAAAAATGGAGAACGCCAGATCAAAGACGGTCCTTAGCATTTAATGGCGTCATATGTGGATTGTGCGTTAGGATAAAGGTAAGGATAAGTGCTAGGAACAACAGATTTCGTCAGAGTCTCGAGATGTAGACGAGTTAGCCCTAACCCTAACCCTGGGTACCGGTAGGATGGTGTATGTATTACACAAAAAACTGTTGCGCTCCTTGAAACTTCAAGTTGTAGCTGCATACGTTGGACCTCTTTCTAAGACTTGTAAAGGGAGGTAATCAAACATACCTGTATCCTAGAGACCGAGATAGTAAATTGTTGCGCTATGAGCACGCTTTGTGGATTTGGCGCTATATAAATGGACATATTATTATTATTATTATCCTAACCCTTAACCTAACCCTCTAATCTACATATTACATCATAAAATGCTAAGGACCGTCTTCGATCTAGCGTTCTCCAACAAAAATATGCTTTGAGCATGAAAATATAGAAATATATACAACATACGACATAACATATATAATGATCATAATAATACACAGCACCAATACTTTTAATTTATTATATAATAATTATTAAATATTATCTTCTGGTTTATCGTGTAAGAGGTGTGCTATAAACAACTTGTATATAACATATAATATTATATAAATCAGCATATTTATACTCTTCAACCAAATTCATAGAGACAGCAGCCATCTTGTTTCTAGGACAACCTTCTACCATGCCACTAGGACAACTGCTTTAATGCCACCAAGACAACTGCCAACATGCCTCATGGACAAATATGTACTACCACCAGGACAACAGCCCTTGTGCTGCTAGGACAACTTGCACCATGCCACATGGACAACTGATGTACTGACATCATGCCACATGGAGAAATGCCACCATGCCACATGGGCAACTTCCACCGTGCCACATAGACAACTGATGTAATGCCACATGGACAACTTGTGTAATGCCACTAGGACAACTTTCACCATGTAATGCCACATGAACAACAAATGCAATTCCACTTGGGCAACTGGTGCAATGCCGCTAGGATAACTGGTGTATTGCCACTAGGACACCTGGTGTAATGCCACGTCCACTCAACACGAACTAGGACTAACATATGGTGCAATTATTTTATTTAATTAATCGCTTGCGTGTAGGGATTTAGCAGTGTGAGAACACCTGAAGACTCAAGAGAAAACCCATGAAGTTGGACATGCGATCCTACTACTTTTCACATACAATCAAAAAGTGCTGTCCAGGCAAAATTCTCCTCGCATTGCAGTCTTAAAATGCTCAAAATTGAGGAGACCTTAAAGTCCCATTGCAATCTCTGACAGACATGTTGATGGGTAGAATCTGAGAATAATTGTGAGTCTGGTTGACTAAGACTTAAAATACACTAACATACTATATAGATAGACATCTCTCTAATACTTTATATAACAAGTCAACCATAAACAATATATCTTAATTATATAGTATTTATTTACGTCCAAGTCTCTGGTCCAAGTCTCTGGGCCTCATTTCGGACAATATCTATTTTTCTTCAAGACTTAAAGTTACATTATGGGAGATGAGATAACGAGTTGGCAGTTCTCACGATAATAGTTAAAAACTACATAATGTAAAGACAATTTGGTGAAAATTTGTCAAATTGATCCACTATGAACCGTGAACCATTCGAATGAAAGTTCCGCTTAGCCTCGATCATCATTATTGAAGTCAGTAAGGCGATAGTAATAGTCTTGATTATCCATTTATTTGTTTAATCACGAAGAAAAGTTTTCTTGCAAATCGGACAGCAATCCGACAATTATCGCAGTCTAGCCTTACCATCGAGAGCTAATTATGGTCTGAATAAGTTAGTTAATGTCTAATTTATATAACATCTGAAGCCTAAATTAAGACTTGCAGTAATCAGATTTAGCTCTTGAATAATGTAACTTTAATTTACGCTAAAATGACCCTAAGGGACATTAGGCTAAATAAAGAGTTGATAGTGAGAATCTCAAATTTCTTCACTCTGAACTGAGATTTCAGCAATTCAGTTTTAGGCTAGCCTTGATCGTCATTACTAAGGTTGGTATGATAAAGAACAAAATCTTGTTTATCCAATAAATATCACAAGCTAACGATGGGATTAAGAGTTGATTGTGAACTGTATAAGTTAATTAACGTCTAATTAATAATTTAAATAACATTTCAGGCCTACAGAAAGACCTGTAGTAGGCAGATTTAGCTCTTGCATAATGCTTGTTCATCGTAAGAAAATCAAATCAAGGGTAGATAATCTGCCAGTTTGGATTCTATCCAAACATTTCAGCAAAAAATCATACTTGGCAATATCTTGTTTATATTATAATAAGGATTATAGGTGTTGACAATATTTAGACCTGCCTGGGATGTTGAATGTCCGTATAAATACTGAACAGAAGTGAAACATTTTTGGGATTAGGTCTAAATATTAAGGTCACATGCAGTTTTCGGTGTGGTTACAAGATGTAAACAGAGCTAGCTTTATTTCTAGACCTACCCCTAACCCACAATCTCATCATCAATCACGTGCTCTAACCCTATATACATCTCGCGAGATTGGTGGAATCTGCAAGTGGCCTTAACATTTAGACCTGACCCATTTTTGAACTGATATTTCTTTTAGATATTGTAGATTGCAAGGGATTAAAATTCCCTCAAATGGCAACCAGAGACTTTCATTAATCACTTTAATTTTTAAAACTGAAATAACGAGTCGTCATCTAACCTGCATCACTATACTCCTAGCCTACCCAATATACATGAAGCAAAATAAGGCATCGCTTTGCAACCATAAACAATTCCAGAAACAGTAAACAGACGATTCACCCACAGAAATTAAGACTGAAACTGTAAATTCTCAGAAACACACTGTTATGCCTAATTTCAAGACCTCTGTTGAAAAAGTAAATCCGATCTCATGCCCATTTGATAGACCATCCCCCTCCCCCACCCACCCTCCACACTGAGCCTCCAGACTTAATCTAACATTTTAATGTGAGGAGTTTTTCTGTTAATTTTTTTTTTCATACAAGTAACAGCAATTCATTTAATATTAAGTAATAGTCATTCAATAATATACTAACAGTCTAGTATATGGACATATATAATCAAATTAATTAAATAATCATTTACCAGTAATTACTTTACTTAATTAATCACTTTACTTAATTAATCATTTAATCACTTTACTTAATAATCTAATCATTTAATCACTTTACTTAATAATCTAATTAAATAATCATTTAATCACTTTACTTAATTAATCATTTAATCGTTTTACCTAATTAATCATTTAATCACTTTACTTATAATCTAATTTATTAATCACTTAATTTAATTAATCATTTAATCACTTAATTTAATTAATCATTTTAATCACTTAATTTAATTAATCATTTAATCACTTAACTTAATTAATCACTTAAATTAGTTGATCACTTTACTTATAATTTGATTAATTAATCATTTAATCACTTTACTTATAATTTGATTAATTAATCATTTCATCACTTTACTTATGATTTGATTAATTAATCATTTTATCACTGAACATACAATCTGATTATCCACAACAAATCATCATCACAAGGAATAAAATAGAACTCTACAATAAATTTATATATCAGTACAGTTAATTAATCATCATATTATTATCAGCAATAAACAATGGAATACTCGTAAAATTACTGTCTCGAGTAATATTGCGGGAGATTTGATCACCCCGCCCGTCCTATAAATATAATATCGTAATATATAATAATAAAGCATAAAGGAAGCAAAAATAGTTAAATATGAATGACACGTATAGCATGGAGTTGTCAGCCCTTAAAAAGATATTAAAGCATATTGAAATAAGTCGATTCAAATTTTGCTTAATCCAAAACAGTCCTTCATAAGACGTCATAATATACGATTAGAAAATGACGTCATAACACAGTTACCATATTGACATTGCATACACACTGAGGAGCTCAACAAAGCGAAAACATTTTGTGAAGATAATATACAATGAATGCCGAAATAGCCAGTTATGTTTTTTTTATATATAGGTATAATCAAGGCCACAGCAAATTGAATCTATTTATGCTCTTCCAGAGCCCCTTTAACAATTTTTTTTCCTATTTCTTTGAGTGCCGATAAAATATTCATCTAAAAATCAAAGAGAGTTTGATTTCTTTTCTCATGGAAGCTTTGAAATTTTAAACAAAATGGCCAATTAACAAATTTTGTTCCTATTTCTTGGTAGTCTCGGTCACCCAGAACCTCCTAGTCTTCAACATACAGAGGGTCTGGGACCAATCTCAATATTTGAGGTAAAGCCCATTGCTCATGCGTAACCGGGAGTTTGGTTATTAATGTGTCTTATTATCCAGTCTCTTTAGCTAAGTCATGGTGTAAACATCTTTTTTAAGAGGAGTTAACTCCCTTAGACATTGTTTATGATAAGCCAATTTTTGTCAAATGTTGACAACGGATCCAGACTAATATTCGTAGAATATTTTTCTGGATGATAGAGACTAATTTCTTGGGAGTGTGGGAAAAAAAAATTAATCTAAAAAACAAAGAGGGTTTGATTGCTTTTCTCAACATCTTTTGGAAGTTTTGAAATTTTAAACAAAATGGCCAATTGACCAGAAGAAGGAAAAACGAAATTGATTTGACCTTAGGCCTACATGTATATAAATAGGATGCCATTAAAATATGGCCAACAGTCACACAAAGTCAATAATCGCCAAATAGACACAAACTTGCAAAATTATTGACTCAAATATGCACAATATTTTAATTTATGCACAACAAATGTTAACAGAACACAACATATAATAAATTTACGGAAAATATTATCAGATACAAGTACTGGTTTATATTCTATTTCACCACAAGATTTCTCACAAATATCTCGAAACTATGGCGAATCCAGAGTCAACATTTCTCACAAATATCTCAAAAATATGGTGAATCAAGATTTCTCACAAATTTCTCAAAAATATGGTGAATGAAAATTTCTTACAAATATCTCAAAACTATGGTGAATCAGAGTCAAGATTTTTCACAAATACATCGTAACCATGGTGAATCAGAGTCTCAAGATTTCTCACAAATATCTCAAAACTATGGCTAATCAAGATTTCTCACAAATACATCAAATCTATGGTGAATCAGAGTCAAGATTTTTCACAAATTTCTCAAAAACATGGTGAATAAAGATTTCTCACAAATATCTCAAAATTATGGTGAATCAAGAGTCAAGATTTCTCACAAATATCTCAAAATTATGGTGAATCAAGAGTCAAGATTTCTCACAAATATCTCAAAATTATGGTGAATCAAGAGTCAAGATTTCTCACAAATATCTCAAAATTATGGTGAATCAAGAGTCAAGATTTCTCACAAATATCTCAATACTATGGCGAACAAAGATTTCTCACAAATATCTCAAAACTATGGCGAATCAAGATTTCTCACAAATACATTGTAACTATGGTGAATCAAAGAGTCAAAATTAGAAAAAATGTTGAGTATATAACTATTACTAATCTCAATTATCTTTAATAACAGGGCGGGAAATTACATTTACAATCTAGAATAGTTTAAAAAATAGTGAATGAAAACAGAATAAGTGAAAAATTTCAGTCAGATTGTTTCACTCTGAACCGAGATATTAGAGTTTCAATGGTAGGACTAGAAATTTTCATTTTTATTTTCAAACAAAAATAGTTAAAAAATAGATAATGAAAACAGAATATGTGGGAAATTTCATTCACATTGCTTCACTCTGAACCAAGATATTAGTGATTCAATTTTAGGCTAACCTCAATTGTCATTACTAACGTTTGTACGATCCATTTAAGTTAAATTATTCATGACATAATGTATTCAAATCCAGTAAATATCACAAGCTAGCGATGGCATCAAGATTTGATTATGGTCTCGATGAGTTAATTTAATTAATATCAAATTAATAAATTAAATAACATTTAAGGCATAAAGAAAGACCTGCTATTGGCCAGATTTACCTCTTGCATAATGCATGTTTAACTATGCCAGAGATGTTGTGATAAATTGTACTCTTAAGTTTTATTATCATGAAATATATTTCTATTATTTTATGCATATTGTTATTGTAGCGCGTAGTTGGAGTCAGGACATATTATCAATTCATACATTTATGGCTTTCAAACAAAATTTGAAATAAAAATTATGGGTGAAAATTGTACATAATTTGTAATCCTTAGCACCTTAGATGTGATTATATAATGCATGTGATGTGTTGCTTGGTGTAAAATGAGGTATCACAGCGTAAATCACATCAATATAATATGAACAAAAATAAATATCATAATTATTGTTACCATGACAACATAAAGGTTGTTTCATAATGAAATGATTATGTATCTTTTGTGGTTGATATTATTATACTTATTTTTCAAATAAGTTCTGTCAAGTTTATGCAATTATGTTATAAATACTTTATTATATGAAAGTAATTAAGTGTGACAAACTGTTTTATTTGTAACCATAGCAACTGTTAGATCTTTTCTATTTGTAACCAAAGCAACTGTTAGATCTTTTCTATTTGTAACCAAAGCAACTGTTAGATATGTTCTATTTGTAACCAAAGCAACTGTAGCAGTCACAATAACTGCTCAAATTGTAACCATAGCAACTGTTAGGACTTTAGAATCGTCCAATCTATAAAATAGCAATTATTGTCGGGGATGAAATGATACTAAAATTGTCAAGCAGAAACTAGCACTACTTCATAACCATGACAACATAAAACCATGACAACATATAATACAATAAATGTGGAATAAATGGAATAGTACATAGCCCTATATTTCTGTATACTTTACTACCGGTAGTAGTAATTATGGTCAAAACTACCTCACATAGAGGGGTTTAAAGTCCACTCAACACAAACTAGGTCATTTCGGGACTAAAATGCTTTAACTTTATTTCAATAATTAGCTTGTGCTAAAGGGTCTTTAGCAGTGGGAGGAAACCACAGGACCCGGAGAAAACCTATTAGGTTGGACAGGCCTCGAAACCACGCCAATGGACTCAATGACAGACCTTATGATGTAACGCGCACATGCTAACCAATCGGCCAACCTACCCCCCCGTAGATCCATCAAAACAATGATGAATCAGTGGAGATGTTCAGAAGAGACACAACCGTGGTGAGGGAGTGATTCATTTTGACTAGGATTATGTTCGATATGATATAAGTAAAACAACAGTCCGGTTCATAACTGGCTATTGTTAAAAAGAAATTAAATAATATATGAGTTTTTTAGAAAAAAGTCTCTTAATTCTTAACACATTATACAAAATTTAGAGTGTGTGTAACTTGAAAATGTTACTATACTGAAAATGTAACTATTTTTAACATTTTACTATTTTTAACATTTTACTATATTTAACATGTAACACTATTTAGCATGTAACTGGTACAATATATCCCATTACATGTTACTACAATGAACATGTTACAATACATGTCACTGAATTATATTCAACTTGTAATATTAAACCTGCAACTATATTTAACATGTTACTAAATTTAATATGTAACTATATTTAAAACGTTACTAAATTTCACATGTAACTATATTTAACATGTTACTAATTCCATATGCTACTTTATTTAACATGTTACTTAATTTCACATGTAACTATATTTAACACGTTACTAAATTTCACATTTTACAATACTAAATTTCACATTTTACAATACATGTATTTAACATGTAACTATATTTAACACGTTACTAAATTTCACATTTTACTATACATGTATTTAACATGTAACTATATTTAACATGTTACTAAATTGAACTTGTAACTATATTGAACATGGAATTAAATTGAAGACACCTATACATATTAATAATATAGGGTTCTCTATTATATGACACTTTCCATTTATATCAGCCCTTGTTGTTGCATAGTTTTCATATATCTTAAAGCCTTTTTGGCTGCAGCACTTTTGGCAATGCGATAATTACGACCGATTCCACTGAAGACACCTTTCCCTACAACATTCACAGTAACTCGTATTTTTCCATCCATGGTTCTCTCAGGTTTCCTGAAATAGATCAAAACAGAAATATTGCTAAACATGTTCTAATTCAACAATGAATATCATAAAATATCCCCTTTCCCCACAGCTCCCTATCCACGCCCTTCTGGTTTGGTTTCCCCTTGTCAGTGATGCAGATGTAGGACCTGACAAGGACAGGTGCCTAGTCGTTCGGATGGGACAAAAAACCAAGGTCCTGTGTACACATTGGCGTGCACGTAAAAGATCCCTTGGCAGTTGGAATTCAGTTGCTGCCCAGGCAAAAAAATTTCCTCATCGCACACTGTATTGGGTACGCCCATCTTCAATTAGCCCAGGTTAGGTGCAGAAGTGTAGGACGTTAAACCCCATTGCATTCATTCATTCATTCTATCTACGCCCCTCCCTCTCTTTTCATCTCCCCATTTCCTTCTCTCGGTCTGTGCAGAGGAGTCTGATCTCTATCCGTATATTTGCAGGAATGCAATGCCTATTGAAGCCTCAATTTAACCTGCTTTCACATCGGGTCGTTTTTTTTCCAACTATTCATAAAGTCAAACAATCTACCCTATGCCGATCCACTCAGATATGTTTCTTCTTCAATCTCGTTGTTTTGATTTGTCTGTGTGCCTATCTCTCTGTCTATGGGTCTTTGTATTTTATATACATGTCAGGAGTCAGTGTGTCTATCACTACAACTGTCTAAGATAGAGAGTGAGAGAAAAGGGGTTTAATGTCCACTTGACACAAACTAGGTCATTTTGGGACTAACATGAGTTAATTTTATTCCAATAATTCGCTTGCGCGTAGGAGGAAACTGGAGGTTGGACAGGCGACCCTACTCCTCATCACGTACAACCGGGTCAAGTCTGAGATTTGGACTTGGTTAACAAAAGAAATAACTCACTCAAATTTGGCAGTTTCTGGTTCCATCTCTAATAATTCTCTCACTGGAGATTTCGGGATACACTTGAGATATTTTTCTGAAAATTAAAATTCATTAATAATGAGTATTAATCTTTTAACAGTTGCTATGGTTTCAAATAAAACTGAAAGGTGCATTTCGGTGAAAATATAGAAATGTTTAGTAATGAGACTAAAACTGTACCCGGTTTCATGCAAACTACTTTCATTAAGAGTTAATATTATGGAATATGTTTTGCAGTGCAAATTATTGAATATTTACAGAAGTTTTGAAAAAGGGATGTTTACTCTTTGTCAACTCAATAGAATTGGACCCTGCATTTATAGCATTGGGTCCAAAGTATATTAGCATGTCCTGTGTATTTATAGCATTGTGTCCCTAGCTTATTTAAAACTGTGTCCCTAGCTTACATAAAACTGTGTCCTGTGTATTTGTAACAGTATCCTGTGTTTATAAAAAACTGTGTCCTGTGTATGTTTAATTTTCTTCTGTGTAAAGCATTGTACCCTGTTTATATGTAGAATTGTGTCCGATGTTTGTATAGAATTGTGTCCTGTGGATATATAATTGTTTCAATGTGTTTATATAAAGTTGTGTCTTGTGTTTATAATGAATTGTGTCCTGTGTTTATAACAAATTGTGCCCTGTGTATAGAATTGTACCCTGTGTATAGAATTGTACCTTGTGTATAGAATTGTGCCCTGTGTATAGAATTGTACCCTGTGTATAGAATTGTACCTTGTGTATAGAATTGTACCCTGTGTATAGAATTGTACCCTGTGTATAGAATTGTGCCTTGTGTATAGAATTGTACCCTGTGTATATAGAATTGTACCCTGTGTATAGAATTATACCCTGTGTATATAGAATTGTACCCTGTGTATAGAATTGTGCCTTGTGTATAGAATTATACCCTGTGTATATAGAATTGTGCCTTATGTATAGAATTATACCCTGTGTATATAGAATTGTGCCCTGTGTATAGAATTGTACCCTGTGTATATAGAATTGTACCCTGTGTATAGAAGGGTGTATAGAATTGTACCCTGTGTAAAGAAGTGTGTATAGAATTGTACCCTGTGTATAGAATTGTGTCCTGTGTATAGAATTGTGTCCTGTGTATAGAATTGTACCCTGTGTAAAGAATTGTACCCTGTGTATATAGAATTGTACCCGGTGTAAAAAATTGTGTATAGAATTGTACCCTGTGTATAGAATTATGTCCTGTGTATAGAATTGTACCCTGTGTAAAGAAGTGTGTATAGAATTGTACCCTGTGTATAGAATTGTGCCCTGTGTATATAGAATTGTACCCTGTGTAAAGAAGTGTGTATAGAATTGTACCCTGTGTATAGAATTATGTCCTGTGTATAGAATTGTACCCTGTGTATAGAATTGTGCCCTGTGTATATAGAATTGTACCCTGTGTAAAGAAGTGTGTATAGAATTGTACCCTGTGTATAGAATTATGTCCTGTGTATAGAATTGGACCCTGTGTATAGAATTGTACCCTGTATATATATTGTGCCCTGTGTATAGAATTGTGTCCTGTGTTAATATAGAATTGTACCCTGTGTATAGAATTGTGCCTTGTGTATAGAATTGTGCCCTGTGTATAGATTTGTGTCTTGTGTTTATATAGAATTGTGTCCTGTGTTAATATAGAATTGTACCCTGTGTATAGAATTGTGCCTTGTGTATAGAATTGTGCCCTGTGTATAGATTTGTGTCTTGTGTGTATATAGAATTGTACCCTGTGTATAGAATTGTGCCTTGTGTATAGAATTGTGCCCTGTGTATAGATTTGTGTCTTGTGTTTATATAGAATTGTGTCCTGTGTTAATATAGAATTGTACCCTGTGTATAGAATTGTGCCTTGTGTATAGAATTGTGCCCTGTGTATAGATTTGTGTCTTGTGTGTATATAGAATTGTGCCCTGTGTATAGAATTGTACCCTGTGTATAGAATTGTGCCCTGTGTATAGATTTGTGTCATGTGTTTATATAGAATTGTGTCCTGTGTTAATATAGAATTGTACCCTGTGTATAGAATTGAACCCTGGGTATATAGAATTGTGTCCTGTGTATATAGAATTGTACCCTGTGTATAGAAGGGTGTATAGAATTGTACCCTGTGTAAAGAAGTGTGTATAGAATTGTACCCTGTGTATAGAATTGTGTCCTGTGTATAGAATTGTACCCTGTGTAAAGAATTGTGTATAGAATTGTACCCTGTGTATAGAATTATGTCCTGTGTATAGAATTGGACCCTGTGTATAGAAGGGTGTATAGAATTGTACCCTGTGTAAAGAAGTGTGTATAGAATTGTACCCTGTGTATATAGAACTGTGCCTTGTGTATAGAATTGTACCCTGTGTATAGAATTATGTCCTGTGTATAGAATTGGACCCTGTGTATAGAATTGTACCCTGTATATATATTGTGCCCTGTGTATAGAATTGTGTCCTGTGTTAATATAGAATTGTACCCTGTGTATAGAATTGTGCCCTGTGTATAGATTTGTGTCTTGTGTTTATATAGAATTGTGTCCTGTGTTAATATAGAATTGTACCCTGTGTATAGAATTGTGCCTTGTGTATAGAATTGTGCCCTGTGTATAGATTTGTGTCATGTGTTTATATAGAATTGTGTCCTGTGTTAATATAGAATTGTACCCTGTGTATAGAATTGAACCCTGGGTATATAGAATTGTGTCCTGTGTATATAGAATTGTACCCTGTGTATAGAAGGGTGTATAGAATTGTACCCTGTGTAAAGAAGTGTGTATAGAATTGTACCCTGTGTATAGAATTGTGTCCTGTGTATAGAATTGTACCCTGTGTAAAGAATTGTGTATAGAATTGTACCCTGTGTATAGAATTATGTCCTGTGTATAGAATTGGACCCTGTGTATAGAAGGGTGTATAGAATTGTACCCTGTGTAAAGAAGTGTGTATAGAATTGTACCCTGTGTATATAGAACTGTGCCTTGTGTATAGAATTGTACCCTGTGTATAGAATTATGTCCTGTGTATAGAATTGGACCCTGTGTATAGAATTGTACCCTGTATATATATTGTGCCCTGTGTATAGAATTGTGTCCTGTGTTAATATAGAATTGTACCCTGTGTATAGAATTGTGCCCTGTGTATAGATTTGTGTCTTGTGTTTATATAGAATTGTGTCCTGTGTTAATATAGAATTGTACCCTGTGTATAGAATTGTGCCTTGTGTATAGAATTGTGCCCTGTGTATAGATTTGTGTCTTGTGTGTATATAGAATTGTACCCTGTGTATAGAATTGTGCCTTGTGTATAGAATTGTGCCCTGTGTATAGATTTGTGTCTTGTGTTTATATAGAATTGTGTCCTGTGTTAATATAGAATTGTACTCTGTCTATAGAATTGTGCCTTGTGTATAGAATTGTGCCCTGTGTATAGATTTGTGTCTTGTGTGTATATAGAATTGTGCCCTGTGTATAGAATTGTACCCTGTGTATAGAATTGTGCCCTGTGTATAGATTTGTGTCTTGTGTTTATATAGAATTGTGTCCTGTGTTAATATAGAATTGTACCCTGTGTATAGAATTGTGTCCTGTGTATAGAATTGTACCCTGTGTAAAGAATTGTGTATAGAATTGTACCCTGTGTATAGAATTATGTCCTGTGTATAGAATTGGACCCTGTGTATAGAATTCTACCCTGTGTATATATTGTGCCCTGTGTATAGAATTGTGTCCTGTGTTAATATAGAATTGTGCCTTGTGTATAGAATTGTACCCTGTGTATATAGAATTGTACCCTGTGTATAGAATTATACCCTGTGTATATAGAATTGTGCCCTGTGTATAGAATTGTACCCTGTGTATAGAATTGTGCCCTGTGTATAGAATTGTGCCCTGTGTATATAGAATTGTACCCTGTGTAAAGAAGTGTGTATAGAATTGTACCCTGTGTATAGAATTATGTCCTGTGTATAGAATTGGACCCTGTGTATAGAATTGTACCCTGTATATATATTGTGCCCTGTGTATAGAATTGTGCCCTGTGTATATAGAATTGTACCCTGTGTATAGAATTGTACCCTGTGTATATAGAATTGTGCCCTGTGTATAGAATTGTACCCTGTGTATAGAATTGTGCCCTGTGTATAGAATTGTGCCCTGTGTATAGATTTGTGTCTTGTGTTTATATAGAATTGTGTCCTGTGTTAATATAGAATTGTACCCTGTGTATAGAATTGTACCCTGTGTATATAGAATTGTGTCCTGTGTATAGAATTGTTCCCCGTGTATAGAATTGTGCCCTGTGTATAGAATTGTGCACTGTGTATAGATTTGTGTCTTGTGTTTATATAGAATTGTGTCCTGTGTTAATATAGAATTGTACCCTGTGTATAGAATTGTACCCTGTGTATATAGAATTGTGTCCTGTGTATAGAATTGTTCCCCGTGAATAGAAGTGTGTCCTGTGTATGGAATTGTACCCTGTGTTTATAACGAATTGTACCCTGTGTTTATATAGAATTATGTCTGGTGTATAAATACATACCAATTTGTGGTTTCATTAAACCATAGTAGACATTCCATACTGTATCTAACGACATACCACTATCTAAATATATAGCACCGGCCACAGATTCAAATATATCACCTAAAGCTTTTGGTATCTCCATCTCTACCTCTTCTAGGCCATCTTCATCTTCTTCTTCATTATCATTAAACTATAAGATAGAGATAGAGAGAGAAATGAGGTTTAACATCCACTCGACACAAACTATTTTTTTATAAACAATATTTTATTCAGGATGTTTGAAAGGGATTGGGGAACAGGCTTAGCCTATGTAAAACCCCTCTCCTAGAGGGAATCCTAGACAGGACACCACCAAGTGGCATATTAATTTGGACACAAACTAGTTCATTTCGGGACTAACATATACAAGATAGAGTGAAAGAGAAATGGGGTTTAATGTTCACTCTACTCTAGGCTAGGGATCTTAATTGGCTGTATTTTGTCGGGTTTTAACTGATTAATGTTTAATCTAGCAGAATGGTAAATGAATGAATGAAATGGGGTTTAACGTCCTACGCTTAAGCACCTAACCTGAGCTAATTGAAGACGGGCATACGCCATACAGTGTGCTATGAGGGAATTTTTTTTTGCCCGGGCAGCGGCGCTACGGCCTACTCTTATATCGAATTCCAACTGCCAAGGTGTCTTTTACGTGCACTCCAATGTGTACACGGGACCTCGGTTTTTCGTCCCATCCGAACGACTAGGCAGCTGTCCTTGTCAGGCCCTCCTTCTGCATCACTGACAAGGGGAAATCACGCCGGAAAATCGAGATGAACTTTCTCGGCATATGCAGGGATCGAACACTCGACCTCCAGGCTAGCGAACCAGCGCCTTATCCACTTCGCCACCGTGATCCCCAGCGGAATGGTAAAACAATGAGCCTGTCACTATGGTATCATAAAACAATCTACTTTCGGCTAAATTACAATGGGTTAATTATTACTACTTGATTAAGAAGTCACTTGACACGAACTAGGTCATTTCGGAACTAACACATGGTTCAACTTTAAGACAAATATCCAAATTTTAGTAATTTGACTGGATAATATTAAATTGATTTTAGTGCTTATCCAACCAAAATTAAGAAAATCTACTAAAATTTGATTTATCTTTAGTTAAGATTCGAGAATAAGGATCCTGAATGACAACCAAATATTCCTACATGATATGTGGGGGATGTCAAGTCAAGACACTTCTCGAAAAGAAATATCATTTACCTCATCATCTGTATCAACTTATGGACTTATGAACCGAAAAATAGGGGAATTTGAAACAGGTACAGATCGGCAGTAGTAGGTACGCTTTCATTCTATGGTTTTACGATGTCATGTAACTTTGTAGGAATATTATTGACATAAATTTGAATACCGTACGGGATTAGATCATAAAAAAAATGAGGTGCACCTATTTTTTATTACCTATGCTTAAATAACGACAAGAGCTATGCCCCCTTATTTTCGGGAATAAATGTCTGACAAGAAAAAAATTGAAATCCCATCACTGATGAGAGAGAGAGAGAAATGGGGTTTAACGTCCACTCAACACAACTAGGTAATTTCGGGACTAACATATGGTTTTTATTTTATTTCAATAATTCGCTTGCGCGTAGGGGTCTTTAGCAGCGGGAGGAAACCAGAGTGGCCGGAGGTTGAGAAAGTGCCCCTATCTTCATGCCATATACGCTCACACCAGGACTCGAAACCACAGCCGCAAGCCAGAGGTGGCCAGCCAGCTAGAGGTCGAAGGGCGACACTCTAGGCGATCCCACTCACTAACCCCCTCATCACTGATGACTACCAAATATTATTTACCTCATCATCTAAATCTATCTCGTCTTCACGTTCTTTCTGCCGACTGACGAACTTCTCGATAACTTGAAATAGAGCTGGTGATATGGCCTTGAAGTATTTGTGGAAGTCCCATTTCACGGCAAGGGCAGCGAAGATATTGTTATTGACTAGCGCCGATCGCAAGTCCGTCAAAATACCAGGTGAGTGTTTCTGTGAATCTTCGTATAAATGACGAGTGATGACATAATCCAATATGGCATCCCCTAAAAACTCTAACCTAAAAAAAAAATTTATGGGATATTATTTTATGCTGTTGGTTACCCTACTGTCTACGCCATGGTAAAAAATAAACGGATTTCTTTGATTATAAACAAACTAGTTAACTTTCGTTTTTATAAACTTACTTGTGTGTTTGAAATCAACTCCTGTTAAATAAAATTCATTGCATAACTAATTATCACAACCATGAACACACATACTCTCTTGAACAATTGAAATGCAACAAATAGGGGCGACAGCATAGGAAATCAGAATGCTTCACGACAATTCAATTTGGTTTGAGAATGTTGTCGCCCCTATTTACGAAATGGTTTCTCCAGTGCGTGACATAACTTAGCTTCCATATTGATATTTTTCTTAGCCAAAAAATGTGTTTTCATGGTTGTGACTTTAGTAATGATGATAGAAACCATGGCACTTGACTCAATAACAGACCTCGTGATACAGCATGCAACTGCTGACCATTTGCCCCCCCCCCTCCCCTACAATTGTATTTGATATTTAAAGGCAGAAATCGACAGTAGCTGAATATTAATTTTTTTTAAAAATAAGTTAAATGGAATAGAGAGAGAGAGAGAGAAATGGAGTTAACTGTCCACTCAACACAAACTAGGTCATTTCAGGATTAACATATGGTTTAATTTTTTCACTTGCGCGTAAGGGTCTTTAGCAGTGGGAGGAAACCGGAGACCCGGAGAAAACCCATGAGGTTGGACAGGTGACCTTACTCCTTGTCACGTACAACCGTGGATTCGAAACCACGTCAGTTGACTCAATGACAGGCTTTATGATACAGCGCACGCTAAACATTCAGCCATCCACCCCCTTCTTTAAATGTCAAATTAGTATTAATATAATAATTTTTCTTATTATCAAACACTGTTTAGTTGCTATCAAAATGAAAGATCTCTAATTAAAAACACTTATGCTATGTTCACACCTAATGCGCTTTCAAACCGGAAGGCGCTTTCGTTACCACGGGTGGCGTCACACTACAAATTAAATGCTTTCGATTCGCATTAAAACACGTCACACTCAATGCGCATTAACAGCGTGCGACATCTATATCAATGGAACTATCAGATGGGGTAATTGTGATGCGCTTGTTATATCGCTTCAGACAATGCGCATTAGAAATGCGGTTTCGCTAAAGCGGCTTAGTTTTGGTTTAATGCGCATTGAGTGTGACGTGTTTTAGCGACTTAAGGCTTTAATGCGCATTCGATGCGCATTAAAAGGCTAGTGTGAACACAGCATTATATGGATATACGTCTGCTGAATTTATTAACATGCTACGTTTCGATTCACATCTGTTATATGGTTTCCATATATATTCCACCACATTTTTGTTAAATATCATTATTTGCTTGATAACGTATGTATGTTTATCGAAACAGAGCATGTTAATAAATTCAGAAGTAGTATATCCATAGAAGTGTTTTTAATTTGTGAAATCTATTTCTATATGTCTTGTGAAATTTTGTGCAAACATACCTTTGATAACAATCTGTAACTGTATTATAATGATATGAGGCGTGGGTAAAAGCCTGAAGCAGATACGATCGATCACGAAACTTATATTGTATACTCTCCTCCAACTCGTCATATCCATCTAACAACGCCTCTAACTTATCGGCAGCATTCTCTTCCGTTTTAATTAACGGTGAAATGGGACACCTGAAATCTTCATATTCATCTTCACTTACCTAAAATATACAATTCATAGATTAGTATACGTACAATCTGATTAAAGAGAAAGAGAGAAATGGGGTTTGACGTCCACTTGACACAAAATAGTTCATTTTGGGTCAAAC
Source organism: Patella pellucida (assembly GCA_917208275.1). Classification (NCBI taxonomy): domain Eukaryota; kingdom Metazoa; phylum Mollusca; class Gastropoda; family Patellidae; genus Patella; species Patella pellucida. The sequence goes on from OU795040.1 coordinate 72,205,900, forward strand.
ACCGTTTAATTTTATTTCAATAATTCGTTTCAGGTAGGGGGCTTTAGCAGTGGGATGAAACCGGAGGACCCAGAGAAAACCCATGAGGCTGGACAGGCGACCCTACTCCATGTCATGTACAACAGGGGAATCAAAACCATGCCAGTGGACTCAATGACAGACCTTATGATGCTACACGCACGCTAACCATTCGCATTATCCACCCCACAATAAAAAGACAATTCACGAAAAAATGAGGATATTTCCCAAAAAATGTCAGACTTACCTCTTGCCCTTCCTTTTTAACAAGCAACGTTTCAGGTTTTTCTTTCTTGGGTAAAACTTTGAGTCCCAACCACGACATGAACATGAGGGCAGCTTTTTTACCACATGTCGTCAAGTAACAACCAATCAGAGCTTCAGCGCAATCTGCAACACTTTTATCAGGTATTCCGTGCTGCGTCTGCAAACTGTACGGTATCAGGCGTTGACTGCTGGATTCCCCGCTCTTTTCATATTCAAATATTTCTTCGGCTTCCTTCAGCTCTTGGTTGAAATTGTGCACCTGGGCAGAACTAACCTCGTCGTTTTCTGATTCAGCAGAAAAGGTGCCGATGGGAAATCCCTTTTTGGAGGTTTCCGACTCCTCTAATACGAAATTAGTGGCCATTTTATCATTTTTGGTTCCGGCGATAAGAACTTTAGGCACAGGACCCCGTCTTCGATCTTCGTTTATAATATAACAGGGAGGTAACCAATTTTCATACGGCTCAAACTTCGCGGACACCATGCATTCGGCGATTCCGTGTTTTTGGCCAAGGCGGTATAGATTATAGTTGCTCACTTGTTTACTTCTCAGGTAACTTAGTTTTCCTTCGTGAATACCGGGATATGTACAGTATAAATAAACGGTTATAGCGTATTTGAGGAACGAATCCCCGATCGTTTCCAATCTTTCCAAACTAAAAAAGTCGTTTGCATTGGACATGGTTAAGGCTTGGAGAATAAGACATGGACTCGGTCCTACAAACGTCTCTAGATCACGATCCGTGTCCAAAGAAATGTCAGGCAAGGAATAATTTTTACCCTCGTCGTCGGGAATTTCAGCCGGTTCGAGTTTCGGATGATTCCAAACTCCAACCGAGAAAATGGCAGAAGAATGATGATTACTGACTCTCGGCTCGGTTTCAAAAGATTCAGGACTTGGTTTTACATCCTTTTCTACATTAGAATTAAATTGGTCAGCGGATAAAGGAATTTCTTGTGATGGTGGTGGATTTATTTCTGGAGTGTTGCTATGGTGATAGATGGTTTTGGTTGGACTAGATTCGGTAATACGACTAGATGATTGGCACAGAGGTTTAACTTGATTAGCAACAGACTGAGATTCATCTGGAATGTTGTTGACAAGATTGGTGAGATCACTACATTGGTTCTGGCATATTTGCATATCATGTTTATTGCAATCAGAGATTGTGCGTTGCTCTAGGTTTGATATGTTGTCGTTCACTGGGTTGTCGATGGATATAGCAGCCATTTTATTATGCAACTTGTTCAAATCTCGAATTTCCTCCCGGGCTTTGGATGGGCAGCAGTTTTTGAACTTCTGTTGAAAATCTTGAGGGTTTGATTTGTTTTCTGCATCAAATTCTGTTTCTGAACTGGAGATTTTATCCTCAGACTTTATGCTCACATCCGATGCACTGGAAACTATGCCCGAGTCACTGTCAGATGACGAATCACATTTGTCCGATGCAGCATCACATTTATCTGACACGATGTCACATTTATCTGACACGATGTCACATTTATCTGACACGACGTCACATTTATCCGACACAACATCACATTTATCCGACACAATGTCACATTTATCTGACACAATGTCATATCTGTCGGATGCAACATCACAATTGTTTGATGCAACGTCATATTTGGCAGACACGACGTTGCACTTGTCAATCGACATGTCACAACTTGTTGAAGGTATGTCACATTTACAAAATGAGGATGAGACGCTGTTAAGGGATGGATTTGTTTCAGAATGAGTGAAATCACAACCAGCAGAATTTATTGGGGAGCCCTTTTCTGTTTTAGGCACACAAACACAAGTTTGATTAGAATCATTCTCATTTTCATTGGATAATTGACAATCATCGTCTTTAACGTCGTCAGGTTTGTCGGCACTTTCACGTTTTATCTTATCAGGACTAGTTTCGAAACCAAAATCCAATTGTGGAAAGCGAAATTCATCTGGCAAATCGGTGACACCTATTCCGGTTTCCATGGAGATACGTATTCGGATCTCTTCTGCTAAGAGTAAGTAATTCATTCGGTACAAAATGGCTGGCAGACAAGCAGCTTTTCGCCACAAAGAAGCAGGGAATACATGGATATCGCACAGTTCAGGAATCAAAATTTGTTTTTGTTGTAAGTTCTCGCGTCTCGCGCGTTTTGTTTCCGCGCTGCTGGTCGGTAGGGCAACACCTTTTTGATTCATGTATCTCGGTGTCAGAAGATTTAATCTGGCAGACGTGTGATCAACGTCTAGCAATGGCTGATCAGTGTTGGTTATAACCAGACCATATTTGGTTGTGTAATAATTATCGAAAGTTTTATAAAGTTCGGGGGAAGGGAATGAACTAAGTGGACTGAGGTCGTAACGGATTTCGGCAACGTAAAAATTCTGTGGTTGATCGATGTTTCGATAGGAGGGCATAACAACAGCGTCTTCAAAATCTTCTTTCCTGAATTCAAATATATCGCGTTTTGAATCAAAGACATTTTTCTTTTGATCGGAATTTACCCCAGTGACATAATCAACAAAATTCCATTCTATGTCTGCTACATTACCCAGATCTAAAATGAAAAATAGCAATTTTATTAAAAATGAAATGATATGGGGTTAAACGTCCTACTGTTCTGCTCCTAAAATAGGCTGATGAAGACGGGCATACACCATACAGTGTGCTATGAAAAGAAAGAAAGAAAGGAATGGGGTTTAACGTCCACTCAACACAACTATGTCATTTCGGGACTAACATATGGTTTAATTTTATTTCAATAATTCAATTGCGCGTAGGGGTCTTTAGCAGTGGGAGGAAACCGGAAGTGTGCTATGAGGGAAATTTTGCAGTCTGGCCTACTCTTATATTGAATTTAAACTGCCAAGAGATCTGTATGTGCATGTCAATGTGTACACGGGGCCCATTTTTTTATACTTTCGATGACCTACACTACATAAAGATTTGACAAGTTGTAGCGATTGGTCGCGTCAGAGGTCATACGAGCAGCTTTTTGACCCTATATCGTCAGACATTGGTTTATCAATCAGAGTTGATGTTTTTAGTGGTTTACCCACAGTTCCGTGCATCAATGATAACAACTCTTCCAAATCCTAGTGTAGTAAAGACAAGTAAAACAAAATTTTGAACTATAAAAACAAACGAAACAGAATCTGTGTAATCAGATAGGAAAAAGAGAAACAATGACTAATCAAGACTGGATAACAGGACTAAGGCCACATGACCATCAATATTCAGAGAACACATAAAACAGAGAGAGAAATAGGGTTCAATGTCCACTCGACAAAAACTAGGTCATTTCAGGACTAACATATGGTTTAAATTTTATTTCAATAATTCACTTGCGCATGGGGATCTTTAGCAATAGGAGGAAACCGGAGCACCTAGAGAAAACCCATGGGATTGCACAGGCGACCCTTATTAATTGTCACATACAAACGGGATTCCAAACCACGCCAGTTGACTCAATGACATAAAACAGATAAAGCCAACATTGAGGCTGATGTTCCCTGCCTCGTAACTAAAATAAAAAGATGACACATATTAATTAATGTATATTATTTATTTTTCTCTTAAAGGGGCATTAGATAAGATTAGATAGAGCTTACAGTTCTCGCTATAATAGTTAAAAAAAAAGATATTGAAAAGAGAATATGCTAAAAAAAATTAGCCAATTTGCCAAAGTTTCAGTGGTCTCCACCCACAACCCCTACCCCATCTGCTGTGTTCAGTGCCTCAGCTTAGAAGACTTTTTATGATCAAAGTAATTATTTATTAAATAACTATTAAAGGGACAATAACACTCTTGCTGGCTTGACAGGTCCAGAAAAAAAAATTAGCCTTATTCTAACTACAAGATGTTTAAGTGTCCTACCTGTTGTGTAAATTATCCATTACAACCTATCTTACTTGTTCAGAGGGTTCGAAAATATGTTTAAATCAAAGTTGCATTTGGAAGTGCTTACGTAAGGCTTTCAAAGTCCATGTTACAGCATGTAGTTGAATTTTTCCAATTTTTAAAATTAGGTGTGTTAAGATGAAATTTGTATCATTTTTTAATTGAAATATTGCAAAATAGTAAAAAATTTTGACCAGAATAAAGATTGGAACATATTATTCAGTTACAACAAGAGTGTTATTGGGGCTTTAAATTAAATCAATGTCAAAAGTAAAAATTTAAGTTTGTTGCCCTTCCCACCCTCCAGTTGATCGAAAAACCCTAAAATATATCTTGGAAAAATAATAATTCTAACATCTCTATTTGCTGAAATAAGCTTATGAACTGGTTTAGGGGAAGCAAAGGCCTGGAATTTAATGTTCTTTTAATAATGCCGATAAGCACTTAGATAATTTGTCGCCCTAAAAGAAGTGTTGCTCCAGGACACCCACTTTAGCACTAACTTTGCATCATTTTCTTCCCTATTAGTGAGAACAGCGGCCAAGTGAAATTTGTCCGCGGATGGAGCAGTTCGTCATTAGCATAAGTTACATACATACCTGGATCAAGCGGAACTATCAAATATCCGACATCTGCTATTTTCGGATTACATTCCATGGGATCTTTATCAAGATGTAAAACTTGTGTAAATACGAAATGATGAAATTTTTGAAGTTTATCTAATTGTTCGTGTGTGATGATGATATCTGAACGACAGAGATCTATTGAAACTGTTACTTCACCAGATCGTGTATATACCGGAAACATAGGCACCTGTAATATATACAGAAATTTAAATCAATCCCCTGGTAACAGAGAGAGAGAGAGAGAGAGAGAGAGAGAGAGAGAGAAATGGGGTTTAAAGTCCACTTCACACAAACTAGGTCATTTCGGAATAACATATGGTTTAATTTCATTTCAAGAACCGGGAGAAAACCCACGAGGTTAGACAGGCAACCCTACTCCTTACCACATACAACTGGGGTTTCGAAACTACACCCGCTAACCATTCAGCCATCCAACCCCCCACCCCCACACCCTTGCTAACCAACTGCTGGGATCTCATTAAACACGACGGTCGGATCCCTTGCTAATCAACTGCTGGGATCTCACTGACATGAAGATTGGATCCACTGCTTACAACATCTGGGATCCCACTTAACATGACGTGAAAGCTGGATCCACTGTTAAACAACTGCTGGGATCTCACTCAACATGACGTGAAAGTTGGATCCCTTGCTAACCAACTGCTGGGATCCCACATAACAACATATGAAGGCCGGATCCTTTGCTAACCAACTGCTGGGAACCCACTCAACATGATATGGAAGTTGGATCTCAGATCTCATTCTGCAACATGTCGGTTGGATGAACTGCTGAACAACTGCTTGGATCTCATTCAACATGAAGGTGAATCCCCTGTTAATTAACTGCTGGGATCCCAGATAGATGATAAATGAATGAATGAATGAAATGGGGTTTAACGTCCTACGCTTAAGCACCTAACCTGGGCTAATTGAAGACGGGCATACGCCACAGTCTGCAATGAGGGAAATTTTGCCCGGGCAGCGGCGCTACGGCCTACTCTTATATCGAATTCCAACTGCCAAGGGATTTTTTACGTGCACTCCAATTTGTACACGGGACCTCGGTTTTTCATCCCATCCGAACGACTAGGCAGCTGTCCTTGTCAGGCCCTCCTTCTGCATCACTGACAAGTAGAAATCACGCCGGAAAATCGAGATGAACTTTCTCGGCCAATGCAGGGATCGAACACTCAACCTCCAGGCTAGCGAACCAGCGCCTTATCCACTTAGCCACCGTGATCCCAGATAGATGATAAAATACGTATTTATAATATTACCTGTGGAATGAATTTAGATGATATAATACCAAGACATCGTGAAGTTTCTTCCGGAGCGTAAATACTTCTACCTCTCGTATTCTGTTCGTCTGTGATTGGTCCCGTTAATCTCATATGTATCATATATAAATAACATGCTGTATTCTCTACCGGATGACTGCACATAAACGCATCAGCAATCTAAAAATAGAAATAAAATGGGGTTTAATGTCTTACTGTTCTGCACCGACTAATATCAAAATATCTTTTAAAATCGTAAAAACCAAAATGTCAAATTGACTATACATGAAGTGGTGGATTAATTTTAGTTTCTGAAAAATGGTCAGACCAGTATCTAAGGGGGAGAGAATTCATGTATAAATGAAATGTGAGTTTAATGTCCTGCTGTTCTGCTCTAACTGGGCTATGAAAAACGGGTATACACCATGCATTGTGCTATGGGGGACATTTTGACCAGACAGCGCCGCTTCAATCTACACTTATATCGAATTCCCACTTATATCGAAGTGCCAATAGTTCTGTTATGTGTACGCCTATGCGTACATGGAACAAAGTTTTTTGTTCCAATTCATGTTCCTTGTATAATAGCTCATCGATTAAAAGATTCAATTTTATTGCAATGACATCATACTCACTATTTCTCATCTTCATGTCCATAGAATGGAAATGAAAAATGAAATGAAATGGTGTTTAACGTCCTACTCTTCTGCCCTGAACTGAGCTAATGAAGACGGGCATACGCCATACAGGGTGCTATGAGGGAAATTTTGCTCGCAGAGCGGCACTAGGGCCTACTCTTATATCGAATTATAACTGTCAAGGGATCTTTCTATCACTTCTGAACGACTAGTCAGTTGTCAGGCCCTTCGTTATGCATCACTGATAAGGGGGAACCACACCGGAAAATATGGATAAACTTCCTCTGCCAATGCAGAAATCGAACACCCGACCTCAAGGCTAGCTAGCCGGTGTCTTACCCACTTACCCATGGTTACCCCCTTCCATAGAATGGGGGAAGTTGTTAAAGTTACTATGTCATCAAAAATTTAGTTTTACGAAAACTTAATAAGCACATACCTTCTTGAAATAATACTGTTTACGTTTGGTTGTGCCTGGTCGTCCCTGACTGGATACATCTTCGTCATCCCAGTCCTCTTGTTGTTCTTGTAGAAACATTTCTTTACCAACAGGTTGAAGTTGTTCGTCTAGTTCACCTTCGAAACAAATTACGTCAAATATTAATATACAATGCTATCATATCTTGCCCCAAGTTCACAAAACATTCTCAGACTTGTCTTTTTTTAACTACAATATAGGCCTTTATAAAACTTTTGTTGTTTTAATGTATCAAAGACACCAGTAAGAAACTATGCGCAGTTTTATGTTTCTGGATCAAAGATATTTCTCATTAGCAGTGATTGAAAGTTGAGTCAATTCTGAGAATGCTTTGTGAACTCGGGTGTCTTATAGGGTAATATTACTTTCCTCAACTTGCAAGCTCAACTAACATCGGAATCGAAACTAAGGTCAGGCTGTTTAACGAGCCATTTTCTTACTCACTTAGCCCCTGAATAAATAGTTTTTCTTATTTCTCTAAAAAAAAAAATGATAGCAAAACAAAGGTTTAATAAAATTTACCTCTTTTGTGTAGAATTTCACAGGCTTTCTGAGCAACAGCCATTTGAGCAAGTTTTTTAGTTGGCATTGGCTCTCCCTGAATAAAATAGAATCAATCAACCAGGTCTTCTTTATTTTCAATTTTAAAAATACTTTACTTTGATAATAATAATAAAATAATAATGAGGTTTTATATAGCGTCTTCTCCATGATGACACATGCTCAAAACGCTTATAGTAATGGCTCTACTGTTAAAATTGTCGAAACAGGAAAGTCATTAGTGCAGATTTAAATTGATTTAAAGTTTGTTGATTCTTGATCTATTTTGGAAGTTTGTTCCAGCTGAATTGCAACTAGTGACTGTTTATTTTGAGAGCGAAGTGATCTAATAGGGTTGTAGTCATATAAGAGTTCAGATAAGTAAATGATATCCAATTATAATGACACAATCGAGTTCATTTCCGGACTTAGATAAGATACACTTTTATTACAATTATAATGCGCTTGCATGTACGGGTCTTAAGCAGTAGGAGGAACAGGAGGACCCAGAGAATACACAAGGTTGGACATTGGACAGGCGACCCTATTTCTTGTCACAAAAAAGCTTGGAAGCGAAACAACGTCACTCGACTCAATAATAGGTCTTGTGATGTAAAGTACATGTGTTAGATCATGTGTTAAACGTAAAAACATGATTTTTTGTAGAAGAAGGAAGTAAGGGTCCGATATGTGCCAATTTTGAAAGGAACCTAGATCTTTGGGTTATAAACATACATGATGAATAAAAAAGTTGCCAACATTCTGCATTGACAGCAAGCGGTTAGTAATTTGATTGGTTAATATTAGATGGATTTTGGTGCTTAGCCAATTAAAATTGAAGTATCTACTAATTTTATCTTTAGTTCAGATATCGAGAAACAGGACCCAGGCACTTTAAATGATAATGAAATTAACGTCAAATTACCTTAATTTCTTCCTTGATTGGTGAGTTGATAGGTAATCTAAGATGGCCGACATATAAAATACCGTCTGCTGTGTTTGTTGTCATGACATTACACTGGGGAGTTAAATGAGTGAAGGCATCACTTGGCAATTTTGCACAGTATCTAAAATTTTAAAAAACCCATACAGAAAAACTGCCATATTTTTTTTTACATATAAATTTCAATCTTGGTCATACAATCTGTGAGAGCCATGTTATGCAAGCTTTGTGGCCACCCTGTGCCACACCCCAGAATTCTCCTAATCCTTACTACAAAATAGCCCTTCCCCCTTACAAAATAGCTCATCCCGTCATACAAAATCACCAGTCCTCATACAAAATATCCTGAACAATCATACAAAATATTCCTAATCTTTCCAATAAATAGCCCTATCCCTCATACAAAACTGTATTGCTTTAATTCATTGGTTGGCTTTTTATCCACGTTAAAATAAACTTGTCAAAAATAAAGTATTATACCTGTTAACAAGGCCGATAGAATTAGAAAGTGTGACCTTTGACCCGGTAAACTGATTATTGGTTGGATTATAGGGTGGTAGTAGGTCGCCATAACAACTAATATCTTCATCTTTTATATCATCATCTTTATCTTTACCTATTAATACCTGAAATAACATAGAATTGGGGGTTTATGGCATTTCGGGACTAACATGGTACAATTTTATGTCAACAATTCACTTACAAATAAAGGTCGTTGGCAAAGGGAGGAAACTGGAGGACCAAGAACTCCCATGAGCTTGGACTTGCGACCCTACTCAGGGAAGGCAGAAGCAATTCTTGATTGGGAGGCTTCCATCCTAGGTCCTTATAGACGAGACTCCAGGAGCGGCAATAACCTGCAATAAAGAGTACTTCCAATCTGCTACTCTTTGTGGCATACAAGCTGAAAATCAAAACACTCCTATGTTACCCAATGACCATATCCTTGAAGCAACGGCCCGAGAAATCCCTCTCTGGCCATTGCTGGATTCGCTTCGGATTCTTGACATTTAAGTAAATGTGTCTATTCTTCTCGTTCAATCAAATCTGCTACTTACGTACAGTAACATGACATTCCGTCGTTTAATCTTGGGTCTTCCTTAATATTTTGGACAAAGATTTAAGTTATTAAAAACGTCAAAAGTCTGTTCGTTATCATACCGTAGTGTTTACTTTACGTCAATACCGATAGCCTCGTTTGTCACGCAATTAGTTTTGCTGCAATATCCTGCTATGCGCTGGTTAATATAGCATAAAAAACCATGCAGCCATGACGTAACGTTACGTAAACACAGTTGTCCTAATTAAACGTCTTGTTTTAAAGGTAATACCTTTGTAACGAATTCAGTGATTGGTCAGTAATAGGACCACTGGCCAGTCATAATTAGTGACAATAATACCCACTCAGTCCAGCAGGGAGTAGTCAGATTAGCTCTAATCAAACGGAACACTGCGAGGAGGATGCCCAATGACAGACATTATGATGCAACGCGCATGCATTAACCATTTAGCCACCAAATCCCCTCGACTCAATGACAGTCTCTATGATCTAACGGGTAGACATGACACCATTCTGCCACCAAGTCCATAAAAGGTGATATATAGCATGTTTCATAACAATGGTACTGACCTCTTCAATTTCCTTAAATAGTTTTAAATCTTCACTGAACATCTTTTTATTTTCTTCATCTAATAAAATAACATAATCGGAATCGCGAGCTCTAGCTCTTCCCTGAAACATAAATAGATACTTGATGAAACTACAGACCAAGTTTCACTACCCTCACTTGCCCCAAACTTGGTCTTTTCAGGACTAATATATGGTTCAATTTTAGTTTTCAAACAGACTGACAAACTGACAGATGGACAGACAGTAAGACAGATGAGCCCATTTTGATAGTTCCCTTAATTATTCGAAAGGCAGTTGACCAAAAGAGTATTGTCAAAAAATAATTTCTGTAAAAACTGCAATTTTTATCTGGGACCAGTTTTCACAAAGCTGCATAAATAGTCACTGTTTGAGAAAGAGGGGTTGTAATAAGATTTGTAAAAATGAAAGAGAGAGAGATTGAGAGAGAGAGAGAGAGATTGAGAGAGAGAGGGCAAGGTTTAATGTCCAACTCAACACAAACACTGAGTGATGCCAGAACTAACATATGGTTCAATTTTATTTCAATAATTTGCTTGAGCATAGGGGTCTTTAGCAGTAAGAGGAATCGTAAAAATGAACTAACCTTAGATAATGTATACGATTTATAATCTCGTGGTGGGTCAAATCTAACAACTAAATTACACTTAGGTATATCAACTCCTTGTTCTAAAACTTTCGTAGCTATTAGTAAGTTCAATTCCTGCATTCGAAATTTGCGTAGAACTTCCTCTTGCTTGCGGTAAACTTTCCCTATGGTTGTTTTATTTGGAGCACTTCTGTAGCCCTGTCCAACGATATGATTACTTTTTAAGAAACACATATTTTCATCCCAGGAGCAGACTTCTTCTATAAATTTGTTCAAGGCTAACGCCACGTACTGTTGATCGACAAAAACTAATCCACAGAGTTGTCGAGCGTCGGAATCTTCGGTGGCAATTTCTCCGTCCGTCTCAAAGTTTTGTCGCTTTACGGCAATGTGAATTAGTTTCGGTGAACTAGAATTTTTATCGTCGTCTTCCGAGTCAGTTAAATTCATGGAATCGTCATCGTCATCCGACATGTCTGATTGGTCTTCTTCGTCGGAAAAGTCCATGTCCCCACTACTAATAATCATAAAATCCAAATCAGGTTTATATTTTTGTAGCATGTGCACGAGCTCAACAACCTTAGCCGTGCTGTATTTCAACAATTCGTTCACATCATATTCTGGATTGAAATTTTTTTCAAAAACCCGCACCAAAAGTCGAAGCTGGGTCAGGGTGTAACGGATGAATTTTTTATTAATTTGACAAGATTCACTTTTTTCGGTTTTCTCGATCTGCGGAATCAAAATTTCGCTTATGCGCGACGTGCACCATGTTCCCAACTGCTGTAAAATATTTCTGATTTCCGACAGAACGTTGATGCCGAGTAGTCTGGGATCTTTTTTGAAGGGATCGGCTCCTTCTTCGGGCGCTACATTACATTCGTAAAGAAAAAATAGTGCGGAATCAATTATTTCACTAAGTTTGTAGACTAGATCATTCGAGTCCTCGGGAGGTAGACACTCCACCACTAACTCTTTTGGCCGGGAATCGTGACGCTCCGAGATCACAAGCATGGAGGTTTCAGCGGTACACGTTAAGGTAGTTTCAAGATTTCGAATGGTTTCTTTGAGCTTGCTTGGTTCTGGAATACGACTGCCGAGAATAGAAGCAGTGATCCCTAAAATGTGAGGTTTACGCAGCGAATACTTTTCAATGTGTTGCATTAATTTAATGTAACCATGGTCACCAACGGCCAAGTGACAATCGTCGAAAATGAGCATGTTGATATGAGGTACAGGTAAAAGATTTTGCGAAAAGGCATCACGAAGAACTTCTGCTGTGAAGACGAGAGCGTGTTTAGAAGAGAACTCTTCCTCCCATCTTTGTTGACTCCATGTTTCTGTTTCCATGTCGATGGTGTAATAGCCCGTCTGCAAATTGGTATGTCGAGACAACACCTGCCATTGAGCTTCTGCTGTTTCATCTTAAAACAGAAATGAATAAAACATGGATTTCTTTGAGAGAGAGAGAGAGAAATGGGGTTAAACGTCCACTCGATACAAACTAGGTCCTTTTGGGACTAAGATGGTTTTAATTTAATTTCAATAATTCACTAGGGCGTAGGGGTCCTTAGCAGTGGGAGGAAACCGGAGGACCAGGAGAAAACCCACAAGGTTGGGGGGTTCCTTTGAAATGAATGAACTAATCTGGCTAATGACATGCACTGTATAGGTAATTTTGCACAGAAAGTGAAGTACCTGACAACTTTTGTCAAATTCTGTCAGGATGTAGCATACAACTTGCCAGGACCTTCATTCAAATAACTTATCATACCCTCCATCACAACAATTTGCCAGGCCCACCATCCCAATAACTTGAAACAATATAGTTGCTTTCAAAGTATTTTGATGCACTGGTTAGCTGTAAACAATTCTAGGGGATCACGGTGGCTAAGTGGATAAGGCGCTGGTTCGCTAGCCTGGAGGTTGAGTGTTCGATCCCTGCATTGGCCGAGAAAGTTCATCTCGATTTTCCGGCGTGATTTCCCCTTGTCAGTGATGCAGAAGGAGGGCCTGACAAGGACAGCTGCCTAGTCGTTCGGATGGGACGAAAAACCGAGGTCCCGTGTACAAATTGGAGTGCACGTAAAAGATCCCTTGGCAGTTGGAATTCGATATAAGAGTAGGCTGTAGCGCCGCTGCCCGGGCAAAATTTCCCTCATTGCACACTGTGGTGTATGCCCGTCTTCAATTAGCCCAGGTACGGTGCTTAAGCGTAGGACGTTAAACCCCATTTCATTCATTCATTCAGTAAACAATTCTTGTGGCTAGACACTGTTGAAAATAACATTTGATCATGACATTAAAGATGAAAACTTAATTGGTCGATAAAAACACCAATGAAGACTAACCTGAATTGACAACATAAATACATCGTTTTCCACCCTCAGATATTGGTTTTCGTATTTCTCTAGCCAGTTCTTTAATAACCATTAAAGCTATAAATAATTTTTCAGTCGAACTGCTCAGACAAATGATCGTGTTTCGTTTTAAAGCTGCATCAACCAAATCCACCTAGAATTATCAACAAATGAAATAATCAAATTTTTAAAAAAAAACATCCAATTTTCCAGGGTTTAATTCGGGTTAATACTCAAATTGATTATTTAAAAGAGCATTATGTAAGATTTAGATAAAGAACTGGTCGTTTTCCCTATAGTATTTCAAAAGTAGATAATACAAAATGAATATATTGAATATTTCAATCCAATTACTTTATTTTGAGCAAAGTTATCAGAGGTTGTAGTTTTGACAAGTTGTATCCATTGATCGTAACTACCGTGCTGGTCATTCAAGGCTTAGGCTCACTTCTCCATTTTTAAATTGAATCATTAAATGGTCCAACCGCTCTAATCTATTTAAATTCGGAGGCATCCAATGACATTGAGAGTTGATTATGGTTTTGTAAATGTTAATAAATGTCTAATTAAACATAAATTATGCAAGAGCACAATCTTCCAATTGCAGGGCTTCCTAAATTATTAATTAGAATAAATAAGACATTAATTAACTTATCCAGACCATAATCAACTTTCAATGCCATTACTAGCCTGCGATATTTACTGGATTAGAATCTGATCTGCTGCTCAAATGGATTAAATCAAAAAATGGATATCGAGACAAGTCAAAAAGAAAAGGTCAACATTATATTTTTTTTTGGTTAACTGAACAAAAAAAATTGTCAACTGGATACAGACGGACAGGTCAAAAGGAAAGATCAAATACATAAACATATTTTTATTTTTTTGTTTACCAGTAGAAAAAAATCGTCAACTGTCACTGCATGGATACAGACAGGTCAAAACATACATATTTTTTTTGTTTACTGTAGAAAAAAGATGTCAATTTGAATGATTAGTTGATTACTGACCTGATAAGTTCTTGGTGTAAATCTGTTTACAGGCAAATCATCATGTCTTAAATGCCTCGGTAACTTTTTGTTTAAATCAGGACCAATCCTGGCCATCTATAATCATAAATAAAAATGGAATAAACATTGTCTTATTAGGCTGTTAAGTGCGTTATATAACGTCCTGGATTACTACCACTCACTGTGTGTAGGACGTAATATAAGCCTTAACCTATTCTTAGTAGGCCTACATAGTTTGTCACATCAGGAGTTGCCTGTCCAACCTCGTGGGTTTTCTCTGGGTCCTCCGATTTCCTCCCAATGCTAAAGACCCCTAACTGATGGCCGAATTGTTAGCTTGTGCAAGTCGTATCATCAGGTCTGACATTGAGTCAACAGGCATGGTTTCTATTCCCCGGTAGTACATGAAAAGGAGTCCTGTTGCTTGTCAAAAGTCATGCTATAGTAGGGGTTTCACGTCACGTGACTTTAGGTTGAAATCGGGACAGCCAGCAGCTGAAATATAGCCCCCTTCAATCTACGATTCTGAATTACTAATTGATGTAAATGCATTCCTAACAATTGTATTGCAATAGTTTAATATCAATCTCAATATCTGCAAAGATTCGGGCTAAAAAAGTATCGATATGTTAGCGAAATTACCGTTTGTTTACAGGAGACGTCACGCGGCCGGTAAATTTCCACTGACGGCATTGCTACGGCCCACTTCATTGGTGATTCCGATCGTTAGTTTTCAGGGGATTTTCATAAAGAACCAATCAAACGATAGATAACATTTTTGTGATTATTATTGTCCGTGATACCTCGAGATCGGACAATTAGAGCCGTAGAAAATGGAATTTATCTGTTTTGATGACTGAAAATTGCTAAATTTCGACTAAATATAAACAAAATTTCTTGAGGTATCATACAGATTATAAATATTTGACATATTATCATTCAAATTATTACGATTTTAATAAATCTTAGCTGACAATAACGATCGGATTTCAGTTTTAAAATTAGTACTAGTGATTCTGAAGGGGAAATACCGCTGACGACGTCACTCAAATATGACTGAAAAGCACTTAGTTTGGTGCCGTGCTATACGCATTGACGGGTATAGAGCAGTTTGATTACATAATACATTATTGACGTCGATCTCGGATTTTAAAATTCCATAACTTTGGATCTAATTAGAATATTTTGATGAAATAAAAAATATTGGGTAGCATTTTATGTATATTTTCAAAATATATTTAAAATAATTTTTTTTCTCTCATTTAAAACTTTGACCTGAAACCCCTAGCTATAGCCTTTACTATAGGCCTATATGGGGTCCTCCTGTTTCATCCCAATCGGCCAATGCTAAAATGACGCCTTCTTCAAGCAAGTAAATTAATTAAATAAAATTGAACCATACGTTAGTCCCAAAATGACCAAGTTTGTGTCGAATAAATGTTAAATCGGAATCCCATTTCCCTTGCTCTCTCTCTCTCTCAGAATCAGATTCCAATTCATTCATTAATTCAATGGTTGAAATGGAATGCCAGTCAAATCGTCCACAAGCAAAGTCGTACACACGAAAAACCTGGTTAAGTCGTCCACACCCGTTGGTGGAGTCGTCCACACCCGTTGGTGGAGTCGTCCACACCCGTTGGTGGAGTCGTCCACACGACTTAGTATAATTTGTTGATATAATAATACGTTGGTGGAGTCGTCCACACGACTTAGTATAATTTGTTGATATAATAATACGTTGGTGGAGTCGTCCACACGACTTAGTATAATTCGTGGATATAATAATACGTTGGTGGAGTCGTCCACACGTATAATTTCTGTATATGTTGATGTAGTCGTCCACACGGCATATTTTACTTTCGGGACACATAATGTGTTTTAAATAGTATAGTCTGGTCACCCTTTTCTCCAGCAAATAAACAACACAGTAATCCATTTTATTCCATAAATAACAAATTCATATACAGTTTAACAATTCAAAAAACAACAAGCTCAATAAATAACAAATTCATACATAAATTTAACAAATTCAACAAATAAAATATCCATTAACAAACTCATTAAGATAACAAAGCGGGAAAATCTTTAAAATATGTCTATACCGCCACTAATTTTATTCAATTCGTGAACGATGGAGCGTTGGGCAGTTCTATCGGGCAATCTTGACAATAAAACTGCACACTCTCCAACTCTCCACGAACGATCTGGCGATACGTCTCCCGACTCATGGCCGTATTACAAATGCGATGTTGCCATCGATAATACTAATCAAATAAACAAAAGTGCAAAAATCATAACACCAATTAAGAAACAATACAAGCATATTTCATTACAAACATCGATAATACTAATCAAATATGTTAAAATCATAACGTCATTTAAAACAGAATAAACTTTATTACAAAAACATCGTTAATACTAATCAAACAATCAAAAATGCTAAACATCGGTGAACAACAAATCGAATCATAATGCCAATCTAACATGAAAAGAAAGATCATAATACGATTAACTCTATTATACAAACATAATCTAACATGAAAAGAAAGATCATACAATAATACAACAATACACAACTCTAGTACACAAACATAGGTGATTATTCTTGTGGACGACATCACCAATAGTTGTGTACGAGTCTTACTCTTAGTTGTGGACGACATCACCAGTAGTTGTGGACGACTCCACCAACGAGTGTGGACGACTTCACCTACGGGTGTGTACGACTTGTCTGTGGACGACTTTGCTTGTGGACGATTTAACTGGCACCCTTGAAATGAATGGACAATAGATCATAAGAATGCCGAAAGATGACAGATGCATTGCGAATTTCAAGACCAGGTGCCTACAAACCAATAGAGAACTTATTTGACATTGTAAATACAAACCTTCCCATGCGCCGTTGACATAATTACCACGATAAATTGGCTATTATTTCATCATTTTCAATTTCTTTCCATTTTGATTAGGTTCCAAAATAATGACCGGAAGTGAAGAGTTTAGATAAGAATCGTTATTGCTCTTTTGATTAGTTAAAAATCAAACACTTACCTTATAACATCCAATGAAAAGCCTTGTTTCTATATTTCTGCACTTCCGTCTACGAAGGAAGTTTTCTACTTTCAGTTTATATAAACTTTCGGTTTTGGATAACGTTTCCTCATGATTTTATCATTGGGATGGCTTCAGAAACGAATAATAAAGACCAAGAGGATAATTTACTGAAGTATAAAGTTTTAGAGGTGACTCTAAATATATTGAAACATCATCATGTCAAATGGTTTATGTCAATTAATTAATTAAAAATTTGTCTGGCAAAGAAACAATCTAAAAATAAAATAAATTTTGTAAAAAGGCTACGGGTTAAAAAATTAGGCTATGGTAAATATATAGCCCTAGACTAGAGGTAAAAAACATTGGCCTAGTACCATCTAATGGTTTTTGTGGTCTTTTCTAATCTTTCATCTAGATTTTCTGGCGTGTTGTCCCCTAACAAGGACAGCTGTCTAGTCATTCGGATAGGATGAAAAACCAAGGTCCTGTGTACACATTGGTGTGTCGTTTAAGATCCCTTTGCAGTTGGAATTCGATATAAGAGTAGGCCGTAGCGTCGCTGCCCGGGCAAAACTTCCCTCATAGCACACTGTGTGCCCGTCTTCCATTAGCCCAGGTTAGATAAGTTGCATAACAGCAGTGGCGTCACTAGGGGGTGGTACAGGGGGCACGTGCCCCGGAGCTGTTCATGTGTGCCCCGGATCTATTTTGAGCAGACAAAATCGATAATTTGCAATAATTTCACTACTTTTCCCTATCATTATTTCGAATGTCCCGAGCACGGAAGAGAAGCTTTCCAGTGCGAAGCTTTTCTGGATTGTCCTTTCTGGCCCACCGTAGATTTCCTCAATTGCCTGCACGTGCACAGTTTAATACAGTATTATATTACTAAATACATATTTGACTGAAAATAGCGTAGAAACGATCGTGCATGACCTAGTTTACCCGCCGTGTATGTTTAGCGGGACAACAATATCACATTAAATTTTAGTTTGTGATATTTTAGCTCACAACTTCACTAGAACTCGTACATATTTCCCAGTATTCGTTTTAATAACTATATTATTATATCGACAAAAAATGATAGATCGTAAGATCTCCATACTGAATAAAATATTATTATTATTATTATCGACAAAAATAATCCGCGGTTTGAAACATCAATAGAATACCCACGGCAACGTCATGTCGTTATTAAAACGAATACTGTGCCCCGGATCTAATTGGGTCCTAGTGACGCCTCTGCATATAACAGTAGGACAATAAACCCCGTTTCATTTCATTTCTTTTCTAATCTAGGCTAGTGCCTATGTTGTGAGCTGCTGGGAGGGGGTTGGATGGCTGAATGATTAGCATGCGCGCGCTGTATCATAAATCCTGTCATTGAGTCAAGCGAATTATTGAAATAAAATTAAACCAAATGTTAGTCCCGAAATGACCTAGTTTGTGCCAAGTGGATCTTAAACCCCATTTCTCTCTCTCTCTGTGACTTACTGAAAATAAATAAACACTAGCTTATACTATACTAAACTATGACCATTGGATCCTAAGTGCTGTGGTTTTGATTCCCCGCTTGTACGTGTCAAGGAGTAGGGTCGCAAGACTCGCCTGCCTAACCTCATCGGATTTCTCTGGTTCCTTCCACAGCTAAAGCGAATTATTGAAATAAAATTGAACCATTTAGTCCCAGTTTGTGCCAAGTGGACATTAAAACCCCATCTCTCTATCTCTCTTTTGGCTATTTAATTGAAATGTTTGACTATTGACAGAGATCAAAGATGATTTGTCATTTTAATAATTTCAGATTCCCGACACCATCATATACATCCCTAATTTTATCAGTGAACAAGAAGAGAAAGATTTATTACACCAAGTTTATTCAGCACCAAAACCAAAATGGACACATTTATCAAACAGACGATTGCAGAACTGGGGTAAATAATTGTTGTGTTTAACTAAAGGTGATATTACAGACAAGTCTTATTTTTATACGCCCACATTTTCATGTGGACGTATTATGTCGTCGCCCCCGTCCGTCCGTCCGTCCGTCCACAATTGTTTGTGGACTCTCTACAGGTCACAATTCTTGTCCGATTTTGACGAAACTTAAAATATAGGTTTATCCCCAAAAGATCTCGGCTGCTTTCGATATTGGCATGTATCGGATCAAAACTTCATGGATTATGGCCCCTGATTGTACGAAAAATCACGTTTTTAGCTTGTGGACCCTATAGAGGTCACAATTTTGAACCGATTTTGATGAAACTTAACATGCATGTTTATAACCCAAAGATCTTGGTTCCTTTCGATATTTGCACCTATCGGAACGTAAATTCCTAAATTATGGCCCCTGATTGTCCGAAAATTCACCTATTTTAGCTTGTGGTACCTCTCGAGGTTACAATTATTATCCAATTTGAAAAACCGTTCGATTATATCACCGTTACACCCTAAGGAAGGCTGAGTTCAAATTTCGGAAAAATCGGACCAAAATTACCATACAAAATGGCCGCCGTTCGTACGCAAATACTGTTAAAAAATGGTATATCAAGGTTGTGGACCCTGTAGAGATCACAATTTTAATTCGATTTTGATGAAACTTTAAATGCATGGTTATAACCCAAAGATCTTGGTTCCTTTCAATATTTGCGCATATCGGATCGTAACTTCCTGAATTATGGCCCCTGATTATACGCAAAATCATCTTGGTTTAGCCTGTGGTCCCTCTGGAGGTCACAATTATTATCTGATTTAAAAAATCGTTTGATTATATCACCGTTACACCCTAAGGAATGTTGAATTCGAAATTTCGGGAAAATTCGGAAAAAAATTGCCATACAAAATGGCTGCCGTTTGTACGCGAATACTGTTCCTTTCGTTATTTTCACATATCAGATCATAACTTCCTGAATTATGGCCCCTGATTGTCCGAAAAATCGCCTATTGTCCCTCTGGAGGTCACGATTATTATCCGATTTAAAAAACTTGACTCTATCACCGTTACACCATACGAAAGGTTGAGTTTGAATTTCAGGGAAATCAGACCATAATTGCCAGACAAAATGGCCACCGTTTGTATGCTAATAGTGTTAAAATATGGTATATCAAGGTTGTGGACCCAGTATAGGTCACAATTTTAATTCTATTTTGATGAAACTTGAAATGCATGTTTATAACCTAAAGATCTTGATTCTTTTCGATATTTGCGCATATCAAATTGTAATTTAATGACTTATAGCCTTTGATTGTAGGAAAAATCACTTTCGATTTTGCTTGTTCTCTAACCATCTCTCGAAAATGTGGGCGTATCCTGCCTGGCAGTGCCAGCTTACTATCTTTCTTTATTTTGATAATCTTAGTGCATGTGCAGGGGTTTTTCCGGAGTACCTGGAGTAAACCCACGAGGTTTAGAAGGCACCCCCTCCAAGCCACATATGCTCACACCAACGATCGAAAACACAGGCGCAAACCAGAGGTCACCGGCCAACCAGAAGGTGGAGCCTGATACTCTAGACCATCCCAACCCCCTAATAATAATAATTATAAAGTGAGTTCTTATATAGTGCACAGATCCATTAAAGTTAATGCCCATGGTGCATTTAGATCACAAAATAAAAACCAAAACACGGTTAAATGTTAATAAGCAGTCGAAAACAAATGAATCTTAAACTGCTTCTTAAAACAGCCAAGGGATTCTGTGTTGTCAAGGGGGGATTGGGTGGCCGAATGGTTAGCGCATGTGCGTTGTATCATAAGGACTGTCGTTGAGTCAGCTGGTGTGGTTTCGAGTAGTGTCACCTAATGGTCCTCTGGTTCCTCTCCTGCTAAAAATCCCTACGTGCAAGCGAATTATTGAAATAAAATTGAACCATATGTTAGTTCTTAAATGTCCTGGTTTGTGTCAAGTGAACAATTGAAACCCCATTTCTCTCTCTCTCTTTTACAGGTGGCCTTCCACATCCCAAGGGAATGGTAGCTGAAGATATTCCACAGGTAACTATATGTTCTAGCAGTTGAGATACCTGTAGTCTATTTTAAATATAGATACAGGGGAGCAGGTGAGATTTTGCTCTCAATGGGTGAAATTTCTAGAAATTGAAGAGCATACAGGTGTTTTAGAATTCTTCTCGATTACAAATTTGTTTATTGGATAAAGGTTAAAAAACAAACGAGTCTTACATGTGAAGAATTCACATAATTCATATTCTCAGTTAGGGGAATCAAACTTGCTAAGTGGGTAAGACGCTGGCTCACTAGTCTGGAGGTCGGGTGTTCGGTCCATGCATCGGCCAAGAAAGAACATCCAGATTTACTGGTGTGGTTTTCCCTTGTCAGAGGGTCTGACAAGGACAGCTGTTTAGTTATTCGCTTAACACAAAAAAAAGAGGTACTGTGTACACGTGCATGTAAAAGATCCCTTGGCAGTTGGAATTTGATATAGGAGTAGGCTATAGCGCCGCTGCCCGGGCAAAATTTCCCTCATAGCAAACTGTATGGCATATGCCCGTCTTCAATTAGCCCAGGTTAGGTGCAGACACGTAGGACGTTAAACCCCATTTCATTTCATTTAGCATGTAGTTAAAAAATTAAATTGAACAATGTGTTAGTCCCAAAATGACCTTGTTTGTTTCTCTCATTTTCATTGAGCATGTTGGATAAGAAAAGTAGGACATCAAATTTCATTTCATTTTGGAATTTAAACTACATTGTATATACAGTCTTGTCTTTTTTCCAGTGGTTAAAGATTTATACTGAGAGAATAGGTCAATTAGGAATATTTGCCGGTCGAACACCCAACCATATTCTGGTTAATGAATATTTAGCAGGTCAAGGTATTATGGTTAGTTAATGTTTATCATTATTTGAGGGGTTGGAGCAATCTAATTAAAATAGGGGGGTTGGGATGGCCTAGCGGTCTAGAGTGCGGCGCTTCGACCTTTAGTTGGCCAGCCAGCTCTGGCTTGCGTCTGTGGTTTCGAGCCCTGGTGTGAGCGTTTGTGTCATGGAGATAGGGGCGCCTTTTCAACCTCGTTGGTTTCCTCCAGGCACTCCGGTTTCCTCCTACTGCTAAAGACCCCTACGCCTAGAAAATTATTGAAATAAAATTAAACCATATGTTAGTCTCGAAATGACCTAGTTTTGTTGAGTGGACGTTAAACCCCATTTCTCTCTCTCCGTGGAATATTTAGATAATGTCAATTGACAATCAGTGAATTTAATACAGTATGAATAACCATATCATTTTACACTATCTCTTTGTTCTCTTCCAGCCCCATGAAGATGGACCATTGTTTTATCCAACAGTTACAACTATTAGCCTGGGTTCATCTACAGTTTTAGATTTTTATCACCATCTCAACCAGTGTGATCAAACTTCATCACAAACAACGGTAGGATATGATTTTAAACAATATTTTATTCAAATAAGATAGATGTTATACATTATACACTGTCAAAAATTAAGGATTCAAAAACAAGCCAAAGGCTTATATTAATTTGTCTCCTTATTTAATATATATACTAAAATAGACCTATGGTATATACACTTTACATACAAAATACATTTAATAGTACGTTATTTTGTCTTCACTATTAATCGTGCATGCAAGTAATTTAATAGTTAGTATCGCTTACAGTGCTCTAATACACACAGTCATATATGAGGTGTAAATCACATTACTCCAGTGAGGACGGACACCTCTAATACACACAGTCATACCGGAGATGTAAATCACATTACTCTAGTGGGTACTGACACCTTCAATACACACAGTCATATCTGAGGTATAAATCACTTTACTCTAGTGTGTCCTAACATTACTCTAATACACACAGTCATACCAGAGATGTAAATCACATTACTGACACCTTCAATACACACAGTCATATCTGAGGTATAAATCACTTTACTCTAGTGTGTCCTAACATTACTCTAATACACACAGTCATACCGGAGATGTAAATCACATTACTGACACCTCTAATACACACAGTCATATCTGAGGTATAAATCACTTTACTCTAGTGTGTCCTAACATTACTCTAATACACACAGTCATACCAGAGATGTAAATCACATTACTGACACCTCTAATACACACAGTCATATCTGAGGTATAAATCACTTTACTCTAGTGTGTCCTAACATTACTCTAATACACACAGTCATACCAGAGATGTAAATCACATTACTGACACCTCTAATACACACAGTCATATCTGAGGTATAAATCACTTTACTCTAGTGTGTCCTAACATTACTCTAATACACACAGTCATACCAGAGATGTAAATCACATTACTGACACCTTCAATACACACAGTCATATCTGAGGTATAAATCACTTTACTCTAGTGTGTCCTAACATTACTCTAATACACACAGTCATACCAGAGATGTAAATCACATTACTGACACCTTCAATACACACAGTCATATCTGAGGTATAAATCACTTTACTCTAGTGTGTCCTAACATTACTCTAATACACACAGTCATACCGGAGATGTAAATCACATTACTGACACCTCTAATACACACAGTCATATCTGAGGTATAAATCACTTTACTCTAGTGTGTCCTAACATTACTCTAATACACAAAGTCATATCTGAGGCGTAATTCACATTACTCTAGTGTGTATTGACACCTCTAATACACACAGTCATATCTGAGGTGTGAATCACATTACTCTAGTGTGTATTGACACCTCTAATACACACAGTCATATTGGGGGTGTGAATCACATTACTCTAGTGTGTACTGGACACCTCTAATACACACAGTCATATTGGGGGTGTGAATCACATTACTCTAGTGTGTACTGGACCCCTCTAATACACACAGTCATATCTGAGGTGTAAATCACATTACTCTAGTGTGTCCTAACATTACTCTAATACACACAGTCATATCTGAGGTATAAAACACTTTACTCTAGTGTGTATTGAGACCTCTAATACACAGTCATATTGGGGGTGTGAATCACTTTACTCTAGTGTGTATTGACACCTCTAATACACACAGTCATATTGGGGGTGTGAATCACATTACTCTAGTGTGTACTGGACACCTCTAATACACACAGTCATATTGGGGGTGTAAATCACATTACCCAAGTCTGACCTCTAATACACACAGTCATATCCGAGGTGTAAATCACATTACTCTAATACACACAGTCACATCTGAGGTGTAAATTACATTACCCTGGTGTGTACCGACACCTCTAATACACACAGTCATATCTGAGTTGTAAACCACATTACTCACATTCAGGGGCGTAAAACCCGGGTGTTTGCCAGTACATGCTTTGGAAACCACCCGACTAGACTAACCTATACTTGGTTCTATTTTTTCAGAGTTCCAGTCTAGAAGATAGGCATTTAACTTCGATATTCCTGGAGCCCAGAAGCCTGATAGTTGTGAAGGATGCTATGTATGAATCCTACCTACATGGTATCGACCAGAGACAGGATGACAGACTAACAGATAAAATAGCCAACTTATCACACTGCCAGGATGTGAACACTGGTGATATTAGATCCAGAACAACACGTGTTTCATTGACTATCAGAATTGTACCTAAAGTTTTGAAAAATAAGCTGTTTTTCGGTAAAAAAGCGTGAATAAATGAATTGTCTAAAATCTAGACTAAACTGTAAAAATTGGAGACACAAAATTATCAACTGTTTTGAACATAGATGTGTCGTTTCATGAGATCTTTTTAATACATTGGCGTACACAGTTGGAATTCGAATAAGAGTAGGTCGTAGTGCCGCTTTTCAGGAAAATGATTTTCGTGAGACCAATTAGTAAACGGCCAAAAAGTTTCCCAAACAATGAAATGAAATGGGGCCTAACGTTTGCAAATAACCCAATAGAAATCGTAATATGACATGAACTTTCTGTCAACTTAAAAAAACTGCATTCCAGCTAGATAACGACCGGCGAACAACTAACAGAGGCGCTCCGTTTCATTGTGGGTTGGGATTGTGGATGGCGCCCTAGATTTGAACCCCCACCCCTAAATTGCAGCTTCTAGATTCACTACTGATGCCCGTCTATGTTAGCCTGTATACCGGATCCTGAAGGTTTGAAAAACCTAAAGTTGATTCCTGTATTGTTAATTATTTTGTTTGATTGTTTTTTGACATTGTATACAGGGCCGGATTAACCATGGGGCACCATGGGGCACAGGCCCCAGGGCCCCCCACGTTAGGGGGCCCCCCACAAAATATCTCAGTTGCGTCCAGCCCCCTCCTCTAGAAATTCCATCATTTCATATAACTCGCATTTATCAACAGGGCCGGATTAACCATGGGGCACAGGCCCAAGGGCCCCCACAAAAAATCGCAGTTGCGTCCAGCCCCCTTCTCTAGAAATGCCATAGCACTCGCATGGATGCGCTAATTTTGTGGGGGAGGTACTTCTAAATGGCTCCATACAAGTGCCTGAAATGCTAGGAAATCATGTTTCCGGCCTCCAATTTCTGAAAATTTCCAGAAAAATAAGGCGCTCCCTCCCAAAAAATGGACAACCTTTAAATTATAAAATAATAGACTTGATTATTATCACATAGTGATGCTCCTAACGCACCGATAAATCGGTTGGTTTTAACGGCGGCTACACATGATCCAAACTTTCTTATATCTCTTATGTGGAGGCTACCGAACCCAAGGTGCGGACACCAGGAGGAAATGCTTGTCCCAAAAAATCTGCCGCCATATAAAATTGCCCCCAATGGCAGAAAAACGTGTTTCCTGCATCGTTATTTTCAATATTTTCTGAGGGAGGACCCCAGACAAGGGTGCCAGACCCATAGGCGAAGGGCCTTTCCTATCAGCTCTTTCTGAAATTAAAGGGTTCGTTTTGGTCGCCCTTATTCACATTTGACAGGACATTGTTGGTCTTTGGGAGCGCCGCCAACAAATGCCATGATTAGAGATTTTCGTTCTGGTCGCCCTATCCACGTCACCTTATGGTGTTTCGGACTAGTTCTAGTTTAGAGGATAAGGAGTTTCTCATTTTGGTGTGCTTGACATCAAAATGAGAAATAGCGCTGCCGAAATTGACACACGGGAGCGACGTTGATTGCAGCTCCAAGACGGGAAAACGCGTTTGTGACAGTCTTATTTTCAAAATTTTTGGAGGGAGGGGCTTCCAGACCCCCACCTAACGTACACACACGCACCGCTCCGTACTCAGTAACTCGGGCATTATATTGGCGTCCCCAACACTCTGCTACACCCCCACTTTTACAATCCTATATACGGCCCTGCCCCAGACCCCCCTTGCGGTCGGTGATCAGGGGCCCCCACATGTTTCAGGCCCCAGGGCCCCCACCATGGTTAATCCGGCGTTGATTGTATATAAATATTGTATATAATTGTTTTAATATATATAACACCGAAATGATATCGTCTTTTGTTTTGTTTACCCATAATTGCTAGCACTGTATCTAATTGCCACAGCATTCCCTTCCACTCTTCTTCACTACAATGCTTTGTTACCCGAATCTAATCTGACAACACCAGTGTTTTCCGGCGTGATTTCCCCTTGTCAGTGATGCAGAAGGAGGGCCTGACAAGGACAGCTGCCTAGTCGTTCGGATGGGACGAAAAACCGAGGTCCCGTGTACAAATTGGAGTGCACGTAAAAGATCCCTTGGCAGTTGGAATTCGATATAAGAGTAGGCCGTAGCGCCGCTGCCCGGGCAAAATTTTCCTCATAGCACACTGTTGGCGTATGCCCGTCTTCAATTGGCCCAGGTTAGGTGCTTAAGCGTAGGACGTTAAACCCCATTTCATTCATTCACTCATTCCTAAACCAGTGCACCCGACAGGACCCATACCTAGACTGATCAACCCCTTTACCTAGAGAACGGCATTTTTAACTCTACCTTACCAGAACAGCTCTTCTAAAAGAACGGAGGAGGGGGGCGAATGGTTAGCACACGCGTGCTGTATCATAAAGCATGTCATTGAGTCAACTGGCGTGGTTTCGAATTCCAGGCTGTACGTGACAAGGTGTAGGGTCGCCTGTCCAAATTCGTGGGTTTCCTCCCAATGCTAAAAAAAAACCTACCCGCAAGCGAATTTTTGATAGAAAATAAAACCATATGTAAGTCCCGAAATGATCTAGTTTGTGTCGTAGTCCCGAATTGATCTAGTTTGTGTCGAGTGGACCTTCAACCCCATTTCTCTTGACGTGTCTACGTGTTTACCCACACTTCCAGGCCGAACACGCCAAGAACTCGCCGTAACAAACCGTTTGGCTTATTCCTCACATCCGACGTACTTTCAAGACAGTGGTCCAATAAATTTAATGTTCCACCCAAATTAAGAATAGAAAAACAACGTCTGCATTTGTTTTATAAAAACACTTTATTTAATTAATAGATAAATTACGTTATTATGTACATACATCGATAAAATACAATAGTATTCTAAAAATCGATTATCTCTTTTAGCATATTAAATCTGTTTACAGAATATGTCCAGATTTTAAAATGGTAGATTTGAATTTTATATTTGCAATAAATAAAATATTTATTGGTCAATAGGTGGAGGTTGAAAACTCGGGAATACATATAAAAAGGGGAGTACCATTTGTTTTATAAATCTTTGAGAATTTTAAATTTCACAATAGTAGATATTTCATAGTTTCAAATTAGCCACACAGAAGTTAAACCTCGGTTTTCTGCACACAGAGATCCATCTACTTCATACTTCGAGAATAAATCTCTGTCCTGAATAACGGCCATATCCAAAATTTAGTATATTATCGTTTTTTAATGCGATTGCACACAGGAAGACAAATTAAACCTATTAAATTCCATGAAATAGAAGCAGAATACATACATCTCAAAATTTTCGGTTATATTCTGTTTCACGCAGGAAGGCTAATTTTAAAAACCTATTAAATTCCATGAAATAGAAGCAGAATAAATACATCTCAAAATTCTCGAAGTATATTTAGTGTTTTCGATTAAATATGTCGATTTAGGACTTAAAATGTCGGACAACTAGCTTGCTTAGTGTCAGTATGAAATCTCAGTTCACTACCGAGCCAGATAAAGAGAGAGAATCCGTAAATTTAAATTTCCCGAGTTTGTTCGAATTAATGGCTTAACGGATGCCGTCTGTATTTTATGGCCGTCATAAGTACACTGTACATACATACATAGTTTTGGCTGGAATAGTCTTCAAAATGAGTTAAGTAGGCTATGGCCATCATAAGTACATTAAACTTAGTTTTGAATGGAATGGGATGAGTTAGGTATAAGCTATATTATGGCCGTGAAAAACTACATGTACATTATTCATAGTTTTTATTATACGCCCACATTGAAATGTGGTCGTATATTGCCGTCGCCCCCGTCCGTCCGTCCGTCCGTCCGTCCGTCCGTCGGTCCGTCCGTCCGTCCGTCGGTCCGGCGTCCACAATTGCTTGTGGACGCTCTAGAGGCCAAAGTTAAAATTCGATTGGCTTTAAATTTATACACAGTGTTAAAGGTCATGAGACGAAGAAGCCTATTGATTTTCAGCGATTTCCGATAATAACTGTCAGAGTTATGGCCCTTGATCACTTAAAAAAATCTTGTGGACGCTCTAGAGGCCAAAATTAATATCCGATTGACTTTAGATTTATACATAGTGTTAAAGGCCATGAGACGAAGAAGCCTATTGATTTTCAGCGATTTCCGATAATAACTGTCAGAGTTATGGCCCTTGAACACTTCAAAAAATCTTGTGGACGCTCTAGAGGCTAAAGTTAATATCCGATTGACTTTAAATTTATACACAGTGTTTAAGGTCACGAGACGAAGAAGCTTATTGATTTTCAGCGATTTCCGATAATAACTGTCAGAGTTATGGCCCTTGATCACTTAAAAAAATCTTGTGGACGCTCTAGAGGCTAAAGTTAATATCCGATTGACTTTAAATTTATACACAGTGTTTAAGGTCACGAGACGAAGAAGCTTATTGATTTTCAGCGATTTCCGATAATAACTGTCAGAGTTATGGCCCTTGATCACTTAAAAAAATCTTGTGGACGCTCTAGAGGCCAAAATTAATATCCGATTGACTTTAGATTTATACATAGTGTTAAAGGCCATGAGACGAAGAAGCCTATTGATTTTCAGCGATTTCCGATAATAACTGTCGGAGTTATGGCCCTTGAACACTTCAAAAAATCTTGTGGACGCTCTAGAGGCTAAAGTTAATATCCGATTGACTTTAGATTTATACATAGTGTTTAAGGTCATGAGACGAAGAAGCCTATTGATTTTCTGCAATTTCTGATAATTACTGTCAGAGTTATGGCCCTTTATCGCTTATAAAAATCTTGTGGACGCTCTAGAGGCTAAAGTTAATAACCGATTGACTTTAAATTTATACACAGTGTTTAAGGTCATGAGACGAAGAAACCTATTGATTTTCAACAATTTCAGATAATTACTGACTGAGTTATGGCCCTTGATCACTTTCAAAATTTTGTGGACGCTCTAGAGGCTAAAGTTAATAACCGATTGACTTTAAATTTATATAAATTGTTGAAGGTCATGAGACGAACAAGTATATTGAGTTTCAATGAATTTAGATAACTTGAACAGCATGGAGGAGAACTTTATCAAAGCCAAACAAATTCCAATGATTTTCTGATAATTACATAATGAGTAGTTACTTTTAATCAGATTTTAGTGTATTATAAATGTTTCATTACCGAAAAAAGTAAAATATGCGACAACTCTTGTTGACTGCCCGGACGATTTAGCTGCTGTGGGCGTATGTTTCGTTGCCTGGCAACCTATGTTATGAACAATGTGGGGACCCTGTTCATTTATATAGCATACATCGGAATGAATGATTATGAAAACAAAATGGAGGACATGAATGAAATGAGATGATAGGATTCTTTGTTTCTTAGGAATCCAGTATAATTGAACACTGCAGACACTGATCCCAAAGACACTGGTGTGCACGGGATGTTCTAATGCTTAGTTTCTTTAATTTGCATTCATAATGCAAAAGGTCACTTATATTGTGTGATTTTCGCGGTAATAAAGGCAAAATGTGTTTTCGAATGTCGCTTCAGATATCTAGGACATCTTTAGGTCGAATTTTCAATTGAACAGTTTTTAAAGAATAGTTTGCACCAGTCCACGGTTTCCATGCTATGCCGTCAAATTGTTTTGGAGGGATGGCGCCATCTTTGTAAAATCGCCCATTTAAATTCGACGCGTAGCACTTATAATACCACCCGGCACCATGGAAACGTTTAGCACAACTTCCGCCAAATTGCTTCACGACTTTGTCATTGTCAACATCATGGGTACTGAATTTCATTTCGTTATGTTTTGAAAGTCCGTCTCCAGCATCACCATCGTAACCGTCCACGTGCAGTCTATAACCTTCAGCTTCGTCATCAATCCAGAAGTCTTTATACAGGGCTGTCCTCTTCTCATTCTTCCAGTCCGTGAGTTCGACTAGCAGGGAATAATGAGCCTGATTGGTGAGGAAATGTAAGTAATCGTTTCCGAGATAGTATTCATCTAAAGTACCTGGAAATAAACCCAATAAAATATTTTGTATGGTGCGTAAAATGATGTATAGTTTGGGTGCAGCTATGGCGGGTGTGGGGCCAGACAGCGTAAGCTTACTCTTCCGGACACCTGTTACCACTGTTTGTCGTGTATTGTGTACACGGTGAACAGTTCATTTGCTGATTACTCTATTTAACCTTATTACACTATTTTGCCTAATTACACTATTTTGCCTATACAGTTTTTTGCGTATAGAGGACTTCGAGTTTTGTCTAATGCTTTGGATTGTTCGTACTTGGTTTTATTTTATTCATGAAACTGCTATATAAAACTTGGAGGCCCCTTACTAACTGTTTACACCAGCAGGTCCGACAGGACACAACATAATGAAACACAAATAGACGCCTTTCTATCATTTAATATACTTAAAAATCAACATTTTGCGTCTTGATTCTACGGATTGTGAGGCCACAGGCTCAAGCTTGTTCGGCATTGCGCAATTGGTATTGTGCTAGAATAATGCCATTCTCCACGCAAGTCTCGCTATCCAGCTTTCGTGTGGACGGCAAGGGAAGACAACTCTGTTTGAGAGATTGGAATAATGTGTGCTAGAGGATATAACTGAGGTGATGTGGGATAAATGAATTCCTAGAGGTCAACGAACATTCGCTTTTGCTAAACACAATATTAATATTGCTTACTTCCGAACCCGTCTTTATAGGTCTTCCAATCCTGGAAGAAATCAAGCCTTCCACCTTCTCGCTTTTGTACGACAGTCCAGCCTCCGTTTTTCATATCACAGAAGACTTGGACATAATACTTTAAACCAGGCAAGAAAATCTTATAAACGGCACTTCTCTTGACGCCTTTCTGATATAATTCAAAGCAATCTGAAAAGGAAATTTAAATGACAATAGACAGTTCATCAACCTAGGTGGAAGTGGACTTTAAACTCCAGATACGAACAAATTGCAGAGGGTCACCGAAATGGGAAGGGGTTTAAAGCCTTAACCACCAGAATACTTCCGCCAATTTGAGACTTCATTGTTTTTCTATGCATACGTGTATAATCCGAAAAGGAAAATTTGGTCTGGGGACACTTTGTCTTTGTCACACTGCCAATAGACTCTAAAGTGCATTGACAATTTCTACGCGGGATCTCGGGTTTCCGTTCCATCCGCACGACTAGACACCCTCTCCTTGTCCTCCTTGCATACGACACCCCTGACAATTGTTAGGTTGGGTTGGGCTGGAGGGAGGGGAGTCTATACGTTTTTTCTCAGACCACGTGGTTATTCTAACCCGTGGGTTTCTGGTGCTCAATCCAGTGATGCCACTGTCCATAATAAGATCCATAAACCTGGTCTCTAAAAAGAGGATCTTTGTGATTTAACTCTTCAGGTGTTGAGACCAATGCCCTAACCATGCAACCTTATTCTGGTAATGAAGCACTGTCCATAATGAGATCCCTAACATTGGTCTATAAAAGAGGATATTTGTGATTTAACTCTGCGGAACTCACCCTTCGGTTTTTTAAGTCCGTTTGTTTTATATTTAATTGGTCGACCCTCGTCTTTCTCCTCATCATCATCATCTTCGTCGACTTTAGGGGCAGGTTTAGCTGACGCATCCTCTTCATTTATCGTCTTTTCTGTTTTCTTTTCACTTTGTAGCTCCTTCGCCGCTTTCTCCGTATCCTTTCCGTCGACGTCTTTAGTGTCCCCCGCTTCATTTAGCTTTGATTGTTCTGGCTTGTTCTTTTGATTTGCCGTCTCCTCGCTCTTTGGTTCCTTATCTTCCACGCTCTTTGGTTCCTTATCATCTACGTTTTTAAGTTCTTTTTCTTCTTCGCTATTTGATTTAACCGTTTTTTGTATGTTGCCGCTACTCTGTCCATCACCTATCACACTGTCATCAATTCTTGGCTGAACCGGTATATTCGGTTTCCTCAGGAGTTCACCACCAGGGAACTTCTCTAAATAATCCATAAAGTAACCTGCAGTCTTTTCCGAAATGTACTTGGGGCATTTTCTCCAGTATACTGTAGAAAATGGCGGACAAGGAGACAGAATAAGCGAAAACATATAACAAATCTGAGAACTTTGTAGTCCAGCACACGTCCACAAGTGTCGGTTTATCTGGACATCGGGCGTTTCTGGAAGAAATGTGAATCTTTTCCGGCTTACTGGTACTGCCGGCTTCTTTGCGAAATCCACGCGCTCTTCGTTCGACTTAACCTTGCGATCAGAAGCAAGGCTGTCTAATCTTTCAATTATTTTGCTTGAAGCGTCTTGGATTTCCATCTTGGATTTCAAGTCTTGGGTTTCTTTTCTATAAGACAAATTATCGTCGGATAAATCATGTACCTTCTTCATGATATTTGATATGAGTGCCGTTTGATTCATCACAATCTGGTAAAGTATTTGGTTTTGTTCGGCCAGGGCGTCGGACTTGTCTCGCAGCTTGTTCAGAATAGAAGTTTGGTTACTCAGCCAGTCAGTGAGCTGAGTTATTTTGACCTGCTGTTGGGTTATCATTTCCTTTTGCTGTGTGTTATTCGCTTCCGGTAGAGCTGCATACTTGGCTGTATTCTGTTGTTTGGCCTGTTGGTCTTCTAATTCCCCGTGCTGCTTCCTCAACTGCTCGTTGTCTTCGCTGAGCTTGGAATAGCTTTGATTCAGTTTCAGGAGTTCATTCTCTAGTTTGAGAATTTGGAATTCTAATTTGGTGTAACTGTTAGTGTCATTCTGTTTGTGAAGCTGTTGGCCCAGCAGTTGATTTTCTAATTTCATCAGTAATATCTCCAGTTGCTGTATTTTAGACGAGTATTCGGATGCTCTTTGTTGAAATAACAGGTCAAAATGTTCTTGGTTTAATCCTGTATACGAATGTGTTGCTTGATTCTCTGAGTTTTGTCCATTTTCTACTAAATGCGAATTCTTAGATTCTTCTGAACTTTGCTTTGATCTATTGGAATCCTGTTCATTGGTATCGTCGTCGGGTGATGACCTTTTCTCCGGCGTTTTAGCCGGTTTAATCGTTGGTTCGTCTTTGTCTTTATGCTGATCTACTTGATCTTCCATGTCTGAATCTTCACTTGCACCGACGCTCCTCTTGGCCCGGACAGTTTTCGCACTGCTATCTTTATATTTCCGATTAGCTTTGGCTTCAGTTTCATCCCTCAGCTCTTTCTTCCCATCGTTTTCGTCATCCCCAGTCCCCTTTTGTGATTTAAACCCCTCTCGCTTTGAATCTCGATTTTCGCCAGCTTGTTCTTTACTTTTCGTGTCCTTTTCACTGTCTTCCTCGTCAGTGTCCTTTTTAGTTTCATTTGGAATTGGTTTCTTATTAATGTCTGCTTCCTCCTCAATTACGTCCCGCACATTGTGCTGAATCTCTGGGTAATGGTCCAGAGACTGTCCCATCTGATAGCCGTAATAACAGAGAGATGAGCATTGTGATTCCAGTCCACACGAGGATTCCATGTGTTTATATATATCATATAAAGATTGACCTTCGTTTGTGTTGACCTTTTGGTCTGGTTTATGAAGCTCCTCTTCCGTGGCCCCCTCTTGAACCTCTTTTGGTTTAACATTATGGTCTCGTTTATGAAGTTCCTTCTTCGTGGCTTCCTCTTGGACCTTTTTTTGTTTAACCTTTTGGTCTAGTTTATTAAGTTCTTCCTCGAATATATTACGGTAATTTATTTTGATTTCGCCTTCTGGGTCACCTTCTTCCTCATTCAAAAGCTCAGTTTCATCAATTTCGCTTTCTGTTGGATCAAATCCACTGTCTTCATCAGGGGTGCTGTTTGCCGCGGGTTCTTCTGCTTTTACATCTTCTTTGCTTGATGGACGATCAATTGTTTTTACCTCTTCTTTCTTCTTGCGCCGATTTTTGTGGTCATCCTCATCCTCGTCAATATTTCTTCTGGCTTGTTTAGAAGGTCCAGCAGAAGCCTTTTCTCTGTCACCCCTCTGTCCACCCCGCCCCTGTTTAGTCGTCTCTTCTTCGTCATCGTTGTATATCGAGTCCCGTCCAAGTTTTCTTTTAGAAAATGTAACTTTATAATCGTCCAGCAGATCGCAGTCCACCTTACTGGAACCGGAGTGCTGCAGGTTGGCAATCTTCTTTTCGACGTATTCTTGCAGCTTTGCTTGTTCTCTACTCGGGATTTTGGGAAGAATACCTTCATCTTTCATTGCTTTGTACCATTTTTTGATGTCACACAATTTTGCTGAAGACCTGAAATTAAAGGTACAAGTTATTAAAACGGATTTACTGTGTGTGAATCCCGAAATGACCCAGTCCTGTGTTAGGTGGGCGTTAATGATACACCGTGTGTTAATCCAGAAATGACGTGGTTTGTGTTCATTTGGTGTGAAAGATTAACCGTGTTAGTCCCGAAATGACCTCTATGCTATACGGATCAAGGTGAGGACCCTAGGATTCCGCCCCCCCCCCCACCTTATTAACAAATCGCTTTTTATTGTCATGGATTTTATGAAACGTTAAAATAATAGCTCAGTGTTGGCTGGGGTAAATTTACAACACGATATTTCATAATTATTTCATGAGTAGGACATATGCGCCCCTTACAACATATCTGCGTTAACACGTTCTATAACTGTTGAAATCCTTCAAGCAGAGTCCACATAATTATGACATTTTTATTTCAATATCAGAATATATCGACATGTTTGGCCCGGCTGGCGCAGAAAAATAAAAATAAACTATCAAACCACATTCTATTTGTTCGTTCATTCATTCATTCATTCATTGACAGTTAAAATTGAAAATGACTGGCACACGAAAAGAACAAAATACTTTGGGTTGAACGTTTCCCAAAATTGTACAAATAAAACGTCAAACAGAAAAATACGAATGATCGATTGCCTGATAATAATATATTGACAAATTTCTACGTTTAACCACATTCCATTTGTTTGTTCATTCATTCATTCATTCATAGTTAAATAGTTAAAATTAAAATGACTCTCACACAAGAAGAACAAAATACTTTAAGTTGAACGTTTTCCAAATATGTTGTCATTATACAACGTCAAGCAGAAAAATACAAATGATCAATTTCCTTATAATGATATATTGATAAATTTCAAAATCAAACCACATTCCATTTGTTTGTTCATTCATTCATTCATTTATTGATAGTTAAATAGTTAAAATTAAAAATGACTCTCACACGAGAAGAACAAAATACTTTAAGTTGAACGTTTCCCAAATATTATGTACAAATATAACGTCAAGCAGAAAAATACAAATGATCGATTTCCTTATCATAATATAATATTGACAAATTTCTACATTTTTTAACTTTTATAAAGAAAAATGTTTGATTGTATTTACCGTTTGGTGGATTTTTTAAAAATATTTTTGATATTAAAAAAAGAAAACTTACCTGTGAACAAAAATAAACAAAATGCAAATCGTGAATCCAAAAACGTGTAATTTTGACATCGTTGAAGCCTGGGTTTTTGAATAGTTTTAAATGAATCACTTTCTGTCGCGCACTTGGATATCTAAAAAAGTTCCTTTCTCGCCTTTCAAGTGTTTTCTGACTTTTAACAGTAGAAATTCCTTTAAATATTGAAGACACAACTGATGCAATTCATTGGTTTGACGTGGAACTGGGATTAATAAAAGAAATCCCCCTCGTGCAGTGTCAACGTCATTAAGAACTAAATTTAAGCGAAAACGTGGACGTGAAATTGATTCTTTGCGACAGCTTGACTTTCCGTCTTCAACCCTTACTTTCATTTTAAATCTCCCCTTCTCTGCTTGACTGAAACCAATATCGATTTTTGTTTATTTTTAGGCTACCTGTACGGGTATATCGATTACGATAAACCATCGTCATTACTGTTTTATATTAGGCCAATTATTAATAGTAATAGTAATAGCTAAATCGCTAACATTTGGGATCTAGAAATTCACAAAAGTGGTTCGCAACGCATATATTACTGTAATGTGAATGTATATAAACTGACGATTTTGGAGGATTTTGAGTTACGGAATTAGGTCCTTTAATAGTAATAGCTATAGTCCGAATTGGGGGGGGGGCCGAATGGTTAGCACGTGTGTGCTGTATCATAAAGCCTGTCAATGAGTCAACAGGAGTACTTGGTTGTATGTGACAAGGATCGAGTAGGGGCGCCTGTCCAACCTTGCTGGTTTTCTCCGGGTCCTCCGATTTCCTCCCACTGCTAAACCGTATGTTTGTCCCGAAATTACCTGGTTTGTGTCGAGTGGACGTTAAACCCAATTTATCTCTCTCTCTCTCTCTCTCTCTCTCTCTCTCTCTCTCTCTCTAGTCAAACTTTAAATTTGTAACCCATTTGAAACTAGCCTTTAAACGATATAGCCTGTAGACTAAATGTCGCTTCTGAAAATACATGTATGGGTGGGCGCCCCATTTCATTTCATTTTCAGTTTAAAGGGGCTAAATCGCTAACATTTGGGACCTAGAAATACACAAAAGTGAGTCGCAACGCAAATAATATTGTAATATGAATGTAAATAAACTAATCTTCATTCAATGGTTTCCGTTCTTACTCCAATTTCAAATCAGTTATGTTCGACGAAATAAGCCAGCAATGTCAATTGGGTGCACATTTCTAGCGTCTAGTTATTCCAGTTTACATAACTCCGTTTGATTTGGTGTAATATGTTTAGCCTCGTCCCCCGAGTCTCTCAATACAAATGGGGCTGAATCGCATTATGGTACACGATTCGAGTA
Source organism: Patella pellucida (assembly GCA_917208275.1). Lineage (NCBI taxonomy): Eukaryota > Metazoa > Mollusca > Gastropoda > Patellidae > Patella > Patella pellucida. Next base: position 72,243,552 of record OU795040.1, read on the forward strand.
CCAATGTTAAAAAAAAATATTTTGTCTTAAATATCGGATATCAGAAGCTCATCTTTTCCCGGTAAGTTTACGTCATTAATGTTGATTTAAATTGACCAATAAATCGTGTTTTTGATGTCCAAGATTTGGGGGGATTTTGAGTTACGGACTTAGGTCCTTAACTCAGATAAAATAAGAGATTTTCAGTGTGAATTTTAAATTCAAAATACCCTAAGGGAAACAACTCGATCGAGCTTGTTAAACAGTGCTATATGATATTAATAATGATTAAAGCCAAACAATTTTACGGGTCTGGCTGCTCTACAATTTAATGCGAAATGCTTGGATTGGAATAATCATCCCAACTGTACCCATATATCACCGTAACGACGACGTAATTTACTATATAAAAAAAACACCCTATTCTATCATCTTTTTTGTTTTATTAATTTCAATCAAGACAAAAAAATAGCAGAATTATTTATAATTATGGAAGCTTTAAATGCTTCTGTTTTTCTTGCAGTTTTTCATAAATTGCTGTGATTATAAAAATCCGTAGGCCTACGTATCGTTTCATAAATAAAGTCCAGCCGAAAAATATCCTGAAAGCTTTCGGAATTCGATATAGGAGTAGGCCATAGCGCCGCTGCCCGGGCAAAATTTCCCTCATAGCACACTGTATGACGTATGCCCGTCTTCCATTAGCCCAGGTTAGGTGCATAAAAGTATTTCATTCATTCTTGGGAGGAAAACTCAAGTCGTTCAATTAATTACTATTTTAAAAGTGAGGTTATTTTAACAGTAAAGCCATAATAGTAGTGTTATTATTAATATTAATATTATTATTACAGAATATTCATGGTGCGCCCTTTCATATAACACGACGTTAAGGGGCACTTTACAAAGTGACAATGTAATCATAAATAAACAACAAGATTATGAATTATGATTTGTATAATTTTCAAAACAAACACGATATTCAAACAGTTATGGTTCATAGGTTTACAATTTATCATAACCGTTCATAATTTTGAGATACTCCATAACATTGTATAAGAATGTGTGTTGCGTATCATGATGTATGATTCATAATATTCAGCTGGGTGATGGATGCATTCGTTCGATTAAGTGCTTAATTGCGCGCATGCGTCTGTTAGATCTAGCCGCCATGTTTGTGTAATTTCCGCCTTTTCGCAAGACACTGTAGTAAAACAAGTTCGAAGTACCTGAGCTCGTTTGTTTGAACTGTGCAGTCGATTGACGTGTGTGATATATAAAAGCTTAGAAGACAATAATAGCAACTTTTATAAACATGGCAGATCCTAGAACAGACGACTTTTTGAGTAGCCAACCCGAAAGTAATAATTTCAGTGATTTTGAGCAACTGGATAAACCCGATGCTGGTCCAGAAGCTGAAAATTTGGGATTTGATCAAGATGAAGAAATAACATCCACATCTTTCGGAAATGAAAATTTAGCAGAAGAGGATCTTTATGCTGCCGGTGCGTCGGAGGCTACGCCAGTTGATAACTCCCCAGATCCCCTAATTTCTTTTGGTGATGAACCCACTTACACCCGTCAATCTGAACCCTCCCCCCCTAACGTGGAACCACTGATGAATTTTAACCCACCCAGTTTTGGGGTAGACTCCTCATCCCCACCCTCCGCCACAACTCGCGATCCCACCCCACCTTCTACCCCAGAACCATCAGATTTTACGAAAACAGGACCGAAATCAGTATCAGTGACACAGGAAGAAACCAAGAAAGAAGGTAATTTGTTTGCCAAACACATTGCTTAATTGAATGGTTTATTTAGGCTAATTATAAATTAGGCTAAATCATGATCCTTAAAGTAGATAATTGATTGAGGCCTTCTAGAGTATTCCTCCAATAGGAAACCATTTAGTAAATAGTGAATGTTAGAATATTAAAGAATGCAAAATTTGTTAGATTTCGGCTTACTACGATATATTTACACAGTACACTTCACTAACGTAGCGGTACCAAAGATTTTACCCCGTTTCCTTAGCCTAGAAGTAAAAAAACAATCTGCTTTAAAGTTTAATTGAGGCCTATATCTCATGACATTGAAATTATTTTTATAGTTTACTTCATGCATTTTTAGACTAGTAGGCTACATGTATACCTTCTAAACTATAAATTGAATGAAATACAATACATTGTATTGTAATATTATATGTTAGTCTTGCTTTAGAAATTTGCATGTGATTTCCACGCATACATACACTGTACACGATTGCATAGTACATGTCCTGAGTCACGCATTTTAAAGACTCTTTTCTTTTCACTCAGACCTAAGATCAATAAGCTTACATTTTACTATTACTTTGAGCTTGAACTTTTACAATATTTATTAGCTTAACTGGTGTAATGCCTAAACTTTCTATTGTTGACATTTTTGCATCAACAGGTCTTAATTCTTTGATTGGATCTAAACATGACTTGTTAGTTTATGTTATTTAACTATTACTGGTAATTTAAATGGGGTTAATCTATATAAATTAATTTTCTATAATATAAATTTTACGACTGATACTGATGACTTGTAATTATACCCTGATTACTGATACTGAATCAAGTCTGGAGGTCACTGACTGATTTACACAGCTTAAAGGTCTATTATATGTCCACTCTTCTAAAACATGCATAGTAGTGTGTCCTTGTTCTATTTATAACTCTACTTTTGATTTAGCTTTTGAATCTTTCTCTTGGATGTGGTATTGACTTTCTTTTGTTTTCTTAATTTATTTGACAATGATTAAATTAAAGTTTGAAACATTAAATACATGTACCGGTATATACATGTAGGCATGTTGCAATTAATTCTGTTAAATTAAAGTCTAATTTACTGTATCAAAAAAAAATGTGTAAAAATAAAAATACTGGTACTTACAACAAAATGTCCTTTAATATTTATTTTTGATAATGTCAGAGGCTGGATATATTGTTGATTATGCCAGACATGTATTGGCTATATTTTTGATAAAACAGGATGAATATCTTAGGCCTAAATACTAATTTTATTTAATATGGATTTTCCCACTTACATGTATCTCATCTGTTAAGTTATGAAATATTACAATTTACGCAGACGCACTCATCCATACAAAAGTAAATTTGAAAAATGTGACTAACTGGCAACTGCTTCAATGACTTTTATTCTACTTAGGGTATTTGTTTGATTGCCTGGCAAACTATCTTTGTTATTGCTGTAGTTTAGATCATACTGTGTGTGAAATGGCTTTAATGATCGTCCGCTTCCCCGGAGGTTATATTGCCCACTGATTCAGTATGGCACTTGTACTAGAGTAGATTATAGAATGTTTACAGCATGCCTCTCTCTATTTATAGTAACATAGCTTAAAATACACATTTGTTTTCCATAGAACTCTTAGTACATGTAGAACATTTAAATTAAAATCCCATTTCATTTCATTTCATTTCATAGAACTCTTCTGTTGATGTTTTTTATTTTTAAAAAACAATCTTTTTAGTGTGTTATTCTTAGTTTAAAATTTTGGCTACAAAATTATTAATTTTTTTTGTTACATGTACATGTATATCTGTGATTATTTATAGCTGGACCTGACTGACCATGACATCATCACAGCCATCTTGGAATTGAAGTCTGTCAATCGATGTGCAATATGAACAACCATGTCAAATAAAGTGTTGATCATAGTTCCTGAATTGGCGAAATCGTAGGCATTTTTGTCATCCCCAAGAACATCAATAGGAACACGATCAAATTTTGAATAAGGGCTTTGGAACCAGTTATTGGTCAAAAAATCCATTACAAATTCCCCCCCCCCCCCAATTTTTTTTTATGTTTTCAACATATCAAGACGATCAAACTATATAGGCCTGTGTTAGATATTTATTGCTAAATTTGCGGGAAATAAAAAAAATCGAGAAATGGAGACAATAAACCTATGTGTATACATTATTTTTATTGCTAAATTCTCTGGAAAAGTGGATAGAATGTATCGTATAAATCATTCATTATTTGCAATGTCTGATATTATAATGATCTTAGTTTTATCCTCAAACATTCTTGCTTTATAGCTTTGCCTGAATGGATGACACAAACTATTGGTGAATAGATTTTTCGTCTGCATTTGCATATTGCATCATTCATTTTCCTTGCATGATATTGATATTTGAAAGCAATTTTTGCATGTTTTGTTTTTTTTTATTTTAGAATTTGATTTCCAGACATTTATTTCTGATTTCATTTTATACAGGAAATCTGTAGGGATTCAGGCTTCAGCACATCATTCACAAGTTATTTCATTATGGTCCATTTAATTATCATTTATGAATGATCTAGTAAAAAAAATATATTTATAAGCGTTTGGGTAATCGATTACTGTAAGTAACAAGCTCTTCCAGTATTTGAAAGGAATTTAATATTTTATAATTTATGTATTAATGTCACACGTAAATGTTAGAATTAAAGTAGATAAGGTTGCAGAATACATTCAATTTAATGGACACATAGAGGGATAAAAACAGATCCTAATATTTGATAAATTTAAATTTTATGATTCACATAAGTTTACACCCGTTTATAACAAAAATATCCAGCTATGCTTTAATGCTACCTGTACTTGTATTATGCAGTCCATGATTCTTTTTGAGCTATTTATGCAGCTTAAAGCCCCAATACCACTCTTGTTGTAACTGAATAATTTGTCCCAATCTTTATTCTGGTCAACAAATTGTACTATTTTACAATATTCCAATTAATAAATGATACAAATTTCATCCTAACCCACCTAATTTTAAAAATTGGAAAAATTCAACCACATGCTGTAACATGGTTTGAAAAGCCTTACGTAAGCACTTTCAAATGCAACTTGGATTTAAACATATTTTCGAACCCTCTGGACAAGTAAGATAGGTTGTAATGGATAATTTACACAACAGGTAGGACACTTAACCATCTAGTAGTTAGAATAAGGCTAATTTTTTTTCTCAACCTGTCAAGCCAGCAAGAGTGTTATTGTCCCTTTAATGTACCATCCTTTTTTAATGAGCTTAAATTATGTAGATAACAAAAATCAAGATCACCTTGTTATGATATGATACCATGATTTGCATATCTTTAAAGATCAGTTTTAATAAGCCCTTAATTTATTCTTGCAGGGCCCGTCTTCCATTAGCCCAGGTTAGGTGCATAACAGTAGGACATTAAACCCCATTTCATTTCATTTATTCTTGCAGTGCACTGATGCAGTACAAAGTAATACAGTTAATAATATACATATTATATACACAAGTCTATTATGTTTGTAAAATACTTGATTTAAAATTTATTATCAAACTCTTAGAACAGTGCAAATAGGGTACTGTCGCAGTGTCGGCCAGACACATACATTGTACGTAATAATATTGACCCTGCTGGATAGCTTCACTTACCTAGACAGTAGATATTTATATTTAGTTAAAGACACAGTATTTAAAGAGATAAATCTGCCCATAATCAGTTCTCTAGACCTTTGGATGGTTTAATTTTTAAATGATTTAAACACCATTGCCAGTTAATAATCTAATTAAAAAATTTGGTAATCCAGACTTTTTTTTAATATCGTATAATCTTAAATCGTCAAACTTTGAACTACATGTATCTAACGAACGCCTTCAGTCAGTGAGACAACATTGTAAACTGCGGACATTAGCCATTCATTTTATATTCAAAAACAACTGAAAACTCAATCAGTTACAGTCTGATTCAAAAGTATTTTTTTTTTTTTAACGTTGGAATTTATTAATTTACTAATGATAAATTGCTTTTCAATTGGTTTTTAAGTGAAAATTGAATAAAGGAAGACATTTATTTTACATGTTTTTATTTTTGTGTTTCTGTGGATATTTAAGTGTGTAGAAGATAAATTTATGGATATGCAAATTGTCATGGAAATACTGGCATCAGTGAGTAAGAAGTTAAGAACATATTTTAAACAAAAAAAAATTGTTTTAATATGTCGATTATATACAGGTCACAATTCTATGGAATACAATTACTGCTTATTACTGAGCGATGTTTCGACTAGGCTTCTATAGTCATTATCAAGCGATGACTGGAGAAGCCTAGTCGAAACATCGCTCAGTAACTAATAAGTAGTATTTGTATTTTATAGAATTGTGACTGTATATTCCAGTTCCAATTATTAAATACCATTGAGGCATTGGAACAATGATGTCTACTGACCTAGGGCTATAGCTTAGTCAGTCTACTCATCTAGTTGTATCCAGTAGGGCTATAGCTTAACGTCTTCAGATTTTATTTACAAAATTTATTGTCGAATGTTGCAAGTGTATTCATAAATCTTCTGTTCATTCATTATTCATTTATTCTTTTATTGTTTATTGTTCTTGGTGTTTATGTTACATGGTACTTGTTGTTCTGGTCTATTGTTAAAATAGTCTCTATTAACCAGTGTTGTATGTATACTAAACTACACTAAATGTTCTGTATTATTTCAAATTTCACTCACACCAAGTGTGTTACTGAAAACCAACCAAGTGAAGTCCCTCCCCTAAAATCTATGGTTCAACCTTCCCCCACCCCCCCTGATACATGGCTAGCCTCTACTTTTATTTTATCTTTTCCTCCTTCATCATTACCGTAGCTTACTACATTTTACTGGCGGATTTTAGCCAAAGAATCACTTTTTAATTTCATATTTTCATATGGCTTGATCAAATGCTTATTTATTTATATATTCATTCAGCTTTATAAATTATGTGCTTGTTTATGTAAAAATCATTTTTATATGCACTGTAATAATCAAAGAAAAAAAGAAGATTCAGAAATTAATTTCATACAGGCTTTGCGAAACGTAGGCCTGGAATTTTATATTTTTTTTGTTTGTTTTTTTTTTAGGATCATGGATGAAGAATGTTGACCCAAGAGGTAATGTGAACTTTAAATTGTATAATTTTCAATATAATTTATAATGAATGTCTTTTATTGTACGTAGTAGAATATGAATCTTCATTCAGGACTTGACAAAACCCTACTACATGTAGCTATTCCCGCTTTCAGCATTTTCATTTTTCAATTATGGGTGCCAACTTTCGAATGAACTACCTAGAAACATCAGAGAGTGTACCCAACTACCGGTATCTCAGTTTAAATCTAAACTGAAGACTCGCTTGTTTAGTAACTGATATAAATAGAACCATGCACATACCATTGTGTAAATATGACTGTACAGCGCTTAGAAATAACTATTGTTATAATGTAGTGCTTTAAAGAAATTATCGCTTGTGTGTTAAAATCATAATGTTCTTCCACTTCAGGGATATTACTTCTTTAATGAGGAGAGTTAAGTCCCTAAACCTGCGTTAAATAGCTTGAATTGAATATTGTGATCAGCAACACAGGACACTTGAATGAGGAGAGTTAAGGGACTTAACTTAAGTCCCTAAACCTCTGTTTAATAGCTTGAATATTGTGACCAGCGACACAGGATGTACCTTGGTTAGTGATTGATAGGATTATCAAGTCTTTTAATGACTTGAAGTTTTGACACTAAGAGAAACAAGCTTGTGGATTACATTTTACACCTATTGACCATGGCCTATTTTAGTTTGCACCATAAACTACATTTGGTGTCAGTATGACATATATTATATTAATGCTCTGTTAGATTTTCTGAATGTCCCATTGCAAACGTTTTAAAGCCTCTACCATTACATTATGGTTGGCTTGGTTGTTTTTTCGTATTGCCTGTTACAGCTCTATCAGTTCTGTTTAAATCAGGATTCTCCATTGTTCAAAAAGATACATGACATAAAAAATAAATTCTACATGGTTCAACAATGTCAATTTATTATTTTCCTGACAGGGGTGGGTGGGGGAGGGGACTATGAGCGAAAATATTGTCATCACTTGTCATATAAAAACAGGCCTGGAAATATCGGTTTAACATGTACCTGACAAAATGTCAGTCACTAATGAAATAGTACATGTTACTGACATTTTCAACTTAGTGCCGTACATGTACATGTATTAATATTATCAATAAAAAAGACAAATCAGTGCCAGACAAAATGACAGACACCAAAGCTTTGTGCCTGACAAAGTCTGAATCTGTGCCTGACATTGTCTGTGACAGGTGCCCTTTACCCATTCTTGTTATATAAAAAACAATTTTCACACACATAGAAGGGATATTCGGTGTGAGGAAGCATATTTTCTGACTTTTAAATCACCCCCAGGGATTTGAGAAAGAACAGAAGGACATATTGAGGGAAAAAGGAACATTGTGGAATTATATCCTGTTATTGACCTGACAGAGCCTCAGTTAATGTGTCTGGGATGTTGATGACGGGTCAAGTAATATATGACATTGTGATTGACAGGTTACGTAACTTCATACAGATATACATGATAATATGGTCAAATTGTGTAACTTCCTATGAGTATTAGATTGTACTTATCATTATTTGTCAAGTTGTGTAATCTTCGTAGGCCAAACCTGTTTAATTTTTAGATGTTGATCATATAGAATTTTCTTAGGCCTAAGTTATTTAATTTTTAGATCTTTGGGGTTTTGATGATTAAAAGGCCATGCTTAGGCATGCTAGCCTCGGCCCTCTTGGACTTAAATTTCAAATCTTTTGTACAGAAAGCATTTCAAAACATTTGTACAAAAAGCATTTGATCAAAGTAGCAAAGAATTTCTTTGTTCTTAAAAATCTTTCTTCCCCTCCCGTGAAACTTGTCTACGATATCACCCAAGGTTGAAGTGGACGTTCAACACCAGATACAAATGAACGATCCGAAGAAATGGCCCTCGTGGACTTGAATTTCAAATCTTTTGTACAGAAAGTAGAAAGCTTTTCAAAACATTTGTACATTTGATAAAAGAAGCAAAGAATCTTTTTGTTCTTTAAAATCTTTCTTCCCCTCCCGTGAAATTTGTCTACGATATCACCCGAGGTGGAAGTGGAAGTTAAACTCCAGTTACAAACGAACAATCCCATGAAATATCAATCCAAATATTTACCGGTATTTTTTTTTTGCGGATGACCAAAAGTTAAAATTTATGAGTGTGACATTATCAATGATATACGATGTTGGCTAATAGAAAACACATACTGTAGGTAATAAATAATAGACTCCAGGTCTCTCTAGGTGTTGTTAAAATTGAAGATTATGTCAATAAAGTCCAACTGATTGCACAGCAAGATCGAAGTGCATAATTCGTTGATTTATAATGGTTATGTGTACATGTAGCTTGAAGACATACCGTAATAATATTAATATGTCAAGGTAAAAGATAATCAGAAATGATTTATATTCTAACATCTTGACTTCAAAAGAAGGCTTGATCTTGTTTTAAGTATGTACATCTTATCAAGGCCTTCACGTAATACCCTGCATATCTCTCGGCATTAATCTCGAGCTTTCCAGCAAAAAATGTCTACCCGTGATAATCCATAGTGTTTTTATTCTCATTTGCCTTTGGGATTTTTCACTTGTTTGGATTCTGTCGCCTGTTGGATCTTATAGCGAAAGTGTGCCTAGTAAATGATCCCATTATAATGTCCATGCAAGATTGTTCTCCTTGACATTTGCACTGTTTACATGTACATTTGATGTAAGGGTAGGGTCAAAATTCATCCTAATGCACTGCATAGCATTTGCACAGGACATTATAAATCTCATGCAATTTCTATTTTCTCTTCAGGAATATCAACCTAGGGTTAAATTTACAGGTAGTTTAATGTAATTTGCATTATGTAATTAACCCTTTAAGTGCGCTGTAGGTGCTATATTATGTCTTGGACAACTGCCACTCACTGAGCGTAAGGCTTCATATAACGCCTTGGAGGTATTGACCCAAACTAATTTTCTTAGAACATAGTACATACTTCTTTGTCACTTTGTCAAATTAATTACACAATAGGGGGTAGTTAACGTTTTAAAAACGTTACAAAACGGGTTAAATTTACAGATTCTGAAATAAGCATTAAAACTATTAGCCCGCTTGGTGTGGAAAAGTAGGATGTTAAACACATTTCATTTATCAAGATATATAAATGCAGGAATATTGAGATTTGCAAGTCAACATACATTGTATTGCGCGTGAAGCTGAGAACATGTACAAGCCATCAAGTCAGTTCTCGGATAACAAACGCCACTAGATCTGTTTTGTCACTAACAGTAGATTTAGGTCAGCCACTGCCAGTGTGTGACCCAGTTATTGATTTTTTCAGGAATAAACAGTAGTATAGGTAAGCTGAGAGCTTGTTGTGTGGTTCCATGTAACCAATAGCTCATATAGACTGACTAACTGACTACAATGTAACTAGTATAAGTTGTTGGCTTATGACTGCAGATTGAAAACAATCTACCGCTAAACTCTCTCTCCCTCTCTCTCCCTCTCTAACAACCAGTCTTAATGGCTTTATAATGTTAGGTCAATCAGTCATAAGTTCATTATATCACGCTTCAGTACTGTTGTGTACATACATACTTTATGGTGATTATTCTATTATGGTGACTAATACTAATTTATGAGAGAGGTGGGGTTTAAGGTCCACTGACACAAACTAGGTCATTTTGGGACTAACCTACATGGTTCAATTATATTTCCATATTTGCTTACGCGTAGGAGTCTTTAGCAGTGGGAGGAAACCACGCCAGTTGACTCAATGACGGCTTTTCTATGATAACCATTCAGCCATCCAACCCCCCTACTAATTTATGAGTTTTTCTTTGGATATTTGGTTGGATTCTTGTCCACAGTGATGCACAAAATAAAAATGACTATCCAGCTGTTGAGTGAAGTGAGGGGGTGGGGTTGGCAGGGTTTCGTTCTGCACCTACATGTACATTGTTAAATATTTCACTTTGGTGACTAATTCTAATTTCAACCTAGATGTATTATATTATATTAAAGTAGTTGCCTTTTGGTAATTAGAAATTTATCTGACCATGGAAATAAATTTTATAAGGATTTTTGGGGTATGAGAATGCAGTCCGAGGATATGTATGACTTAGTCTTCTTGTTTTTGTATTCTAGCATACACTTAGTGACTTATCTGTTTAGTCTGCCGAGACCAACATATCTCTGAACGTGACCCAAGGGTGATTTATGTTTGGTTCTGAATTATTAATAGGTGTTTTCTTGTAGTGTATATTTGTATTTATTGTACATGAATTATATTGTACTACTATTTATTTGGATGAAGCGTCTTGTTGTTGTTCTTGCTCTTTTGGGTCCAACCTCGTGGCTTTTCTCTGGGTCCCCCGGTTTCCTCCCACTGCTAAAGACCCCTACACACAAGAGAATTATTGAAATAAAATTAAACCATATATGGGTCCTGAAATGACCTAGTTTTATGTGGAGTGGAGGTTAAACCCCATCTCTCTCTCTCTCTCTCTCTCTCTCTGCTCTGTTGGGCAATGATCTTTGAGAAAACTTGACATGCAGGACCTCGTTTTTTATACGATGTCGCAATTGACAAAATCCCAAGATGGTGGTTACTAGCTAATATCATTGGTATTATTTCATTGGTACTTAAGCAGCCACGGTGGCTAAGTTGGTAGGATGTTGGCTCACTAACTTAGAGGTTGTGTCATCGATCCCTGCATTGGCTGAGAAAGTTCATCAGGGATTTTCCAGCGTGGTTTCCCCTGGCCTGTGATGCATTGGTACTTTACTATTATAAACTTTTATGGCTAGACGTTGTAAAAATTTCTGTCATTGCTTCAGGAACATAGGGGAAACCCTGCTACATTAAGCAGAATTGTAATGTGTATGTAAAGCCATTTTCTGCTACATTGTATTTGACAATGGTAAAAAACACCTAAACATCCATTTAGAGTTGGCACAGGAACCAATGGGTTTCTAAGAATGATAGTCCAGAAATGACCAAGTTTGCGTCGAGTGGATGTTAAACCCCATTTCTCTCTCTCTCTTTCTAAGAAAGAAACAAGCTACAATGTACATGTAGTTTTTCCTACATGACTCTCTGTTGGTTTGTTTTTTGCTTACGATTTGCCCATGTAAATGCTTTCTTTGATGAAAGAATTAAGCCATTTGATTACACCTTTGAGTCGAAGCACATATCTCAAATTTTCTCTCTTTATTTGCCCCTGTGGATTTCTGACACATGTTAATAATCTAAGGCAGCGTTTCTCAACCTTTTCTCACCGTTCACCCCTAAATTAATTCCCAACCGACCCATTTAACCCCCATTTGCTCCTGGTGATTGTCACATATGACCATTTTTGTCCCCCGCCTTTCGAAGAAAGCAGGGGACTATTAAAATGGGTTCGTCCGTCTGTCCGTCTGTCTGTCCGTCTGTCTGTCTGTCTGTCTGTCTGTCACACTTTTTGGGACACAATAACTCTCTTTCTAATTGAGCTAGAATATTCAAACTTGGTGTAGGTGTTTATTAGGTCATTACCTTGATGGAGTTCGAAGATGAGCATTTTCCGCTTAGGGTAAGCAGAGATAAGCAATTTGATTGGTTGATGCTTTGGGACACGATAACTTAAGTTGTAATTAAGTGAGAGTGATGAAACTTGGTATATAGTTTTATTTCATCAATACCTTGACTAAGTTCGATAATGAGCATTTTCTGCTCAGGGTAAGCAGAGCGATAAGCAATTTGATTGGCTGAGACTTTGAAACATAATAACTCTCCTTCTAATTGAGCTAGGATATTCAAACTTGGTGTAGGTGTTTATTAGGTCAATATCGTGATGAAATTCGAAGATGAGCATTTACCGCTTAAGGTAAGCAGAGATAAGCAATTTGATTGGTTGATGCTTTGGGACGCGATAACTTGAGTTGTAATTAGGTTAGAATGATGAAACTTGGTATATAGTTTCATTTCATCAATACCTTCACCGAGTTCAATAATGCGCATTTTCTGCTCAGGGTAAGCAGAGCGATAAGCAATATGATTGGCCGAGACTTTGGAACATAATGACTCTCCCCAAATTGAGCTAGGATATTCAAACTTGATGTAGGTGTTTATTAGGGTTAATACCTTGATGGAGTTCGAAGATGGGCATTTTCTGCTTAGGGTAAGCAGAGATAAGCAATTTGATTGGTTGATGCTTTGGGACGCAATAACTTTAGTTGTAATTAAGTGAGAGTGATGAAACTTGGTATATAGTTTTATTTCATCGATACCTTGACTAAGTTCAATAATGAACATTTTCTGTTGAGGGTAAGCAGAGCGATAAGCAACTGATAGGTCTAGTCTTTGAAACACAAAAATTCTCCTTCTAATTAAGGTAGAATGTTAAACTAGGTGTAGGCGTACAGGTGAATGCCTTGATAGAGTTCGATGATGAACATTGTCTGATTCTATGTGGTAGAGAGTGATGAAACTTAGTGTATTGTTTGATTGCTCAATACTTTTGAAAAAAATAAATGTGCGATTAATTAATATGTGTCATCTATTTTTTTTGGCATTTCGGCGGGGGACATCAGCCTCACTGTTGGCTTGTTGAAGTTACACTGGGAGTGTGGTCATTCACCCCCTGGACACGAGTCATTCCCTCCTTGGGGGTGAATTCACCCCAGGTTGAGAAACGCTGATCTAAGGTAAGGTTAAACAGGAAGAAACAAGCACCTGTTTTACCCTGTAGGATTATAGTATCAATCATCTGTTACATCACTATGTTACATCATCTGTTACAATACACTTGTACATACAAGATGTACAACATTGATGGATGAATAACTAGTCTTGTATTGTTATTCTATATCACATGGTTAGATAAATACATGATTGTTTGTCTCCAGTTTACATGTACCGTATTTCCTCTAATAAGCGCCCGGGCGCTTATTTTTTCAGCACCACTTGACCCCCCGGCACTTATTGGGTAAAGCTGTCATTTACCATGGACATTGGGCCGGAGAATCTTTTGAATTACGGCATTTGATCAAATTCAATCTAATGTCTATTAGAGACCTGGCGCTTATTGGAGGCCCGAAGCTTATTTTCTCAACTACCCTTAACCCCCGGGCTTATTAGAGGAAATACGGTACATGTATTTCAGATGTATCTATCTCAGTGGCCAAATAGTATACTTATATTTTATTACATGATTGTTTGTCTGCAGTCAACATGTTTATCATTCTATTATCTATCTCAGTTGACAAATAGGCTTTAAGATTGTTTGCCTACAGTTAACATGTTTTTCTACATGATTTATGTAGATTTTATAGTTGTATTAAAGATATTCCTAATCGTCGGGCTGCCGATTAGGGAAACCCTTACATTTTTGTCCTGTATGCACTCCACAAGTGTTTTTTCAGGGAACCCAGTATTTTTCTAGTAAGACTGGATATTTCAACTTATATGTACCAAAATACCAAAATTACAACACTTCTATTGGAAATAACCACCTGATAAATACATGTACTTTTCTGGGAATGTTACTTTAAACTTTAGGTGTGTGTTTCTAGGGTGTGGTATAAACTATATCTGGTTATATAAACATATATATGATAGTTCATTTAGGAATAACCATTTTAGTATTATTGTGATACATTTATGTACCGGTATCAGAATGTTTGAAGTTTGTACACGTGCTGACATTCTATAGCTAAGATCTGTTTCTAGGGTGTGGTATAACTGTTTTTATTTACTTGTCTTGTAAATACTTTTGTTATATAATATGGTTTATGTCAATCGGCTCTCACCAACTTATCGTTGTTCTTCACTGAATTGTTTTACATGGATCATTGTTTTTTGATAGTATTTGTACTTTTACTCTTACATGTACATGGGTCAGAAAGGCTCTCAGCAACTTATTGTTTTTTCACTGAATTGTTTTACATGTGCTTGTTCTCTTACATATAAAATGGGTGACATCATCAGGGTTGAAACAGAATAATCGTATTATTCCTATCCTCTGTTGAGATTACAAAGATTATCAGGTTTCCACTCCAGCCAGGTTGGCCTTCTTTGCCAGTGATGCAGGAAGGGTGCTCGCCGAGGTTGGGGCACTTGGAGCTGGCAAGAAAAAAGGTTAAGTCATCTGTATCGATCAAAAAAGAAAACTGATGACACCTAAAGAGTATACCATTGCTCTACACTGTCTAGATGAAATTTTCCCCTATTGCACACTACATGACATAGGCATGTGTCTATTAGACTGGTGGGGGTTGGATTGCTGACTGATTAGCGCATTCGCATAATATCATAAGGTCTGTCATTGAGTTAGCTGGTGTGTTTTCGATTCCCCAATTGTACGTGACAAGGAATAGGGTTGCCTATCCAACTACGTTTGTTTTCTTCGGGTCTTCAGTTTTCCTCCAACTTCTAAAGACACCTACGCGCCATCAAATTATTGAAATAAAAATTAAACCATATAATATGTTAGTCCCAAAATGACCAGGTTTGTGTCAAGTGGTTGTTAAACTCCATTTCTCTCTCTCTCTCCCATTAGCCTGGTCTGTGCAGAAAAGTTGCACAGTAAACCACAATTCTCATATACCCCAGTTAGTGCATTTAGCCCCATTTCATACTATATATATTGTGACATCATGTACCAGTACATCTATGAAACCTTACAGGTTGTTGCTGTACTACACAGTACATATAAGATTATGTGCTATTTTTATACGCCCACATTTTCATGTGGACGTATTATGTCGTCGCCCTTGTCCGTCCGTCCGTCCGGATGTCCGTCCACAATTGTTTGTGGACCCTCTACAGGTCACAATTCTTGTCCGATTTTGACGAAACTTGAAATGTAGCTTTATCACCAAAATATCTCGGCTGCTTTCGATATTGGCATGTATCGGATCAAAACTTCATGGATTATGGCCCCTGATTGTACGAAAAATCACGTTTTTAGCTTGTGGACCCTATAGAGGTCACAATTTTTGAACCGATTTTGATGAAACTTTACATGCATGTATATAACCCAAAGATCTTGGTTCCTTTCGATATTTGCGCCTATCGGAACAAAACTTCCTGAATTATGGCCCCTGATTGTCCGAAAAATCACCTATTTTAGCTTGTGGTACCTCTTGAGGTAACAATTATTATCCGATTTGAAAAAACGTTCGATTATATCACTGTTACACCCTAAGGAAGATTGAGTTCAAATTTCAGAAAAATCGGACCAAAATTACCATACAAAATGGCCGCCGTTCGTACGCGAATACTGTTAAAAAATGGTATATCAAGGTTGTGGACCCTGTAGAGATCACAATTTTAATTCGATGAAACTTGAAATGCATGGTTATAACCCAAAGATCTTGGTTCCTTTCTATATTTGCGCATATGGGATCGTAACTTCCCGAATTATGGCCCCTGATTATACGCAAAATCGTCTTAGTTTAGCTTGTGGTCCCTCTGGAGGTTACAATAACTATTCGATTTAAAAAATCGGTTGATTATATCGTCGTTACACCCTAAGGAAGATTGAGTTCGAATTTGGGAAAAATTGAACAAAAATTGTCATACAAAATGGCCGCCATTCGTACGCAAATACTGTTAAAAAATGGTAAATTAAGGTTGTGGAGCCTGTAGAGGTCAAAATTTTAATTCGATTTTGATGAAACTTAAAATGCATGGTTATAACCCAAAGATCTTATACTGTTATAAAATGGTATATCAAGGTTGTGAACCCAGTATAGGTCACAATTTTGATTCAATTTTGATGAAACTTGAAATGCATGTTTATAACCTAAAGATCTTGATTCTTTTCGATATTTGCGCATATCAAATTGTACTTTAATGAATTATAGCCTTTGCTTGTAGGAAAAATCACTTTCGATTTTGCTTGTTCTCTAACCATCTCTCGAAAATGTGGGCGTATCCTGCCTGGCAGTGCCAGCTTACTATCTTTACATTTGAAGGTAGAAGTAGTTGAAGGATACCCAGGTGTTATTTTACTTATATTCTGCTAAAATACATTGTTATACACTGCCTGATCATATGTCAGGCTTTCTTGTTGCATAGACAATTTTATAAGTGCGTGTAATGTCCTATATTGCCAACACCATTTTCTACCATGTTCTGTTATCCAGTGAGGGGGGTAAAGTTGCTGAATGGGTTATAGTGTATGCTTTAGATCATAAGGTCTGTCATTGAGTCAAGTGATGTATCTTCGATTCCCCACTTGTATCTGACAAGGAGTGAGAGAGAAACAGGGTTTAAAGTCCACTCCACACAATTAGGTCATTTCGGGACTAACACAGTGTTTAATTTCATTTCAATTATTCATTTGCGCGTAGGGGTCATAAGCAGTGGGAGGAAACTGGAGTACCCGGAGGAAACCCACGAGGTTGAGAAAACTCCCCTATCTCCATGCCACATACGCTCACACCAGGGCTCGAAACCACAGCCGCAAGCCAGAAGTGACCGGCCAGCTAGAGGTCGAAACGTGGCACTCTAGACCACTAGGACATCCCAACCCCCGAGTGACAAGGAGTGAGGTTGTGGCAAAGAGTATGGTTACCAGTATAACCTGGTTTAACGTCCTACTTTTCTGCTCTGGCTGGGTTAGACAAGCATATATGCCATACAGTGTGCACGGACCTGCTCTTATAACAAATACCAAGGAATCTGTTACGTGCACGCCAATGTACACATGACCTCAGTTTTTCGTGCCATGTAAACGACTTGACAACTGTCCTTGTCAGGCCCACAAATGATTGGCTAATTGAATAGTTTCCAGGGATAATTGGCGTAAAGATACTATTATAGATTACAGAGTTTAGAATGAAGGATTAGATTACAAAATTACAATGTACGTCCATCCGTCCATGCGGATGTAAAATGGTGTGAATATTTGACAACAGACTAACACAATATAATAACTCTAACATCTGTTACACAGTTTATTCACTGTTTGTTAACCAGAAACTTTCTCTTCTATTGATCAATAATTAATCTACAAATTACAATCATTATAAAACACAAACAAAAAATACTTCAGGTCAAAAACATTCTATAGATGTGTCAGTGTCATCAATTTGGTGTCAAGTCGCTGGGTTGTTGAGAAGTGTCACTCAGTGATGCAGGACCAGGACAGAGGGCCTGACAGGGAAAGCTGTCTAGTCGTTCCGATGGAACAAAAATCCAAATTACAATCTTTAAACACCCTGGTCAAAATCGTTGTAGATCTGGATGTGTTTGTGTCACCAATTTCGTGTCAAGTCTCTGGACTCAATCATTGTTTAGAATAAAGTTAGTCCAACCAGGTTAGCTTGAAGGTTGGGTGTTTGATCGATTCCTGCATTTGCCATAAAAGTTCATCTGGATTTTCTGGCTTAGTTCCCCGTGTCGTGTATGAAAATGAAGCAAATAAAGCAGCCTCTTTATTACATCAGTAGATACCAGCGAATACTCAATTGGTATTTCGGGGTTTCACATTTTCTCAGTGTGCCATTCAAAATTTCGCAGCACACATGGGAAAATTTTGTGTGCCGAGACACACCTGTGTGGTTGGGAATCACTGAAATAGGGTTTAATACAATCTGTTAAGACAAATTTGCAGAGAATTATTTTATTTTTTGGTGTGGCTATCTTATTGTTTCTTTCTCTTGTAACAATATTTTCTTTCAGTTTTTAATTTGTTATTAAAATAACTTTTGTTGAATTATTCTGGGATTTGTTCCATATAATAATGAATTTAAAAAAAAAAATGTTTTGGTGAATTAGCCCTTTAGGTTAAAGTGAAAAGACCACCCGCGCAAATACTTCTCGCTCTAGAGCCTCAAACTGCAGAAGTCACTTGAGTAGCTGTGAACTGTATACCAGTTCAGCGACTTATTTGGTGTTAGCCGAGAAAGTTCATCTGGATTTTCCGGCATACATGTAAATGTAGTCAACCTTGTTAGTGTCCGAATAGTGGTCCTGTGTACACATCGGCATGCATCATTAGCCCGGTCAGAGCAAAACAATAAGCCATGATATTTAATTTTTAATTCTAAAAACCAATGATAATTGCTAAATTGAAACAAATTCCATCGTAAAACCATGCAATTATCAGAAATAAACATTTATTCTTTTTGGAACAAATCCCAGTGAATTTAGTTGTGTATTTAAGAATAATGAGTGTATTTATTTAATAATAAATGTGTGTTTATGATCTTTTTACTACAATATTTTAATTTTAACAGATGTTTTAGGGGATATTTCAACAGCTGATTTTTCGTTTTGTAAGTTGAACAGCTATTGCATGATAATTATTGAATTTTGCGATCATTAAATTTTGAATAGAATTTCAGCTTGTGTTGCTGCATTTCAGCTTTGTGATTGGATTTATTCTATAGTTCGATGACAATTTTAGTTACGGAAAATGTTGGATAAGCAATAAACTCTATAGAATTCTTGGTAAATGCATCCAGCATAAAAATAGAAGCAATAATTTACCTGGCAACATACCTTAAATGCCCACCAGCATCCTAACCTTCCGCCTTATGCCGTATTTAAAGATCTATATTAACTGTATATATTCGTTCTTTTAATTTTAAGAAAATAACTGAAAAACTGATACAATAAGGAAAATGAATTTATTATTAATGTGGTTTGTCCTTCATAATTATTAACATCCCCCCCCCCACCTAACTATTTTAATAGATATTTCATATTGATAATTTAAACAGAGTTTTCTTTCTACTACAGTTAAATTTCTTTACCTTTTTTATACGCCCACATTGAAATGTGGTCGTATATTGCCGTCGCCCCCGTCCGTCCGTCCGTCCGTCGGTCCGTCCGTCGGTCCGTCCGTCGGTCCGGCGTCCACAAGCAATTGTGGAGGCCAAAGTTAATATTCGATTGACTTTAAATTTATACACAGTGTTTAAGGTCATGAGACGAAGAAGCCTATTGATTTTCAGCGATTTCCGATAATAACTATCATAGTTATGGCCCTTGATCACTTTAAAAAATCTTGTGGACGCCCTAGAGGCCAAAGTTAATAATCGATTGACTTTAAATTTATACACAGTGTTTAAGGTCATGAGACGAACAAGCCTATTGATTTTCAGCGATTTCCGATAATAACTGTCAGAGTTATGGCCCTTGATCACTTAAAAAAATCTTGTGGAGGCTCTAGAGGCCACAGTTAATATCCGATTGACTTTAGATTTATACACAGTGTTTAAGGTTATGAGACAAAGAAGCCTTTTGATTTTCAGCGATTTCCGATAATTACTGACTGAGTTATGGCCCTTGATCACTTTTTAAAATCTTGTTGACGCTCTAGAGGCTAAAGTTAATAACCGATTGACTTTAAATTTATACACAGTGTTTAAGGTTATAAAATGAAGAAGCCTATAGATTTTCAGCAATTTCTGATAATTACTGTCAGAGTTATGGCCCCTTATCACTTAAAAAAATCTTGTGGACGCTCTAGAGGCTAAAGTTAATAACCGATTGACTTAAGATTTATACACAGTGTTTAAGGTCATGAAACGAAGAAGCTTATTGATTTTCAGCAATTTCCAATAATTACTGTCAGAGTTATGGCCCTTGATCACTTCAAAAATTCTTGTGGATGCTCTAGAGGCCAAAGTTAATATCCGATTGACTTAAAATTTATACACAGTGTTTAAGGTCATGAGACGAAGAGGCCTATTGATTTTCAGCATTTCCGATAATTACTGAGTTATGGCCCTTGATCACTTTCAAAAATCTTGTTGACGCTCTAGAGGCTAAAGTTAATAACCGATTGACTTTAAATTTATACACAGTGTTTAAGGTCATGAGACGAACAAGTATATTGAGTTTCAATGAATTTAGATAACTTGAACAGCGTGGAGGAGAACTTTATCAAAGCCAAACAAATTCCAATGATTTTCTGATAATTACATAATGAGATGAGTTGTTAGTTTTAATCAGATTTTAGTGTATTATAAATGTTTCATTACCGAAAAAAGTAAAATATGCGACAACTCTTGTTGACTGCCCGGACGATTTAGCTGCTGTGGGCGTATGTTTCGTTGCCTGGCAACCTATGTTGTTTATCTTTTAATGTTTTATATTTTGTATACTCTTTGCATCTTAAGTTTACTAATTTATGAAGTGAATTGATAGCATGATTTGATTTTTCTGATTGAATCTGTTGCATTGTGTACGTTTATTTGGTTGTGTTTTGTGTGTTATGAATCTATAATAATTTGTAGTTATTAATCAGCTTGTTATGATACTTATAATAGCTGTATAGACATTAATTTAAAAAATTAAAGAGTTGAAGCGCCACTTCATGCATTATTCTCGATTAATGCTCATTGTTTATATCGCTATTTGATTCAGCAAATAAAGTTTTCACACATACTTGAAAAATGTGGACTTTTTTAAAGATACAGTAAGTTTTTATATGCCAACATTTTCATGTGGGCAATTGGGCATATACTGTATTGCCGTTGCCTCTGTCCCCCCGTTTGTGAATAGTCTACTGGTCACAATTTTTATCCGGTTTTGACGAAACTTGAAATATAGGTTTATCTCGCAATATTAGACTTTAACTTCCTGTATTATGGCTCCTGATTGTAAAGAAAATCACGTTTTTAGCTTTTGGATCCTCAAGAGGTCACATTTTAATTCGATTTAAAAAAACCCATTTAAATACATTATAACGACAGTTGTTTCTCTAATAACACTAATTGAAACAGACCAACACCTGTTGTAGGATGTGATAGATGTTAATACTTTTGTGTTATAACATGTTACCTCTCTCTCTCTCTCTCTCTCCCCCCTCTCTCTCTCTCTAATAACACTAATTGAAACAGACCAACACCTGTTGTAGGATGTGATAGATGTTTAATTCTGTAGTGTTATAGCATGTTACCCCTCTCTCTCTCTCTCCCCCTCTCTCTCTCTCTCCCCCTCTCTCTCTCTAATAACACTAATTGAAACAGACTAACACCTAGATGTGATAGATGTTATTAATACTGTAGTGTTATAGCATGTTACCCCCTCTCTCTCTCTCTCCCCCCCCCCCTCTCTCTCTCTCTCTCTCTCTCTCTCCCCCTCTCTCTCTCTCTAATAACACTAATTGAAACAGACTAACACCTAGATGTGATAGATGTTAATACTATTGTGTTATAACATGTTACCCCTCTCTGTCTCTCTCTCTCTCCCCCTCTCTCTCTCTCCCCCTCTCTCTCTCTCTAATAACACTAATTGAAACAGACCAACACCTGTTGTAGGATGTGATAGATGTTATTAATACTGTAGTGTTATAACATATGTTACCATCATGTACCTTGTTGTTACCATCATTTACTTACCGGTCTTTCTACCTCTACCTGTTTCTCATAAAACTCAATCGTTAATGACAGTGATGTGAGTACTTGTCTCACTAGATCTGCTTTCGAATCCCTGGTTGTACGTGACAAGGAGTAGGGTCGCCTGTCCAACCTTTTTCTGCAGGACCTTTGGTTTCCTCCCTCTGCTAAAGACCCCTACTTGCAAGCATATTATTGAAATGAAATTAAACCATATGTTAGTCCCTTAATGACCTTATTTGTGTTGAGTGGACGTTAAACCCTATTTCTCTCACTAGATCTGCAACCAGCAGGCAGGGGAGATAAATTCAAATCTACAACTTAAAGTCTCACTAAAACAGGGATTCTCAAACACAATTTGATTGCAATTTATAAATTTTATTTTTATACATTATTTCAATAATTAATACCACTAAAACTAAAAGCAAATAATGGTGAAAAACAAAGTAGGAATAGCAAGAAATGTTACCTGGGTTCGATAAGAATCGCTGCACTAAAATATGTATATAGATCCAATACTTAGGTTGATAGGAATCCGAAATATAATAGTTATTTTGAGGAGCTGTTGACCTTTTTTCCCTCCTCATTAGAACGTTAATTAAACCCCTCATTTCATTTCAATTCATTTCTTCACCCCCACCTATGTAGTAAAAAAAACCCATTAGAATCACAGCACTAAGTCATTTATTGAAATCCCTTATATAGTTATTGAGGAATTGTTTAAACCCTTTCCCTCCCATATTATATAAATCGGGAACCTCAGTGACTAAGTTTTTGTATTGTATAGTCATTCGGATGGGACAAAAAATCGAAGTCTTGTGTACGCATAAGCTTGCACATGCACGTATAAGAACCCTTGACAGTTAGAATTCGAAATAAAGAGTATTGCTGCTGTCCAGGCAAAATTTTCCTCATAGCACACTGTATGGCATATGCCCGTCTTTCTTAGCCCAGTAGGACGTTAAACCCATTTCATTTTCACCTAGTACGTGTCATTCTTTGTACAGATAAAACATTGATAAACTTAAAAGTGGCATACATGTACTCTCAGGCCACTCTAATGTAATTCTCTAGTCTGTAGGAAACCCGGTTAACAAAATGTCCTTATTTCTTCAAGAAAATTTCTTATTGAAAATCCAAAAGTACTTGGTTTTTCTGCGTAAAAGCCTTGTTTTAATTCTTGAGATTTGAAATTTTATCCTAAACATCTTTAATGCTGTGTAAGAGTTTAAGTGGCTGTTAATTTATCAAGATGGGAGAGTTGGATGGCTGAATGGTTAGCACATGCACGCTGTATCATAAAGCCTGTCATTGATTCAACTGGCAAGGTTTCTATCCCCCGGTTGTACGTGACAAGGAGTAGGGTCGTCTGTCCAACCTCGTGGGTTTTCTCAGAGTCCTCCGGTTTCCTCCCACTGCTAAAGACCCCTACGCGCAAGCCCTAATCGACCAAGTTTGTGTCGAGTGGACGTTAGACCCCATTTCTCTCTTTCTCTATTTATCAAGATCATGAATAACAGAAAATTAAAGTGGTTTGGCCTACGTTTAGGTCATCATGTTTTACAGAGTAATAATATCATGTACATGTTATAGTTGTATAAACTTATATCTGATCTGTCAGTCGTGGATGATGAATTACAACAAAATAATTTTATCTTAAACATTTATAAAAAACAAAAAAGAAATGAATGAAAATGATTTATAAGTTTATAGTATTTATACATGTACATGTAAGTAATATAAATCTCTTTCAAATTTTTTAAGTTAAAAATTATTCATTGTAAATTAAATATGTTAAGAAAGAAAAGAGAGAGAGAGGCAGAAATAGGGTTCAACGTCCACTCAACTAGGTCAATTCGGTACTAACAAATGGTTTAATTTTATTTTAATAATTCGTTTGCGCGTAGGGGTCTTTAGCAGTGGGAGGAAACAGGAGTGCCCGGAGGAAACCCACAAAGTTGAGAAGGCGCCCCTATCTCCATGCCACACAGCTCACACCAGGGCTCGAAACCACAGCCGCAAGCCAGAAGTGGCCGGCCAGCTAGAGGTCGAAGCGTGGCACTCTAGACCAGTAGGCCATCCCAACCCCCAAGAAAGAAAAGAAATTTGTCTTAACACAATACTTTGGTCATTTTGATAAAACATGTCCAGAATCAAACCCATTCTGATTGGGAGTAGAATGCCTTTACTTATCAAAGGCATATTTCCTGGTGCAGATTATTCATAAAACGTTAATAAAAGGTTAGATTACTTTACTAAATAAAATAAAACCTAGTACAAACAATCCAAACCATAAGACAAAATTCAAAGTCCGAAAAAAAAACGGTATAGGCAAAATAGTGTAATCTGCATATGGACTGTTCACTGTGTATCATACAGCCAGCCTTTCATTGAGTCAACAGTTGTGGTTTCAAATCCCCGGTTGTACGTGGCAATGAGTAGGATCGCCTGTCCATCCTTGTGGGTTTTCTCAGGTTCCTCCGGTTTCCTCCCACTGCTTAACCATGTTAGTCTCAAAATGACCTAGTTTGTGTCTAGTGGACATTAAACCGGATACCTCTCCCTCTCTCTATAAAGCCGAAAATAGATACTACTGTATAATAATTCATGAATAAACTGCAGAGTAAAACTTTTATATGTCTGACCTAATTGCATAAATAGAGTGGCCAGTCAGTATTTGAATTGTGAAGGGAAAAACGTGGTGTAAATCCACCTGTTCTGTAAATACTCTTACCTGGTGTCATTTGCTATAGTAACCAGAATTACCTGTACACGGTTTATATATAGTATACGTCACCACAGGTTGCCCCAGTTTCATCTGTTGCAAACCTTATCTCTCTTTCACCACTGGACGAACTCATACACACCTGAAGATATGGGCAACAGGAAGAAGGCCGATAGCACTACCCCCGCTGCCCCAGAGGAACCGGAGGGTCCCCCTAGCCCATTCCAATGTGGTAGGTTTTTTGATAAATATATTTGGAAAATATTGAAATTCTGGTGATATGTTTTATATCCTCATGTGTTGATTTTTGTCGACATCTGTCGATCAGACATTATACCATATGTGTAGCGATTTTATGTGTTAATAATATTGATAGATAATTACGATGAATAAATAATATAATATTTATATAATATTTGATCAAACATTTACAAATATGGAGAAAATATCAATAAATTAAGTAGAAAATGACGAAAACATATTGCATCATTAGGGCCATGTGGTCGTCAACCATTTTTGAAGATACTTAGAAAATTTATGAATCTGCCAATTATGTTAGTTACATCAGCGTATATTTGATCATTGTAAATGTAAGTTGTTTGTGTTTTTGGAATATTGAATTAATAAGATAAAATTGCTAGGAACAAACAAAATTAAAAAGTATTGCATCATGAGTTATGTAGTTCTAAATCGAGGGTAAATAAAACATGTGTTACATATATGTGTACTACTGTACTATATACTACACTGCTCATCGGTATTCTATATGTGACATCCATCAATCATAGGTCATAGGTGTCTTAATGCGCAAAAAACTCATAAATATCTCGTTACCAATTAAAATACATGTCTGTATTTTATGAATTTGAATATATTAATACGTGTACATGTAAATAATGTAATATATATAAATGAATTGTGTAACAGTCTAGGTATTTAATTGATTATATATATAATAATCTATTTAACACTAAGCTCTAAGCTATACTGCATTCTGTTTCCTCACACTCATAAAGACCCTTATTTGCAAGTGAATTATTAAATACAATTGTAACATGTTAGTACTGAAAATACCATCCCTCTCTCTTTCTCTCTTTTCTCTCTCTCTCTCTCTCTCTCTCTCTCTAGTAAACCAAAGACAAACACTTGACCAATTAGACAAAAAATGTAAGCTATTAGAAAAAAATCATAGAAACCAAATTATATGATAAATATGATGAATTCTTTATATAATTCCTTCACATAATTTAAATCGAACCTCGTTTTGTATTGTATAAAATTATAAATTTAAATCGAACCTCATTTCGTTTTGAATCAAATATTAGAAGTTTAAATCAAACCTCGTTTTGTATTGTATAAAATTAGAAGTTTAAATCGAACCTGGTTTTGTTTTGAATCAAATATTAGAAGTTTAAATCCAACGTAGGTGTGTATTAAACCCCAAAAATATTAAAAACATGTTATGCCTTTAAGCCTATTGATGAAATATTTGTGAGATTAAATCTGTTCTTTGGTAGGAGTTAGTGAAGTATTAGATTGATTGAAGAGTGAAATCTACCATATGGTATTCTATAATAACATGTGGAGTTAACTTGTACATGTGGTCAATAAAATAGTCTAGTCTATTGAAAAACATTAAAGGCTTAATTAATGCATCATTGGCATTTCCGCTAAAATTTCAAATAAAATAAAACCAAGTACAAACAATCCAAACCATTGAAGTCCTAAAAAAATAATATATGCAAAATAGTGTTATCAGCGTATGGACTATTCGGAAGAGTAAACTTACCCTGTCTGGCGCCACACCCGCCATAGCAGCATCCAAAACATCTCACGGCATAATGCACGCTAAATATGATTATTTAAGAGTTAGTAAAGAAAAAATACACATACATTGTACCAAAAGATTCAGGAAAGAAAACAAAATGAATACACATTGTACCAAAGCTCCATAATATTGTTTAATCGGATTAAACTAGGCCTGTCAGATTCTCCCCGATTATTAAAAGATAACTCTTGACCTGCTGAGATCGATGGAATTTTAATTCATATTTTTGTAAATACAACCCTGTTGTCTGTTTGATAGTCACTGTTAGGGGGGTGGGGGGGTGGCGGAATGGTTAGCATGTGCATGCTGTATCATAAGGTATGTCATTGAGTCAACTGGTATGGTTTTTGATTCCTTGGCTGTTGTGGATAAGAGTAGGGTCGACTGTCCAACCTCAAGTGTTTTCTCCTAAAAAAAAAAAAAAGCTACATGCAAGCGTATTATTGAAATAAAATTGAACCAAATGTTAGTCCTGCAATAACCTAGTTTTTGTCCAGTGGACATTATTAAACTCAATTTTCTCTCTCTCTCTGTTTGATAGTCAATTCAAATCATTGCTATTAAAAGTAAATGGCTGTTTAATGTGATAGGTTATAAAATTAGGTCAAAAACAAAACACACATATTAATTTTATAGTAGACATTAAGGGAATTGAGGAGTTTATGAGGGCCATAGCCCAAGGGGAAGATTTTTTTCCATCCCAAATTATTGTCAAGAGAATAAAGTAGAAACCAAAATTATAACTCTATTTTAGTAGACATTAGGGAGGTGAGGGGTTTTTAACCGGCATGGCCCAAGGGAATGTTGCCTCTTAGTTTAGGGCAGTGTTAAACATGGAATTAAATGAAGTGCGGTTTTAACGTCCTACTGTTCTGTACAGATAAATATATTAACTTAGGGAAGTTGTTAGTTGATGAGGGGGGAAGGGGGGAAACTTGTCATTTCTGCTCTACCCCAAATTAAGATTATTTGTATAAGATGATCAATTTCGGTATTGGATTTTATCTACCTCATGGAAAATTTTCTGTTCAGCCCTACTATCCCAAATTAAAATCATTTCAGTGATGGAGGGTCTTGTCATTAGGATGGGACAAAAAAATACACATTTGCGTTCAGACGACAAAGTTGTTTAATGATCACCAGGGGTTTTAAACCAGTTCAACTAAAGCGTCTGAACGAGCTATATTATAACTTAATCTAAATTGTACATGTTTACTGTGAGACATTTCAGTCCTGATATTTAATATTTATATATATAGGTCAACAGACATTAGTCTTCTCGTTTGATCATTGATAATTATATTATAAAGACATTTGTTACGGAGACACATGCTGGTTGTCGACTGTCAATACATCAATAATATGTCTGCTGAAATTGCTGCGACTTTATGTCTTTTGTGAAAAGTTATTTGTTCACCAGTTGTTGCAAATGTGTATGGCATTCCATTAAGGTGCGTGACGTCCCATCTTAATTAGCTCGGTTGATACCCAAAACAAATCTTTATCCCCTTTCGTTTTAGAAAAGCAAGACGCTGTCTCACTAGCCTGTAGGTCACGTGTTCGATCTCTGGATTGGCCAAGAAAGTTCATCTGGATTTTCTGACAAGGACAGCTGTCTAGTCATTCGGATGGGATAGAAAATCAAGGTCCCATGTATACATTGGCATGTACTCAAAAGATCCCTTAACAGTTGGAATTCGTTTATGAGAGTAAGCCATAGTGTCACAGCCCCGGCAAAATTTCCCTCTTAGCACACTGTATGGCATATGCCCTTCTTCATTCGCCCAGTTGTAATTGAACAGTAGGACGTTAGACCCCATTTCATATCACAAAAAGCTGTCGTAATGAAATAGCATCTAATCATCAAGATGGAGGTGAGTTGGGTGGCCAGTTGGGTAAATGTCATAGTTTTGATTCCCCGGTCGTACATGACAAGGGAGTAGGGTCGCCTGTCCAACCTCCGGTTTCCTATCACTGCTAAAGATCCCTACGTGCAAGCAAATTATGAAACAGAATTAACCATGTGTTAGTCTCAAAATGACCTAGTTTATGTCGAGTGGATGTTAATCCCAATTCCTGGGTTTTCTCCAGGCCTTCCAGTTTCCTCACACTGCAAAAAAAACCTACTTGCATGTTAATTATTGGAATAAAATTAAACCATATGTAAGTCCCAAAATGACCAAGGTTAGTTAATCTATCTCTAACTCGCTCCACTCTCTCTCTCTCTCTCTTTCTCTCATGAGGATGGAACTTGGCAACCTTTACAATTTTCTTAAAAGTCATGCATAAAGAATTCTCATGACTATCTTAGGTTTATATATTATTCAATAGATAGCTAGGTCAGGTTACAATGTACTGGAATAAATCTCTCTATTATCATAAGTCTGGAAGACTCAGTGGCTCAGTGAGTAAGATGTTGACTCCCTGACATGGAAGTAATAATAAGAATAATAATAACTTTATTAGAGACACAGTTGAGCAAGGCAATCTTCCCTGGGATCTGTCTACATAAAACTACAATAACATATTTACAAAATGAGAAAATGAAAATAAGAATATGATGTAAATCAATATATGAAAAGGTAATCACGTGTTCGTTCCTAGTGTTGGCTGAGAAAGATCATCTTGATTTCCCAACGTGGTTCCTCCTTGCCAGCGTTACAGGATGGGGGGGGGGGGGGCCCGGCCTGGCAAGAAACAAATGTATATTCGTGCGTGGAGTGCGTGTAAAAGAAAGTCTGACAGAGAACACTGCTGTTTGGGCAAAATTCTCCCTCTTGCACTACAGAATAACTATATAAAAGTTATATGTTGACAAAAGGTTAATTTCCATTCCATTTATTTCACCAACATATGGCCAGACTTTCATCCTTAATTGATACAAGAAAAAGATAGAAAGGTTTGTACGATTCGTTCGCGATCTGGAAAATAGTCATTTAAAATTGGACCTTGGGTCACAGACAGACTTTCAAAACAAAACAAGAGGATAATTGTGCTTATTGGAAGAATCTCAACCTGAAATTATTGATTTGATTGATTAGAATATAGATTGATTTCTGACGTGTTCATGTCGAGATTTTATTTAAAGCAACATGAGTAGACCACTTATCATAGATTGCTTCTCACTAGTAATCATATAATATTCTTGGAAAGGCATATATTCTAACTGGACTAGATAGAGCAATAAACTATAACACATACTTATGGAAAAACAATTACTGATTTATTTAGGTGATGTTTTTAGAGAGTATTCTCTCAATTAGCTTGATAAAAGGAGAGAAGACTCTTTGAAAAAGGGGTGTTGGATGGCCCAATGGTCAGCATGTGCATGCTGTATCATAAAGCCTGTCATTTAGTCAACTGTCAAGTTTTCGAATATCTGGTTGTATGTGGCAAGGAGTAGGATTGCTTGTTCAACCTTGTGGATTTTCTCCGGGTCCTCTGGTTTCCTCCAACTGCTAAAGATCCCTACGTGCAAGCGAATTATTGAAATAAAATTAAACCATATCCTAGTCCCGAAATAACCTAGTTTGTGACGAGTAGATGTTAAACCCCATTTCTGTCTCGCTGTCTATTTGGGCAAGGTTTTAAAGAGTATTCCCTCAATTCGAAAATTAGCCTAAATAAACAAGCTAAATAAAAAAATAGCTGTTTATCCAGTTTATTACTAATTCTCAATTTTCTTCCGGCACTCCGGTTTTCTCCCACTGCTAAAGATCCCTACACACAATCTAATTATTGAAATAAAATTAAACCATGTTAATTCCTAAATTACCTAATTTGTGACGAGTAGACGTTAAAGTTGAACCCCATTTCTCTCTCTCTTTATTTGGGTAAGGATTCAAAGCGAATTCTCTCAATTCAAAAACTGGCCTTAATAAACAAATAGCTGTTTATCCATAAGTATGTGGTTATAGTTTATTAGTAATTACATAGTTCATTGATTAATCAATAAACACAATTTACCACTCTATAACAATATAGTTATTATCTACTATCATTGAAATAATTATATATAATCAATCTAAATAATTACAGATCATCATACTTACATTTACTTACTCATGTGGAAATATTATTACATAACTCACTGGTGGTTTAAAGCTCCATTAACCAATAACTACAGGGAACAGATGCAAAAGTGCGAAATATTTGTTGATTTTCGAGATATGTAACTGAAAGAAAATATAAAATATAATTATTGTTACTTTTTTTAGTAAAAAATTACGCCTTAAATTTTTGCTTAATCATTTGTAATCAATCAACAAAATTTTGCTTGTTTATAAATACATAGGATGATAAAGCCATTTCCACATGAAGAGAGAGAGTGAAATACTTAGTAAAAAATTGCGCCTTAAATTCAGAATTCAATTATTGTGTAATCGTTTAAAATCAATCAGCAAAATTTGCTTGTTTGTAAGTAGGATGATAAACCCCATTCCACAGAAAGAGAGAGAAAGAAATGGGGTTTAACTTTCACTCGACACAAACTAGGTTATTTCAGGACTAACATATGGTTCAATTTTATTTTCATTATTTGCTTCCTCGTAAGGGTCTTTAGCAGTAGGTGGAAACCGAAGAACCCAGGTTTGACAGGTGACCCTATTCCTCGTCACTTCGAACTGAAACCACGCCAGTTGACTCAATGATAGACCTTTGTTATACTGCTCACACATGCTAACTCTTCGGCCATTCAACCTCCTTCCATTCGACATGAAATGAATCTAATAGTAGTTATCCTGGTATGAAGAGGGTAGACTAAGTTCACCTGTAGTACACTGTAGGTAGAGAATGCTAGATGTTCTAATATATACCATATGTATGTCTGATATACACAGGTGTTTTATATCCTATACTAGTTGTTAGTAGACAGGTATTTATTAGTAGACACTAAATCCGATACTAGTGATAGGGGTGGGTGGGGTGGATGGCTGAATGGTTAGTGGCGCACTCTGTATTATAAAGCCTGTCATTGAGTCACCTGGCAGGTTTCGAATCCCTGGTTTTACATGGCAAGGAGAATGGTAGATTTTCCAACCTCGTGGGTTTTCTCCGAGTCCTCCGGTTTCCTCCCACTGCTAAAGACCCCTACGCGCAAGTGAGTTATTGAAATGAAATTAAACCATATGTTAGTCCTGAAATGACCTAGTTTGTGTCGAGTGGATGTTAAACCCCTTTTCTCTCTCTCTCTCTATACTTAGTGCTTATAGTAGAGACAGGTAATACACTAGGGGGATCACGGTTGCTAAGTGGATAAGGCGCTGGTTCGCTAGCCTGGAGGTCGAGTGTTTGATCCCTGCAATGGCCGAGAAAGTTCATCTTGATTTTCCGGCGTGATTTCCCCTTGTCAGTGATGCAGAAGGAGGGCCTGACAAGGACAGCTGCCTAGTCGTTCGGATGGGACAAATTGGAGTGCACGTAAAAGATCCCTTGGCAGTTGGAATTCGATATAAGAGTAGGCCGTAGCGCCGCTGCCCGGGCAAAATTTCCCTCATAGCACACTGTTGGCGTATGCCCGTCTTCAATTGGCCCAGGTTAGGTGCTTAAGCGTAGGACGTTAAACCCCATTTCATTCATTCATTCAGGTAATACACTAGACACTATCATCAGATTCTATACTAGTGGTTAGTACAGACAGGTATTTACTAGTAGAAATGTCAGTTATTGATGTTATCTATAGATCATGATGACAGGTACATGTATATCAGATATTACATGGCTTATGTTCTATTGTTAGGTCAAAGGTTATTGTATATAGGTTATTATAGCTGAATGTAGGCCTAAATTCTATGTTTATCTGTAGAAGTACATTATCAATTTTTCATGTATTTAAGTTGTCAAATATGGGATGACATTTGAACTCTAGACTGGGATAGTCAATACATATTTGAACTCTGGTTATAATAGCTTAAAAATAGATAATGCAAAATTGAATATATTGAATATTTCATTTGCAGCCAGGTTATCACTGTGTGAAGTATAGTAATATAACCACGGTATATTTGAGGCTTAGTCTCGCTTTTCCATTTTTAAATTAAAAAAATAAATGGCCAAACCGTTCTAATCGAGTTAAAATCTTGAGTTGATTATAGTCTTGTTGTGTCATTAAATGCCTAATTAATAATTTATATATAACATTTAAGGTCTATAGAAAGACCTTCAAATAGACAAATTTAGCTCTTGAATAATGTATATATGTTTAACATAAACTTGAGTAATGGTAGTTTTGGTCTAATATGTAAGAGTTCTTACTGGAACTTGTATACCTACTTTATCCCTGTTACTATCTATAAATTATCCATCTGTAGAGAATCTTTCTTACAACACTGGTAGTATTTAACACCTTGATAATATTGTATCTGACTCACAGATCTCTCTCGCACACGCTCTCTCTCTCTCACTGTACCAGTACAACACACCTGTAGTAGTTAACACCTTGAAGTAATAATATTGTTCTGTCTGTGATTGAGACTCATCTCTAACCGATCATCTGTCAACAATTCTAAAATATATACAAG
The DNA here is from genome assembly GCA_917208275.1 of Patella pellucida. Lineage (NCBI taxonomy): Eukaryota > Metazoa > Mollusca > Gastropoda > Patellidae > Patella > Patella pellucida. The sequence goes on from OU795040.1 coordinate 72,276,860, forward strand.
TTTAAATCTAATCACACTCTCTAATTACATCAAGCAGCTATATTAAGTCTTAGGAAAATGAAAATATTGCTTTTATTTTAAGGATGCATTATTTAAGAGAAAAATTTAGACTTCAAAAACTATTTTTGGCATCGACCCCATCCATCCACAATTTGTTTGTGGTCACTCTACAGTTCACAATTTGTATTCGTTTGTAACGAAACTTGAAATATAGGTCTATCTCCCAATGATCCCTGTTCCTTTCGATATTGACATGTATCTGACCATAAATTCATGGATTATGTCTCCCGATTGTACGGAAAATCACGTTCTTAGCTTGTGAACACTCCAGAGGTCACGATTTTCATCTGATTTTGATGAATTTTTAAAATGCATGATTATAACCGAAAGATCGTGGTTTATTTCGATATTCTCGCATTTTCATTATGTTTTTGAACCTTTATAGCAAGAACAGTCAGCTTTTTATCAAAAACTTACATATAATGCATCTTCCATAATGCATCTTTAATATGCTTATCTTTGCTGTATAAGACATACTTAAAGTTACATTATTCAAGATGTAGATAAGAACTAGCCATTCTTGCTATACTAGTTCGAAAGTAGATGATGTAAAATGAATAATTTGAAAATTTCATTCAAATTACTCTATTGCAAGCGAAGATATAGGCATTTAAAGATTTGACCGACCTGTGCAATAATTTCAACCACGGACCTGGTTGATCAAAGCTACGGCTCGAAGCGTTAAGGTGCGCCATATTTGATTAACCGCTGAAACGTTTAAATCTGTTTAGTATCGGAGCAATCTGATGCCATCCAAAGTTGATTAAGGCCTGGATCAGTTAATTAATGTCTAATTAATACTTTAGAAAACATTTCATGCCCAAATAAAGACCTGCACTAGGCAGATTTAGCTCTTGCATAATGCATGTTTAAAGTTTTCTTATCAATGTCATTAAATCGTTGGCACGTGTTCATGCAAATATTTCAATTGTGTCCCATATATTCATCATTCATGCAAATATTTGTGTCCCATATATTGATGTGTCCCATATATTGATGTGTCCCATATATTGATGTGTCCCATATATTGATGCAAATATTTGTGTGCCATATATTCAACTAAACTGATGGATGTATGACATGTTTTATCATGACATAAAGGCTTTCATACTTTCAATTAATCACATGCGTTGTACATGTATTTATTGATTTTACAAGACGGGTATTACATGTAGGTACTCATTACTCAATATATTGAAAGTATCAGTACCGGTACATGTAATGATTATTTTTAATGGTTGTTTATGCTCTCTTTTGCTCCATAAATATCTTGTCATTCTGATTGCTTTAATTTGAACTCGATTTTGCTATTTATTGAAATATTTCTGGTATGTGTGTGACCCTTTATGGGCTGTTGTACGGGGCAATGTCTAATCCAGTCAATATCTAAGCCAATCAATGGTCCAGAGTGTTGATTATGGGCTTGTCATATTAACAAATGTCTAAAAAATATAAGTTTACATAACATTTGAAACCTATTTTATCTCTTGCATAATGCTTCTTTAATGATAATTGTATATAACAGAATGGTTCAGGTTAAAGACTCAATATGATTAAAACACAGATCCGATATATTGTTTCATTTTTTACAGTCCAAGATTTTGTTCTACTTGTCTTTGCTACACTGTACATGTAGTGTAGGCCATCAAAAAGATGAAAAGAACAAAACGATAAATAGATCTGTATTTTAATTAGATTTGTTATACCCTGGTTGTGATATTCTATAAATAGAACCGGTATATACTTATCTAATGAGTATGTTCTATAACTGTTCAATATATACAATGTACATGTAACATAAGGCATCTTTATAATAATTTGATACTAGAGGGATTCAGGTTTATATATATAATAAAACTTGTATGTATTTGAACCCAATGGTATGACAGAGTCAGGCCATAATTAGGCCCAAACACTACCTACCCCCCAAAAAAAGCTGCATACTCAAATTCTTTTATTGACGTTTTTGAATGATTTTTTTTTCAACAGCATTATTTTTACGTTTGACAATAACACCGAGATGCAGAATAATAGGTCGAAGGCGATTGAACTGCCACTGTCATGTCTTTACATAGTAACACCAAACTCAACAAGTGATTTCGTAAAATGTTATTTATTGTCAAAGTCTGGTCCTCCCACCCCCACCCCAAAAAAAGAAAGAATTTGCCTACCTACCTACCCAACCCATACTTAATCATCATGAATCGGGTTTGGGCAAACTGAAATATTTTTAACCCTGGCCTCATAATATTGCAAGAGATGTATATAAAACTTGTATTTATTTGAATAAACCCAATAGTATGCAGGAGTCATAATATTACTAGAGATATTCTATAAATAATACACAACTCTTGTAGTGTAGTTAGTACGCAAGGGAATGTGAATATATTGGTCTAACAAAAACCTATAAATACAGTAGATGTTGTACTAGTACTAGTTATAGGATGATGTTTGTATGTTCCACACTAAACACTATTTATGGATAACAATTACTGGTTTATTAACATGCAACATTTCAACAAATGATAACATATATGTAAAACATCAAGTATTGATATACAGTAAATAGAAGCCATAAATATAGACATTATATATAACAACAAGGCTTCTATTTACTGTATATAAATACTTGATGTTTTGCATATGTTATTATTTGCTTGATATGTTAATAAACCAGTAATTGTTATCCATAAATAGTGTTTAGTGTGTTACAGTTCAATTACTAAATGCCACTTAAAGAAGATGTGTACACATGTATGTTGTGGAATATTTTTATACTCTACTTCATGGTTAGGTTACAGAAAACTCGGGTCACAATTCTGTGGATTAAAATTACTGTTTAGTTAGTACTGAGCGAAGTTTAGTAAAGACTAGAGAAGCCCAGTGGAAACATCGCTCAGTAATAAGTAGTAATTGTATATGTGACCCGCTCCCACAAAACCAGGCGCTTGTCGCACAACTTCATTTTGTACTACGGGCACAAAAGCATAAACTCTATGCCTTCTTGTTGCTGTGAATGAGCTGAACTCAACTCCAGATGATACGACAAATTTAAAAAGAATTGCATTTTTGGGAAGTTACGGCTGTGGACTATTCAATATGCTACCAGCTCTATTTTTACAAAAATGACCAAGAGCCTGGTTTTGTTGGAGCAGGGTCCTGTTTCTCGAAATCTTAACTAAAGATGAAATCCAAATTTTAGTACATGTAGATACTTCAATTTTGATTGGCTTAACACTAAAATCAATCTTAATATTATCCAATCAAATTACCGTACTAAAATTTGGATTTTATCTTAATTAGAATTTCGTGAAACCGGCCCCTGCTCACATATTCCAGTTCAATTACTAAAAATACATTGAAATAATTTAGATTACAGACGTTTCACGCTTCTAACGAGATTAATTAGCAAAATGTCAGATACGAACTGATCCTAATTCAAATATTTATATAAAATCGATTCGACCATGGTTATACGTTTAATGGTATGTTTACTGTTCAACTTATATTCCTCTGTTACATCAAAATTACTGACAAATAATAGTAATAACTGGGAGATATCCGTTAACAAACTTGCCAACTTCTTCGACAAATATCATCTTAGGGCTGCCTTTTTACGTGATCAAACTGTAGTTTTCCCTGAGACCCCAAATTTTTAGAGGGCCCGATTCAATTTGGAGATTACAAATTCAGGTTCAAGTTGTTAAATAGCAGTGCATGATGGCTGTATGAGATCTGGGCTTTCTTCAAAGAAAACCTGGTGCTTCTCCAGTTGTGCCTGTAACTCAGAAACTGAAAGCTGTAGCCTATGTTACACCCTTGTCCGTCCGAGCTAACCTTTCAGACCAAATTTCATCCCTTGTGTAGCCGCCAACCCTGAATAGACAATCGACAGTCACAAATATTTTTATAGATTGTAGGATAGATCTCTGTACTGATACCCGGCTCTTTTCCCTCGTCAGTCCAGCCTGTCCAACCTCCAGTTTCTTCCCACTGCGAAAGACACCGAGGTGCAAGCAAATTATTGAAATAAAATTAAACCAAGTTTGTCCCGAAATGATCTAGTTTGTGTCAAGTGGACATAAACCCCCTCTCTCTCTCTCTCTCTCTCTCTCGCTCTCTCTCTCTCTCTCCCTTTCTGTCTCACTCTGAAATTTGCACTAGTTTAAGTATGAAAATAATTTAATAAACAACAGTGTTGTCTTCCCTAGTAATTGATATTCCATCTTAAGGTAATAATTAATCTTCTATTTAATTTATTTTCAGTTTTGGACCTGATCTATTGGCGGGATGTTCGTAAGACTGGTGTCGTGTTTGGTAGTATGATGTTCTTACTACTCTCTCTTGCCTTCTTCTCCGTATTAAGTGTGGTCGCCTACCTGTCACTAGCAGTTCTCACAGTCACGCTCAGTTTCCGAGTCTACAAAAACATCATGGGAGCAGTGCAAAAGAGCGGTGAAGGTCATCCTTTTAAGTAAGTAGAACTCATTATGTCCAACCTCTTGGGTTTCCTCCGGGTTTTCCAGTTTCCTCCCACTTCTAAAGACCCCTATGCCATATACGAGTCCCGAAATGACCTAGTTTTTGTTAAGAGGACTTAAAACCCTATTTCTGTCTCTGTCTCATCATGACTGCCTGGTCATGATGGATCAGTGTTTGATTTAAGAGCAGAGATAGACTTTCCTGAAAATCTAATGAGTACATGTGTGTCCTCCGTAAATTTTCTCTGGGTCCTCGGGTTTCCTCTCACTGTTAAAGTGAATTATTGCAATAAAATTCAACCATTTATTAGATATATTAGTCCCTAATCCCGAAATGACCTAGTTTTTCCATTAAAAAAACTGGCGCCATGTTTCAGAATAATTTGCTATTATACTAATCAATGAAATTATAAAAATAAAATGCTGTTTGACATCTCACTTTTCTGTACCATCACCCGGGGCTCACACAGTGGCTAAGTGGGTAAGACGCTGGCTCGCTAGCCTGGAGGTCGGGTTTTCGATCCCTGCATTGGCGGAGATGAAAATTCATCCAGGTTTTCGAGTGTGGTACCCGCATGCCAGTGATGCAGGACAGATTTCCTGACAGCTGTCTCGTCTTGATATAAGAGAAGGCTGTAGTGCAGCTTTCCGGGCAAAATGTCCCTCATAGCACACTGTATGGCATATGCCTGTCTTCATTAGCCCAGTTAGGAGCAGAATAGTAGGTTAAACTTCATTTCATTTCACTCATATCATAGCACACTACACTTGTAAATGCAAATGCGATAAACTAATGTAGGTTTGCAGACAGATGATAACTAAAAGTATGACATCTAATACTAGTTGAATAACAAATGTTCAATTATTGATATGAAATGAATAGTCCAAGCTCACATCTGATGGATTGTACTAAAATAGAGAAGACATTTTCAAAAGGCAAGTAGTCTCGTTTACTCGAGCCAAAATGAATCACATTTTAAAACAAATAGGGTTGAATTACCAATCAACACAAACTAGGTCATTATTCGCTTGTGTGTAAATATCTCTAGCCATTGGTGGATACCAAAGGAGCCAGAGAAAACCTGTGTCACGTACAGTTTGAATCAAAACCATGACACTTGATTTAATGAAATACCAGGGTTGCAGTGGATCACTTCCAATTTGCGTTAAAATACGCAGACATTACAAAATTTGCGTTTTTGCCCTCCACATCTGCATAACTTATTAACTTTTTGAACAACCCCATTTTAAGTGTCCTTATTGTATTGATACTGTATGAATACTGGAGGTTGATTGCAGTCATATCAATCTTTCACTTCGACAGGAAGCCAATATTTGATTGGCTGAATGTACACAGTTTATTGTGTTTTAGTCAATCCAAAGTCTGGAATGTGCTTTATTGCTTCCAGTGTGGCAAAAATAATTGGTGTACAAGAATAGCTACATATAGTATAGAGTGCTTACTGCCATGAATTTAAAGATTATGAATGAAATTAGAGGAAATGTAAAAACCTACGGAGTCTACATACACATACCGTTGCAGTGTTTCAATGCTATGTGAAGCACATAAATTGATGACATAGCGTACAAACTAAGACATAAAATAATCTAATTACTCCCACGTCCGGAAATTTTCTGCCTGTAAATTATGCAGCATTCATCCATATTTGCGTTTATTTTGAAAAAATTATGGAAAAACCATGGATTATTGCGTGACTGCTACCTCTGGCTCTGACCATAACGCGTTAGACCATTTGGCCACCTATGTTATTTTATTCAGACTAATGTTGCCCAATAATAATATAACAAACTTGTATTTCTTGGAAAAAATGATTGATTATGGCACATTTATATGAAATATATATTAATACAAGTATATACAATTACAATCTAATGTCTTCTGTCAGAATATTAAATATTAATCTTATAATACTTCCATGAATCATCTTCACTGCCATATTGAATTACTTATCTATGAGAGACACATTGACTCAATGAGTAAGGCACTGGCTGAATGATCCTGAAAGAACAGTGTCATTTGTTCGAATGGGACATACATACATACATGTAATTCTATTAGCATTTCACATTAAAAAACAATTTGACTTGTCATAGAGCCCAAAATATTCAATCAATGGCCTAAAACATTTAAAAGGTCATGCTGGTTGATTTGATACCACAGGCGTGATGGTGGAGCATCTCGACGAAGCGTATTGGCCACTGATGGGTGAACATACACAAAAACACACTTTGATTTTATTTACATAGATTTTTATAATTCTTTCAATTAAAACAAGGTCATTGCACATTATTTCAATATATAACTGTTTATATTATTGATTAAAGATAAAACTGTTATTATACAGCCCTGTAGATAGAGTCTATAAGTAGACTAGATCACTACTACACAACCATATATTTGATCATGCCATTAATTGATTTGTTTTGTACTGTTATATCATGTGAGGGAGAGAGAGAGAGGAAGTTGATTGAGTCTTACATCATTCTAGGTAGACAGTTCATTGATTTTTACCACACATACTTGAATATTTACCATCCCACCACCACGATACGAATATACGAGCAAGGTGAATGGCCGGTTGACCTAAACTCACATTTATATAACAATGTTTATAAAGATCGTGGTATAAGTCACCCAGCCGGATAAATAAATAAATTAAAAAGATGTCGGCCGTCTATATTACTAAAGGCCATTAAATCTTGCTCAGAGAATGAGGCACATGCTCATCCATAAGGGGGACTGGATCGATTTAGGTGTTTGATGAGAAAGATCCTCAGAATTTTCAAGCCCGATTCCCTCTCCCTCCCCACCCCCATCTCAGTTTTAGAATGTCCTAGAAGGACAGAAGGCCTGATAAGGAACAGTGTTTAGGATTAACATACGCTGTCATTAATATTGAAGACTCACCTGACTACCTCAAACAACTAGTGACCCCATATATTCCTACACGCACACTTAGATCACAAAACAAAAACTTGCTAATGCCCTATCATGCAAAATCCTCATTTGGGGAAAGGTCTTATAGTTTTGCTGCTTTTAAACTATGGAATAAGTTACCTTCTGAAATTAAAGATTCCCCTTCCCTGCCTGTTTTTAAGAAAAAGTTAAAGACCCACCTTTTTAAAAACCATTTTAATTGTTAAATGCTTAAGATTTTTCAGAGTTAACTTTTTATTATTGTATACCATATTTTATTCTAATTGTGCAATGTTCTTATTATTGAGGTGTTTTATATTTTATATATTTACTATAATGTAATAGCGCCATAGAGCAATCTAAGTATTGGATTATAGGCGCTCTATAAATAAATTATTATTATTATTATTATTATTAAGGATGGAGGAGAAAACCAAACACTTGTTGGCATGTACAAAACAAGGGAGAGAGAAATAGGGTTAAACCACCAGTTGACAGGTCATTTTGGGACTAACATATGTTTCAAAATTTTATTTCCATAGTTCACTTGCGCTTTGGGGTCTTTAGCAGTGGGGAGAAACAAGAGGGCCAAGAGGAAACCCACAAGGTTGGACAGACGACCTTACTTGTGTCACATGCAGCCGGGGAATTGAAACCACACCAGTTGACTCAATGACAGACAACAGACCTTATGGTACAAAGCGCATGTGCTAATCATTCGGTCATCCACCCACCCCTCCCAAACGAAACAAAAGATCTAGGAAACTAAGACAAACACAAGGACACCAACAACAAGCTATTATAAATCAAGATATAATGGATCTATGGGATTAATTAAATGGATTGTGTAACTAACTTAAATTAAATATTAAAATATTATATATTTGCATTACTAACTTAGATTAAATATTATATATTACAGACAATATCTAGAGGCGGATTTGGAACTACCAGAAGATAAAGTGAAGCCTGCTGTAGAAAATGTCTTACGTCATGTGAACGGTACAGCTAAGGAAGTTAGACGATTGTTTCTTATTGAAGATTTAGTCGACAGCATCAAGGTACGTTAATAAAACAACATGCCGCCGATTTAATTGCTCTCCACGATCTTGGACATGCTTTATTATTCTCTTGTATAATGGAAGCCGTGGTGGCTCAGTGAGTAAGGTGCTCGCTCGCTAACCTGTTACTGGTTCAGTAAGGACAGCTGTCTAGTTGTTCGGATGGTACGGAAAAATCCCAAGGTCCGGTGTACACATTGGCAGTTGGAATTTGATCTAAGAGTAGGCCTTAGCGCTGCTGCCTCGGCAAAATTTCCCTCACAGCACACTGTATGCCCCTCTTCATTACCCAGGATAGGAGCAGAACAGTTGGACGTTAAACCGCATTTCATTTCTGTGCTACAAAACTGAAAGTAAAGTAGAATACTATAAGGTATTATTTTCTCTCCTCTGCAAGTTTAGGTTGATATTATATGTACATATATTATTTTATTGGTTGATATTATATGTACATATATTATTTTATTGGTTGATATTATATGTACATATATTATTTTATTGGTTGATATTATATGTACATATATTATTTTAATAGTTGATATTATATGTACATATATTATTTTAATAGTTGATTGTTTTGTATATTTATAGTTTGGAATACTTCTGTGGTTGTTGACTTATATTGGATCCTGGTTTAATGGCATGACATTAATTATTCTAGGTAAGAATATCAACATAACAATTACGTTCATCTCATATTATCTCTCTGCCTTAATCAACCCAGTTGGGGTAGAAAAGTAGGACGCTAAACCCCATTTTATTTCATCTTTTGGAATTTGTTAAAGATACATTATCTTTCTTTAGGCCTTAAATGTTTTCTAAATTATTAGGCACTCATTAACTTATCCAGACCATATTCAATTTTTGATGTCAACGCTGGACTGTGATATTTACTGAGTTAGGGACCGGTTTGTGGCCCTACTTTCATTCATGATTTAATCATGAAATGGATAATCGAGACTATGTTAGTCTCAAAATGACCTAGTTTGTGTCAAGTTGATGTTAAACCCCATTTCTAGATCTCTCTCTCTCTGCATTGGTATCATGTGGGTTTTCTCCAGGTCCTCTGGTTTCCTCCCACTGCTAAAGATCCATTCGCGGAAGCAAATTGTTGCAATAAAATTAAACCATATGTCAGTCCTGAAATGATCTAGTTTGTGTCAAGTGGAGGTTAAACCTCATTTCTCTCTTTCTTTCTCTCTCTCTCTCTCTCTCTCCCCTCTCTGCATTGACAGTAATCTGATTAAGTGGTCATAAGTTAGGGTCTTTCAGAAACTCATCTTTATGATATGTGAGTAAGATTGTTAATCATGTATTTTATACAAATTTTGTTTAATTTTTCAGCTGTTGTAGCAGTTTTCACTTTACCTAAAGTCTATGAGACATACAAGGTAAGAATTTATATCTCATTTATAAACCTATAACAGTTAAATATCTTTATCTTTGGGGTATATTCTATGCCCATAATAACTTCTGAATATATTGAGAGGAATTTGGGGGTTTTCCTCGGGCGTGTTTATGGGAAGAAAGACTTCAGAAATAACCTCTACCACAAAAACCTTGATCTTCATTTCTTCCGCATAACCTCAGCCTTGTGCTATATCCAACGCATTTTGTGTATTTTGCTGATTGAGAAATAAATGATAGTTGCCTAATTTTTGGGTTGGGTGTTCCTGGTGATTATCTCCCTTTAGTCTTCAAGATTTAGATTAGTGAAGGGCCTGACAATTAACAACGTATAGTTGTTTGTATGGGACGAACAGTCAAGATATCGCACACATCGACGCACACGTAAAAGAACCATTGGCTACTGGAATATCGATATAAGAGGACTTTGTAGCGCGGCTGAGCATATGCTCATCTTTATTAGCCTTGTCTGAACAGACACACAAATAAACTTTGTCATATTTATTAAATTGAAGCAGAATAAAGAATTAACAAAATTCTAGAAGTATACTTAGTGTTTTCAGCTAAAATCGTGGATTTAGGACTTAAAATGTCGGTCAACTATCTTAGTGACATTGTCTGTTCTCAAATGGAGCTAACTAGACAGACAGTGTAAGTTTCGTATTATGTAATGAGACTGTGATGTAATTATTTGTCTGTGTTTATTTCAGGTTCAGATTGATAATTATGTGGGTTTGGCTACTACACAGATTAATAAAGTCCTGTCACAGTAAGTACACTTCAATATGATAGTAGGGGGTTGGGTGGTCGAGTGGTTTAACACATGTACTTTAGATCGTAAGGTCTGTCATGAAGTTAAAGGGTCGTAGCATGACCAGGAGTATGGTCATCAGTCAAACATCATAGTCATTCTGATGATCCTCCGGTTTCCTCCCACTGCTAAAGACACCCACGCCTCCCCGTAGCAAGTTATTGAAATAAAGACCCAAATGTGCAAGCAATCTGAATAAAATATATCTCTAGTGGTTAACCTACAGTTCCATGCATGGCACACAAAGAATTTGCCGTAACAGATCAATTCACTGGTTAATTCCTAACTTCAACCAGAATGCCGATAATATAACAACTCTTCCAGATCCTGGTGTAGTAAAGACAAGTAAATTTTGAACTACAAAAAACGAAACAATATAGGATCTGTGTTTTAATCCGATTGACGTGCCAGTGGATTACTGAAATAGAATTATGCAATATCTTTTCCCCTGAAATGATTCAAATTCTCCCATTGATGATCAGCGGCTTTCAAGATATACTTATTTCCATAATATTAGAGTATTATCCCTTCAGTACAATCTACACCATATTATCTGAGAAAATTGAAATCACTTATTTTTCTAGTAAGATTGGGTGTCTATACTTTCCATATATACCGAATTTGACATACTCTTATTGGAAATAACCACCCAATAATTATTTTTCTGGGAACCTGTCTTTAAGTAATGTAATATTTTCTGTATTTCAGAGTTCAGGCTAAGGTACCTTTTTTGAAGAAGAAAGCAAAGACTCAGTGAGAAGTAGAAAACAAGTTATAGAAACGTTAAACTCGAGATGTCACACAATGCTTCATGTGTCGTCAGCACAACAGTCTTCAATAAAACTTTATACAAACAAAAAATATATAATAAATAGGATTTATTTGCTGTTTGCCTTATTGCCACCTTTATTTGATAAAAAAAGTAAAAAAAAAAGAGAAAAGTTTTTCTATTTTATCGCATAGTTTGGTATATCGGCGAATCTCCCACCTACCTGAAACTTGAATATGGTTGTATTGATGAGACTGCGTATGAAAGCAAGCGATGAATATTAATTATTTAACGATAGAGGCAAAAATAAAAACTTTGAAATTGTTGGAAAAAAAAGTAAAGTGTTGTGTGGCCAGTAGTTTGTTTATATGAGAAAAAATAATACGAAAAAAAAAATGTCTGGACATTTAATTTGAATTTATAAGATTTGATGCTTTTTAACTATTAAATTGAGTATTATGTATTAAACATCATCTGTACTTTGTATGTATATGTATTGCAATTGCATTTTGCTGCATCCTCATTATTCATTCAGTGTGTTTTAAGATTTCGGTTGCAGTTTAGTTATTTGTTATTAAAATCTTGAATTAGAACTTCCATAGTGGTTGAGTTGAGAATTGTTTTTTGTTTCCGATCTCAGTGACTGAAGAATATACTCTTACATATTATTTTTTTTGTTTTTTTTTTTCTCTCTCAAATTTTTCAATTTTTTTTGTGGTCCTTCAGTTCTTTTATTAATATAAAAGTCTGGACTTGATTTAGATGTGTTACTTCCTGTCAAACAGGGACGGAACAGAACCAACTTCATCGGAAGTTGTTATACTTATTTTAAATTTATGGCTGTGTGGGGTGAGACTATTTTGTGATATAATATTATTCAGTTGAGTTCAGTTAATATTAGCTTTATGTCATTAATCAATGCAATATTTAGTTCAACGCTATGTATTATTATTATTACTATTCCTAGAGTTAACTCCCCTTTTTTGTATATTCAGTGCTTTTATCGTCATTAAATGATTCAGTTCTCATGAAAAAAATTAGTTTAATTCAATTTTTTTTTTTACAATTCTTCCAAGATGAAAAGAAATTGCTTAGAAATCACTATGGCACTTGTTTGCAAGAAAATATAAAAATGAATTTTTAAAAAAATATTTCCAAACTGACCTCCAAAATTGTACATTAATTAGTCAAGCTACATTAATTAATTGTATAAATAAAGTTTATAATTAGATACTTTATTCTGTAAAATGTTTAGAAATTTGACTTGTTTTTTTAATCTAACAACTATTGAAATTTTTACATAGACGTCACGTATGTGATTCAATGCTTGTACATGATGAAATATGCTTATGACAGGAGATTAATTTAATTTAATTAAAATATTTTTTTTAAAATTTCGATTTCTAATATGTATAAATATATACGCCTTGCCGTGAATGTGGTAACGATACATGTAGTTAATAAAGTAAGTCACGTATAGTCGATGTTTAGAAAATCTCATTGTCTGTCTAAGTCCTGTTTATCAAGTTTTAACAAATATATATTGCTCAAAATGATGGAGTTTGTCTTTAATGAAATGTTAGAAAAATATCTCAATTCAATTTGATTTTGGGCTAAATTGAATAGAGAAATGTTGGCTCCAAGGCTGATTATAAATTTTGGGCCAAATTGAATAAAGAAATGTTCGCTCGAAGACTTATGATAAATTTTGGGCTGAATTGAATAAAGAAATGTTCGCTCCAAGACTGATGATAAATGTTTAAGTAAATATTTAGTAAAGTTAATATTGTATACGTCATCTATATGGGTACGTTAACTCTTATCGGCTATCACTATGCTAATTGATATCCCATGCTTGTTAATGTCGAGATTTGCGTTAGTTAATCTCATTGATGCAATGTTTTCCTGTATTCTATTACTTGCACTGCTTGTTCGAAGTTTGTGATTTCACTCCTAATCCTGTCTTATTAATATTGTAAAATATTATATCTCTAAAAATAAACTGTTTCTAAATTCTATCAATTACTATTTCTTCCTTTCTTACATCCATACATACGTTTAAATAATTTAATAAATGTACTATTAAAAATATTTTATTTTGTGAATTCTCTTTTGTGAAAATGTTTGTTAAAACAAGTCTGAGAGTACCGACCCATTCTCCGTATCCCCAGTGGTATCGTTTATTCTACTCCATTAACCACTGGGTCCATCCATGGGGGGGATCACGGTGGCTAAGTGGATAAGGCGCTGGTTCGCTAGCCTGGAGGTTGAGTGTTCGATCCCTGCATTGGCCGAGAAAGTTCATCTCGATTTTCCGGCGTGATTTCCCCTTGTCAGTGATGCAGAAGGAGGGCCTGACAAGGACAGCTGCCTAGTCGTTCGGATGGGACGAAAAACCGAGGTCCCGTGTACAAATTGGAGTGCACGTTAAAGATCCCTTGGCAGTTGGAATTCGATATAAGAGTAGGCCGTAGCGCCGCTGCCCGGGCAAAATTTCCCTCATTGCACACTGTAGCGTATGCCCGTCTTCAATTAGCCCAGGTACGGTGCTTAAGCGTAGGACGTTAAACCCCATTTCATTCATTCATTCCATCCATGGGGGGTAGACGCATATAGAAATTATCTACCTTTGATAATTTCATCGGCATGTAAGGGGGTTGGATGGCGGAATGGTTTAGCTTGTGCATGCTGAATGGTCACCTGTCCAACCTTGTGGGTTTTCTCAGGGTCCTCCGGTTTTCTCCCACTGCCAAAGGCACTTATGAGCAAGCGAATTTTAGTAATAACATTAAACCATATGTTAGTTCCGAAATGACCTAGTTTGTGTTGAGTGAGACGTCAAACCCAATTTCTCTCTCTCTCCATCCATGGGGTAATCACATATTCAAATTATCTACCCTTGATGATTTCATTGGCACGTAGGTTGTTTCTACAAACCAATCAAAAAATCTGGTTACAAGCAAGTCTCCGCCTCATTTTTTCAATCATACTAGAATTGGCTGAGCCTTGGGCTTTTTTGAATAATGTTGCCGCAAGAATAAGGAGACCTGTATGGATGCGAGAGAGAGTAATTGGTTTTTTAACGTCAACTCGACAGCTGTCTAGTCGTTCGGATGGGACGAATAATCAAGGTCCTGTGTACACATTTGAGTGCACGTAAAAGATCCCTTGGCAGTTGGAATAATTGTAGGACTTAGTGCCACTGCCCGGGCAAAATTTCTCTCATAGTAGGCCTACACAATACGGCATATATGCCCGTTTTCATTAGCCCAGTTTAGGAGCAGAACGTTTAAACTCAATTTCATTTCAGATATAAATGAAAAATGGTGGATTCAATTTTCTATACGAACACAGAAGTCGTCTGAGGGATTAAACAAGGCTTTAGAATATAATTAGCGTACTTTATCTGGTACTTTTCTAGTCTCAAAGAACAATATTTTCACCATGAAATTTAATTTTATAAGAAGTACGTCCGAAATTATTATGTGATACAAGGGAAATAACTCTAATTACGTAATTTTGGAGTTACCTCCCCCGTGTTTCCATGGTAAATGCTAAGATGGCTGACAAAAATTCTAAATAATTTTTTCTCACATCGTTTTAACGAAAAAATGTCTAAACTAGCAACAACAACCGATACGGTAAGATTTTATCAATGAGATTTTGCGAAGATTGATTGTATCTTTTATTATTATCCCTCGAATTAATCTCAATAATTGTTTTTATAATTGAATTTGATCGGTAAAATCTGTTAATGATGGATTCAATGATTGTTAATGTTTACATACTAAATTAAAGGAGCTAAATCGCTAATATTTGGGATCCAGAAATTGACAAAATTGGGTCGAAACTCATATAATACTGTAATATGAAAGTATATAAACTGATTTACATTAAATGCCTTCCGTTTTACTCCAATTTCAAATCAGTTATGTTCGGCGAAACAAGCCATTCAGTAGCGACCGGCGCGTCCGCTAGAGGGCTCAGACAGTGCTGTCGTTCGCTATGGCCGATTTTCAACCCCACTGTATCTGTTTTTGGGTCATGTCTTCGCGGAGCTTATACAGGCTTATGCGAAGGAATTCGATATGGAAACCACGTGATTATTTTTTAGGATTGTCAAGCGTGCCTGGAAATAAGGTTGATGGCGGATGACATGCGGTAAGTTGGGTTTTATTTTATTGTTGAAGTTTTCTTTTATTTTTAATTTGCCTGATACGCGATGATACGCTCAAAGTTTTGCTTAAAATCGTGAATGTAAACATTAAATTAGTGAGGAAAAATATTGCCGAGGACGGAAATCCCCGTGGAAAGTGGCAATTCCTGAAAATCCGCACCGCATGGCAATGCAAAGGGAGGCAACTCCGTCAAGATGACAGCTGGGGTGCAGACCACTTTTGATTCCTTACTGATTTTGACAAAAGAAATGTCATTGAGTGACTAGTGTGTAATATTAGACTTATAAGAGTAATTTAAAATGCTGATGTTATTTTTGAAAACTTAATTGATAAAGTCCATTTTAATTGACACAGTCCATTTTAATTACAGCATTACAGTTCCAAAATAATGAGTACTAAATCATCAGATTCTGAAGATGATAGTTTTAGTTGATTTATGTTGCACTTCATGTTTTAGTTGAAATTTTGTTGTATTGCATGATGTTAATATTTTTTCCCCCTTTTATTTTGTTAATATTTATTTTGTTTATTTATTTTATAAATCCCAAGCTCTCTAGGCATGCCAATATTTGTTTCAGCTTTGCACCTGTTCCACAAATATATATCTGTTAATATATCAACTTCATATACAATACATACTCATTGATTTTTTTGGATGAGGTTTCGATGAATATTCTTACATCGTTATCAGATAAATAAGTACCTGTCTTTCTTTCTGTGTTTTTATAATTTATTGCTCTTCCTAGATACTAAATGCCTCTAAAATAATGTTTAGTGTATAATTTTTAATTTATCAGGATTGTGCATGAGTGATCAGTGTGAGATTAGAATATTTATATTAATAAATCATAAATGCATGAACAATACAGTTTGGTATGAATAATAATATTGCAGTACTGCATATATAAGCTTTTACATAATATAATTATTTTTAATCTTTTGTATTTTCAGTAGTAGTATGCAGTAGACCACAGTTTGGGAAGAAAATCCAGTTAGCATTGATATATATATTTTTTTTTTTTGGGGGGGGGGGGGTATTTGTATTACGATATTATGTTATTTTTAATACTATAATACTTGATTATTATGTTAATATGTTATTCTCATTTATTGTTATTTTATTTTTTATTTATTTTTTTTTTGGGGGGGGGGGGGAATTTGTATTATGATATTATGTTTTTTTTAAATATTATAATACTTGATTATTATCATTATTATTATTATGTTATTTTTAATATTATTATTATGTTAGCCTACTGGAATATTATTATGTAAAGTGTTAATTTATTTGATTCTGTTTGGTACATAAATGATTGATAAATAGTTTTTGTTTTAAATTTTATTTAATTACTAATATTTACTTTATTTATGGGGTGGTAGTGATGTTGGGGTATCTTTGGGGTTTTTTTTTTAATACTTTGTTAATATATGTACTTATTTAATTGTTTTTAAATTATTATTTTTAATACTTTGTTTTGTTGTGTGGATTTGTATTTTTAAATTTTTCATTTGTTTTTTGATTTGGGGTGGGGGGGGGGGGGTAAATTATGATTATGAATATTATTTTTGTCATTTTAACTTAGTTTTAGCTTTTTTTGATACTCAAAGACAATTTTTTGTATAAATATGTTGATTATATTGCATTGTTATTTTATCTAGTTCAAGTTTATTCAATTTTTCAATCTTTTGTACCGTTATCTCACACATTATAAAATAAACTCCTAGAGCAATGTGTAATGTGTTTGCATGGTTGTGTTCGTGCATGAATAGGCTTAATTATGGTGAAAAAATTATGTCTCTATGACTTTTGGTTCCTGAGATATGGAATGGGGTTGAAAATTGAAGAAAAATGGCCTATTTCGCGAACAAGGGGTATGCCAGTTCACGTTACTAAATGGACAGTAACTCAGTCAATTCTGCTCCGATTTTGATAAACTTGGTGTTGATACAATACGGAGATGTGCAGCTTTCGGGAAAAAACAAGTTTATGGAGAAAAAAATAATATTTCAAAATAGGTGCCGGTCGCTACATTCAGTCTCAACCCAGTGCATTTTTTTTAGCGCCTGGTTATTCCAGTCCACATATGCAGTGTGATACAGTGCAATGTGTCTAGCCTCGTCCCTCGAGTCTCTCAATAAAACTAGGACCGGAGCGCAATATGGTACACGATTCGTGTACCAATGTTAGAAAAATTATTTTATCTTAAAAATATCGGATATCAGAAGCTCATCTTTTTCTGGTAAGTTTACATCATCAATGTTGATTTAAATTGACCGATAATTCGTGTTTTTGATGTCGAAGATTTTGGAGGATTTTGAGTTACGGACTTAGGTCCTTTAATACTAAGTTATGTATGTCTTATGTTTAGGAGAGTAGGCTAATCCAACAAGTTAGATGTTACTCTTTTGATATGCTGACAACGTAACATCTAACATCCGAACGGTCAAAAGCTCGCCGCAGAATTTGATAACTAGTTTACTTCTTTCAGCGTACGGCAAAACTTCCAATTTTCAGTTATCTGCAACACTAACACATTAAACTTACATATCATATCCATCTACTTTCCACAAAATCTGTTTTCTTGTCAATTTTAAGAGATTTCACAAAAATACTCCGAGATACCAAATAACAAACAATAAACCGGAAATCACCTATATTGGCGAGAGGTGAAGGCCGGCAACATGCATATTAGCAACAGGGTTCAACACGAAACGAAATCAAGAGTTTATTTGAAGGCAATCCTTTTAATGTGCAGGTCATTGATTAAAAAGACATCAATGTGATCAATAAACAAAAATCATGACATGTTGTTGATGTCATTGTTTTTATTTCGATTCTAATAAGATTTAGTGATGGTTTTTTTTAAAAACTAATTTTGAGGCTCATGGGGGCTCTTCCACGTGGCTAAGTGGGTAAGGTGCTGGCTCGCTAGCCTGGAGGTCGGGAGTTTGATTCCTTCAAACACTATTTTACTTTATGTGCAACTCCTATCTACAAAAAAAATTCATACCTAATCCATAGAAATATTTTACAATAATGCATTTCGTTTCGCTAAAACAAGTGTTCTCATTTTTTAATGGGGAGGATATGACGTCAAAAAAAGGTCAAATTATCCCAACTTGGCAACTTTATGAAATGTTAGTGTGTATGATATTGGATAAACCGGTTTCACTGAACAACGTTTGTTTGTCAGTAAGTGTCATTGTTGCTCAAGGAGGATCGTACAATAAGGTAGGACATGCATTCAGATTTTATCGACTGGCGCCTTTCAGCTCGATGCTTTATCGACTGAAACCTTTCAGTTCGATGCGCAAAAAATTCAGTCGGACGGTGCTCAATGGTAGCACTAGTGTTGGCACCTAGAGGTTACGTATCGACGAAACCTCTAGACACCCTGGAGTAGAGAGTAGGCTAGATATATCTGATAAGACTTACCATAAAGAAACATTCACCCTATAATCAGTATATTCTCTTGGTTGGCCCCAGATTCTACCTAAAGACCGCAATGTGAATGTAAGAGAATTATTGAAATAAAAAATTGTACCACTCTCTCTATATTACCATTGGTGGGGAGAATAGTTGATTTAAAATCATAAAGAAATTTGATTAATAAGGCTGCAAGGGGTTTATGTGTCGTTGCAGAGAACAAATCTGAGAATATTACAAGAGTAGGCATTCTGCTGCTCGATCATGTCTGTTAATGATTCTTTTAAAATTTTGTTGTTTACTTAGAATTTACAGCCAACACTGGGTAAATGGGTCTGGAAAGAAGAAACAAATACTTTAGAGTTTGTCAGGTTAGTATTCGTCTATACGAGTGGTCTTATATCTCGACTCATGTATTAAACCAAGCAAAACTAAGTTGGGATGAGTTGTCTTTTATCTTGGGATGAGTTGTCTTATATGGGGATGAGTTGTCTTGGAATGAGATGTCAGGTATTCTGTTCAAATTTATTCTGTGTGTAAAAAATGTTGTCCTGGAATCCTGAATAAAGCTAATATGGGGAGGAGGGGGTGGGGGGCAGTCAACTCGCCCACATTCAAATGTGGCAGTGGGCCAGTAGTAATGGAATAGCATCTCCCTTAAGAAATAATTTACAATATAAGTTACATTGTTAAAAATTATAAATAAATAAAGAATTAAATTACAAAAGAAAAAGAAAATTATAATTATTTATTACATAAAGGTTTAAAACGGACATTTCAAATTTTTAAGTTATATTTTTAAAATTTATTAAAATAAAGCCTTAAAATAGATGGTATCCACAAACAGTTCTACCTTGTTGAAGAATAATCCTATTAATCCTATAATTCACTATTGTCAGCTGAGAAATTGGTAAAAATACCATTTTCAACTTCAAATCTCTACGTAGGGAGATGACCGGTCCATGTTGTCTATAGGAAAACATGGAAGGTAATTGTGTTGTTATTTCCTGTGTCAGTGTGAAATAATGCCCACGATAGTGAGTTGATAATAGCCTACGGAGCAAAAGACATAGAAATAATTATGTTTTTACTTTCTTAGAAAATTTGAAATTCTCGCTTAAAATCACAAAGAAAAATAAGCTTTTTCTCTTTCAAGTTTTTTATTTCTAATATTTATTATGTTGGTGAATTTGTTTTTTTAGTCTGCATCCAGATAATAAGGACAAGAGAAGAAAGAACAAGGGTCATCATGACAAAAATAGAATTGATAGGTATGTAGTTATGTCCCTTTATTTTCGTAAAAAAATGTCTGACAACTAAAATTTTGAAATCCCATCACTGGAACGTACTGATATCAAATGGGTTTCTTGTCCAACTTGCACTTAGGGGGTGTTTAATGGCCGAATGGGTAGCGTTTGCGCTTTGTATCATAAGGTTTGTCAATGGGTCAATTGACATGCTTTCGATTCCTCAGCAGTTGTACGTCGTCTGTCCAACCTCGTAGGTTTTCTCTGGGTCCTCTGGTTTCCTCCCACTGATAAAGACCCCTACGTGCAAGTGATTTATTGAAATAAAAATTTAACAATATGTTAGTCCAGAAATGACCTAGTTTGTGTCAAGTGGACGTCAAGGAATCTGATAGGCTCACAAGCTGGGTGAATAACCAAACAAGATAAGTGCCAAAATGTGCATGGTATTATGTAAAGGCCTTGATAAGATGTACATAGTTAAAGCTTGATCAAGCCTTCTATGGACAATGATGGCACCTAGAATTTTTTTTATAGCATCTTGAGCATGGAATGAATAAATGAAATGGGGTTTAACGTCCTACGCTTAAGCACCTAACCTGGGCTAATTGAAGACGGGCATACGCCAAACAGTGTGCTATGAGGCAAATTTTGCCTGGGCAGCGGCACTACGGCCTACTCTATTATCGAATTCCAAATGCCAAGGGATCTTTTATGTGTACTCTAATTTGTACACGTCCTTGTCAGGCCCTCCTTCTGCATCACTGACAAGGGAAAACACTTATCCACTTAGCCACTGTAATCCCCTCTTAAGCATGGACCAGTGCGTGTTATAAATATACAAATTATTCCCAAACTAGATTGGATTATGTTTTTTACAGAGCTGTGTCAAGTGGGGCAAGAACTCTTGGAGGTGGCAAAGTTCGAGGACCAGCCAGGTTAGCCAATACAAAATCTCCCAAAGCCAACAGACGAGATGTAGAAAACGATAAAGTTATGTTAGAAGATATTAAACGTAAGAACTACTCTATTTTATTTATATTTACATCGAACACTAGAAATTAGTTCCTTATTACTTAGACATGGTGGCTCTTGGAAATGATTCCACTACTGATGTCTTCCGTCCACTTCAGACACACGGTTTAACGATACAAGATAGTAACTAGGTGGCTATGTGAGCTTGGTGCTGGCTCACACACTGGAGGTTCCTGATTCAATCTTGTCTAGTTTCTTCTTGTGAATGGTGCAGGACTGAGGATCTGGCAAGGAACAGAGAGTGATTAGTCAATCAGATGGTACAAAAAATGATGGTCCTGTATAGGCAATGGAGTGAACATAAATCAACATTTTGTTGTTGGAAAACAAAGAAGAATTGGTATAGACACCATTGTGTGATAACACACATGCAAATGTTGGATTTAATGTCGGGTTGACTTGTGGCTACAGACTCCACAGCCTCATTTATTATCCGCCTCTACTCCTTAATCAACCCCAGAACATGCCCTCGACTCACAAAACATTACAAATTTTCTTTTTGCTTATGTTGGATTTATTGGCGACTTAACTTGTTGCTGCAACTCCTTAGCCCCAATTATAATCTGCCTCACGCTTAACTGCTCCTTAATCAACCCCAGAGCATGCCCTCGACTCACAAAACATTACAAATTTTCTTTTTGCTTATGTTGGATTTATTGGCGACTTAACTTGTTGCTGCAGACTCCTTAGCCCCAATTATAATCTGCCTCGCGCTTAACTGCTCCCAATCAACCTCCGAAGGTGCCTTTGACTTATAAAAACATTACAATTTACTGTTTGTTTATATGTTTATTAAAATTTCAATGGCTTCAAAAATTCAGCAGCCATGATAATAAATAATATCATTTATAAAGCGTCTTAATTATTAATACTGAAGAAAACAGTTTCTGTTGGTATCAGACTTATAGCCTACCATTTTTAAAATAAATTTCATTATTGTATTTGTATTTCAGGAGTAGCACATGGTATGATGTCAGAAGTTGATATAATACCTGATTCTTTTAATATGTTAAATGGGTAAATATCCTACTTTTACTTTATTGATCATAGAAAATATTAAAACTTAAATTTAAGTTCCCAATACAGCTCATTTCATGCAGAAAAATAGGACCTTAAACCTATTTCATTCATTCATTCATTCATTCATTCATTTATTCATTCATTCATCTCCCTTCATTGTTAAAATATTCATAAAAATCATTTAAAATCACTAAAAATCATCTAATTTCTACTTGTGTACAGTTTCAAGCTGATTGATTAATTTTGATAATGAGTGTCTAATCTACAAGTGTTTAATTTCCCGACCACTGTTCAAAAATTAATAATTATACATCAATAACCAAATTGGGTTGTTCATTTTTTAACAGTGATCGAAAAATTAATCGTTGGTAAATTGGACACTCATTATCAAAATTGAATGGTCAGCTTTAAACTGGACACAAGTACAATTAATTTATTTTTGATTTTAAACGATTTTTACAAATTTTTGACCAATTTTTGACCAATTTTTGACCAATTTTTGACCAATTTTTGACCAATGATTTGATATTGAATGAACGTGAAAGAAATTAGTGCTAGATACACAAGATTAAATGATACCTGTGTTACAGTGAAACCCTATATACATATAATTTGTTTTACTTTTCTACCTTCAGTACAGATGAATTTGATCATTTTCTATTAAATTTAATCACATATTTCAACTGCTTCTTTGAGAAAATGGCTCAAGATAAAAGGAAGAATCCGATGTATATGTGAGTTTTTTACAATTCTTAAAAAGAGAATATTACCCCTTTAAAAGATAGGTGTCACAGCAGATAAGATGCTGGTTCGCTAGCCTGGAGGTTGGGTGTTTGATCCCTGTATTGGCTAAGAGAGTTCATCCAGACTTTTAGGCGTGGTTTCCCCTTGTCAATGACAGCTGTCTAGTTGATCGGATGGTACGGAAAAACCAAGGCCCTGTGTACACATTGGCGTGCACCTATAAGATTCCATGACAGTTGGAATTCTATAAAAGAGTGGGCTATACTGCTGCTGTACGGGCAAAATTTCTGTTAAACCCTATTTCATTTCATTTAAAAGATGAACAAGAAAATTTTTCTAATATTCAATCAACAACATTATTCAAATAAATGTTGACCATCAAATCTGTAAGTATGGCAAGTTGTTCAAAAGATATGAAAAACTGAGGTTTATTCATGTACCTAATGGCATCCACATGTACTCAAGCTGTCTAGATAAAAGTCGTCTCACTATATATCGCCAAAGAATTGTGTTGACGAGATATTAAAACCTGTTTTTTTATGTCTTATACCCCATTAGATATCATTTCATGTATATTACAGAGAGCCAAGTCTGGCAGAGAGGAAAGCGCTTGCTGATGCCTGTGAAAGATTAACGGTAGCCCAGAAATTATTAGGTCGATCTTATTGTATTCTTGTTTTAGGATTAGGATTAGAAAAACAGCATCACATGTCATGTGGGTCGTAAGTATGCCGATTATTACAATTATCCACGCTCATATAGAGCAGATTAACAGAACACAATCATAATATATTTTTATTACGCACGTCTCTGTAAAATTCGTTGGGACTTTGCCATGCATTTTTATTGTATATATTTATGTTATGCTGGTAGAGAATATGTGCTATTTTAAGAATGTATTATTATTATTATATGGGAAACAATCACTGGTTTTATTCTAAAAGCTTGAGGGGAGGGAGTGGGGTCTATAATTCAGTCAAGTGGCAGTGTTTCAATTCCCTGTCTGTACGTGACAAGAAGTAGGTTTTAACTGGGTCCTCTTGTTTCTTACCAATGCTAAAGACCAATACGTGCTGAAATTGCCTTGAGTAGATGTTAAACCATATGCTGCCTTATGATACATGTTTCTATAGAAACTTCAATACATGGAGATGCAAATAATATATTGAGTTGTCTCCCTTTAGTCTTCAAATTGTTCATCCTGTTATTGGTTTAGTTCTGGAGACTCTCTCAGAGGTAGCAAACTACCAGTATCTTTATTAGAATCTATTCTATCAGAAACTGTTTTTAGACCTTAATCTTAAGATCTGGGGGTTGGGCCCTTACTAAACTTAATTACAATTTTTGAAGACTAAAGGGAGACAACTCTGTGAAAAATTAAATCTTATTATATATCTATATGGTGGTACATATTACCTGTTATGTAATGTATTTTTATTGTCAGATCTCGAGTATCTTCAACATATCAAGATAGATCTATGTTTGAGGTGAGTATTTTATTCTACACATCCCATCCGAATTACAAGACACTTTTTCTTTCAGCGAGGTGGAGTTGGATGGCTGAATGGTTAGCACTTGCGCGTTGTATCATAAGTTCGGTCAAACTGGTGGGGGTTTAGATTCTCGGGTTGTAGGTAAAAAGCAGTAGGGGTTCGCCTGTCCAACCTTGTGGGTTCTCCCAGGGTCCTCTGGTTTTCTGCCACTGCTTTAGATCCCTACATGAAAGTGAATTAATTGAAATAAAATTGAACCATATGTTAGTCCCGAAATGACCTACTTTGCGTTGAGTGTTTTGTAAAACCCATTCTCTCTCTCTCTTTTAACTCCATTTCTCTTTATGTTATTTTAGCTACAGGTTTCAGTAATCAGAATACATTCCTTCCTTCATTCTGTCCCTCATACCTTTATTCATTCATTTATTCATTCATTCTTTTCTTTCAGTCTTTTTATAATTTTTGTACCTTTGTTGTGTGGATCACATTTAGAAGACGAGATTTTGAAATTGTCAAAAAAGAAATAGGAAGGTAATTATTTGAATTGTTATTATTTTCAATGGTAATAATGTTAAATCGCTATTATTTTAATGGTAAGTATTTTTAATTGTAATTTTTTTTTGTATCACCCAAAATGTTATGAAGAATAAACCATTTCTTATTGCTACCTAAAATCTGTCTGTACTACTGTTGAGCGAGGAATTTTTATATTTTCATTTATGTCTACTCTCTTTGCCGGCATCATCGTTTGATTCAGCAAGTACATGTACAACCTCATGGGTTGTCTCTGTGTCCTCCGGTATCCTCCCACTGCTAAAGACCCCTACGCACAAACAAATTATTGAAACAAAATTAAACCATATGTTACTTCCAAAATGACACCTCTACTTTTTCTTGTTTTTAAATTGTAAGCATTTTCATCAATTTGTTTTACAGAATGTTACGATCTGATACGTTTAATCCTGCAATTAGAGTCAAATATGCACAAGACGGTAATTATATAATAATCTAATATCAATATATTGCCATTAGGAGTGCACGTTAAAGAACCTTTGTAGTTAGAATTCGTTACAGCAGTCTTGTCATTCAGATGGATGAAAAACCGACGTCCAATGTACACATGGGTATGCATGTAAAAGATCCCTTGACATTTAGAATTCGATATTAGGGGTGGGCAAATGGACGTCGAATTTTGGGAACGAGTGTTTTCTAAGGCGATTTTGGCTGCTGAATCCGAATCTGGTGAAATTTTTGTTCTGTGACGTCATTTTGAGCTGGTTACGTGGCCATTTTCAAAATGACTTTTTTTTCAGTTATTACTCTCATATCGACATAGGATGTTATCAAATCATAAATGGGGGTGCAATTTTAGAATCCACGGTCTTGAAAACATATATTTTAACATATTTGACAACTAGTTCCAATATTGTCTAGCTTTTATGAGAAAAAAAGACATTTTTGGGCCGCCATTTTAAAAACCACGGAACCAGCTCAAAATGACGTCACAGAACAAAAATTTCACCAGATTCGGATTCAGCAGCCAAAATCGCCTTAGAAAACACTTGTTCCCAAAATTCGACCTCCATTTGACCACCCCTATCGATATGAAAGTAGGCCATAGTGCCAGTGTCCAGACTCAATTTCCCTCATAGCACACTGTATGCCTGTCTTTATTAGCCCAGTTCGGAGCAGAGCAGGACATTAACTCCCATTTTATTTTGTCATTGAGTCAACTGGCGTGGTTGTACATGACAAGGAGTAGGGTCACTTGTCCTACCTCTCGGGTTTTCTCCAGATCGTCCGGTATCCTCCCACTGCTAAAGACCCCTACGCACAAGCGAATAATAAAAATAATATTAAAACCATATGTTAGTCCCGAAATGACCTAGTTTGTGTCGAGTGGATGTTAAACCCCATTTCTCTCTCTCCCATTTAATTTCATTTCATTTTCATATTAATTTATTAATTTTTCAATTCTAAGTGTTAAGCAGCACCTATTTGCTTGAATAGAGAAAACTCCATAGGTAGAAAGAAAGAAAAGATTTAATTGAAGTTTTTTTTAAATAAAAGTATTTAACACGTTCGCTGCCGACCCTTGTTTGAAGTGCGCGCCACATATGCCGACCATTTCATGTATTAACTCAAATTCCAGCATACGACTCATAGTGCAGCACTGGCTAATGGCTTTTTTTACTGGATGTTCTTTTTCAGTGCCTCATCATATAATACGGTTCATCACCATTGCCAAGGATATTTATTAATATACCAAGTCAATATTGTTTACTACGAGTATACTCGTAGCAGGCACAGGTGTGGTAACCATGACTACAAGTATACTCATAGTCGGCAGTCAACGTGTTAATATGATTTAATAATAAACTTTCAATTTTTCAATGTTAGGGTATTGATTTATTTATTTTATTTAGAACCGAAGGAGGCAGCCCAACCTGCACCTAAAAAAGATGTAGAAGAAATTAAGAAAGAAAACTCAGAAATTAAATTATCGCCGGCCGAATACAGGCGGCTTCATCCGTAAGTTAAATAAATCATACCAATCTATTTCACAGCGGTAATGAGAAACCCATCACGGTGGCTAAGTGGATAAGGCGCTGGTTCGCTAGCCTGGAGGTCAGGTGTTCGATCCCTGCAGTGGCCTAGAAAGTTCATCTCGATTTTCCGACGTGATTTCCCCTTGTCAGTAATGCAGAAGGAGGGCCTGACAAGGAAAACTGCCTAGTCGTTTGGATTGCACGAAAAAACCGAGGTCCCGTGTACACATTGGAGTGCACATAAAAGATCCCTTGGCAGTTTGAATTCGATATAAGAGTAGGCCGTAGCGCCGCTGCCCGGGCAAAATATGCCTCATAGCACACCCAAGTTAGGTGCTTAAGCGTAGGACGTTAAAACACATTTCATTCATTCATTCTTCTAACTTCGGGATGGTGGCCGAATGGTTAGCATGTAGTTTCGATTCCTCCTTTTTGGTCACCTGTCAAATCTCATTGAACATTATCAAAATCAGGATTTCTTTAATAAAATCACAAAGTGGAAATTGGTGGAAATAAAAATGGAAAATATATTATTTCCAATAATATTTAATCATTTTAAAATATGTTATTTGTTACATTTTTTTACAGAAAACTGCCAGCCATCAAATCTTCTATAAATCTTTGTTTCAAATTATTTTAGATGGTTGTGACAACAATTTATAAATCATTTTAAAATATATATTTTTTTTTTTGCGTTTGTTTTTACAGAAAAAGGCCAGCCATCAAATCTATTGTAAAGTAAGTAACTTGTTCAATGTACTAATTAATTAAAATGATGAGCCACCATGATCCTAGGCACATGTGGCCCAGGCTTGATAACCAGGAGGTTTCAGGTTGAATCCAGGGGATGGCCAATAAAGTTCTTCTGGATTCATCTGCATGGATTTCTTCCCCCTTGTCAGTGGTGCAGGACGGAGGGCGTGGCAAGGAAAAGTATCTAGTTGTTCTTATAAGACAATAAAGCTAACTCTGATGAACATTTTGGCGTAAACATAAAAGAACCCTTCGCAGTTGGAATCCAGAAATGCTGCTGTCTGGGCAAAATTCTGCTCAGTAGAGGCAGAAAATGGTTAAATGTAATGGTTGTTTTTAAATACAAGTCGACATTCCTCTTTAAATTCTGGCATGATTATAATTCATTGATGGACATCATGTAGGGAGAAAGTGTTAACCCAGAAAACATGAGGCTACTTTCCGTTAAGATTTAAGACTGAATAATCCTTTAGTAATGAAGGCCTACTTGCAGACAATTACCAGACTGATCCCCAAGTCATCTACGGGGGTAAACAGAGTTTATTTAGATTTGAAGGAAATGAAGTGGAAATGGGGTTTTACATCCTACTATTCAGTTCCAACTTTGCTAATGAAGACAGGCTTGGAGGGAAATTTTGTTCAAACAGTGGTGCTAGGGTCTACTATTACTATTACATCAAATTCCAACCGCCAAGGGATCTTTTACATACCCGCCAATGTCTACGTAGGACTCTGTTTTTATTCATCCCATTCAAACAAATAGACAGCTGCCAATGTCAGACTCTCTCTCCTGCACCACTAACATGGGGAAACCACGTCAAAAATCCTGAGTCAGATATGTTTTAATATCCGACTGTTTTAATAGTTAGTGCAGGGGGACTGCGCCACATATGATTTACAAAAAGGACAAATACAACGACAAGACATCATACTCCGAAACAGCAAACGAAACAAACAATAAAACAACAATTCAAAAAAGAGTGAATGGATCCGGGGGCTAGCCGTAAGCGTCCACTGCGCTGTACAGTCCCGGGTCTGAAGCAACACAGACTTCACTCAAGATTGAACATATTTACTAGTACAAGAAAACGCACAAACAACCCAACACAATGAAGCAAAGAAAATGTAGACCGCCTCGGGAGGCAGTCGTCTGCTAACTGAATGGTGTGACGTAAATACGTCGTAATGTTATCAATGACGTCAATAGAATTTCTTAACAAAAAGGGCGATAATCAAGATTTAATAATGCTAAAAGCTATAAGTTTAAACAACCAATCAGAATTTTTAAGTTGTATAATTGCACAAAACATAATACTAAATACCCCATACAAGCAATGCAAAACAGGAATGTAGAAGAAAGCATACAATGTAAGTGTATTTATGAAGTAATAAAATAATAACAAATAATATTTAGATGTTTTTAATTACCATCTGACTGTTTTCAAAAATATCTGGCTGTTTGTCAGTTTTAGAAATCTCTGTTTTAAAAAATATCTGATTGTTTAATAATAATAATAATAATAATAATTAATTTTTCATATAGCGATTTACATTAGAAAATCTCAAATCGCTGTACATAACGTTATTAAACCTGTAAAAACATTAATTGTTCACTATACATAAGCGCATTATGCTGAATACCATTTTCGAAAATGGTGTGTTTTTAAAGAGCATTTAAAAGATATCAGATTCGTAATAGACCGCAAGTGACCAGGCAAGGAATTCCATAGTGCTAAAATTACTGAACGCACGAACACCATAAGCTCTTGACGGTTTGAGTCGAAGTGGTTGATACACAAGTTTCACACAATCAGCACTACCATCAGAAATACATTTCAATATATAATCCAATCAGTGTTATTATTATATTATATTTTGTTTCCAGTCAAAGATCACCAGCCATTGTATCCTTATTACCATCACCTAAAGAAGAAGCCCATTGGTTATTTAAACGTGCAACACCTTCGAGGTAAAAAATTAGTACAATTACGTTTAAAAAAACAAATGAAATGAAATAAGGGTTTAACACCCTATTGTTCTGCACCAACTGGGCTAATGAAGACGGGCATACGTCATACAGTGTGCTATGAGGGAAATTTTGCCCGGGCAGCGGTACTAGGTCTGCTCTTTTATCGAATTCCAACTGTCAAGGGTTGTTTTATTTGCACACCAATGTGTATACAGGACCTTGATTTCTGTCCCATCTGAACAGGTCTGTCATTGAGTTAACTGGTGTGGTTTCGATTCACTAGTTCAACTTTATTTCAATAATTCCCTAGCACATAGGGGTCTTTAATTAGCAGTTACAGGAAACCGGAGGACCTGGAGAAAACCCACAAGGTTGGAATAAAACTAACACATACTTACGGAAAAACAGCTACTTATTTATTTGAGGACGTTTCGTGGAGTATTCTCTCAACGTTTTCAAGCTAATACAGTAATACAAAAATGTGAGGTCAATTTATACAGAAAGGAGTTGGAATTACAAATAATTTGTATATGTATATTTTAGGTCTATAAATGAAGATGGTAGTGATGAATTTAGTCTGGAAGATGATCTAATAATTAACCTCCAGAGATACAGGTATTAAGAAAGAGTTAACTCCCTCTATTGCCAGGGGGGGGGGGTCGATGGTCGAATGGTTAGCACGTGCGCGCTGTACCATAAAGCCTGTCATTGAGTCTGGGGGAGTTGGATGGCCGAATGCTTAGCACGTGCGCGCTGTACCATAAAGCCTGTCATTGAGTCAACTGGCATGGTTTCAAATTCCCAGTTGTACGTGAAAAGGAGTAGGGTTCGCCTGTCCAACCCGGTTTCCTCTGACTGCTAAAGACCCTTACACGCAAGCAAATTATTGAAATAAAATTAAAACCAGGTGTTAGTCCCAAAATGACCTAGTTTGTGTTGAGTAGAGGTTAAACCCCATCTCTATCTCATATTGTCTTTGGGGGTTGGTTGAGTGGCATGAGATTATTGGGTCTGTGGATATTTTACAGTACTCTATTTACATTGAGTATTTTAATTTGAAAAAGGCCTCAGGCCTAATTTGCTACCCTTGTAAAATGACGTGATTATTATTATTATTATTATTAACCTCTAATTTTAAAATGGGTGGGGGGTAGGGGATCTCGATGGCTAAGTGGGTAAGACATTGGCTTGCTAGCCTGGACGTCGGGTGTTTGAAAGTTCATCCAGATTTTCTGGCGTAGTTCTTACTTGTCAGTGATTCGGTTCGAACAAAAAACCCAAGATCTTGTGTACACATTGCCATGCACGTAAAAGATCCCTGAGCAGTTAGAATTCAATAGCACACTGTATGGCGTATGCCCGTCTCCATAAGCCCAGTTTAGGAGCAGAACAGTAGGACATTCAACCCCATTTCATTTTATTTCAGAATGGGTAGTTTATCTGTGGGTATTTTGGGAGAACCATACAGTCAGTTTAACTCGATAACTTTAACACCAGTCGGAGCAGAAACAGAAGATGAAGAAAATGAAGGCGGAGAGGGAAATGATAAAATGTAAAGTTTTTTTGTGATATATTCATCTTGCTGGGGGGCACAGTGGTTGGGTGGTAGGACTCTGGATGGACTAAATTAGCATGAGTTCAAATCCCTTTTCAGGGTTGCCACTCGTGGGGCTAACAAGAAAAGTGTGTGAAGTGTCTAGAATTAGGGGCAGGGTGTGTGCATGTATAGATTGGGAGTGGATTTTAAGATCTCTTTCCAGCCTCCCGGTTTTCTCCGGGTCGTCTGATTTCCTCCTACCAACTCCTAAGTCCTATTGCTAAAGAACCCTGCGTACACGTTTTCTCCAGGTCCTCTGATTTCCTCCCACTGCTAAAGACCCCTACGTGCAAGTGAATTACTGAAATAAAATTGAACCATGTGCTTGTCAACCTAGTTTCTGTCCAGTGGAGGTTAAACCCCATCTCTCTCTCTCTCTCACTCCCCCTTCTTCCTTTTCTTTATCTTGTTAGCTAGAATAAAATATGATGGATTCATAAGTTGATGAAAGCTGCTGTGGCTCTATGAGAAAGCCACTGGCTCACTGAAGAGGAAGAGACAAATGGTTTAAAGCATCTGTTTTAAAAAATCGCAAAGAGTCAGGTTGCATAGGTTCGATTCCTGCTTGTACTGGACTAGGAGTAGGGTTACCTGTCCAACTCTTGTCCTCCTGTTTCTTCCCATTGGTTAAAGACCTTCACATGCAAGCAAATTATTGAAGTAAAATTGAAACATGTTTTAGTTCCAAAAAAGGCCTATAACATTCTCTCATATAACATTTAATATTTTTCCCTTGTTTTTTTATTTAGAAGCGGGGATGATCTTGTAGATAAACCTACCTCTGGTATGTTTCTTTTTACAATATTTTTATTTATTAAAACTACATTTTATTCGCACAAAATGCATGTCAATTTTGGTATATATGGAAGGTAGATAAAGACAATCAAATCTTACTAGAACAATCCTGGGTTCAATGAAAAACAACCACAGGGCGTTAAACAAGACAAAAATGTGAGAGTTTCACTAAAAGACAGCTTGTCTCACCAAGTGAATGGGGGATTTGGTGGCCGAATGGTTAGCATGTGCGTGCTGTATTGTAAGGTATGACATTGAGTCAACTGGCATGAATGATTCCCCGGTTGAACTAGTTTGTTGTGTTGAGTTGAGTTGACTTTAAAACCATCTCTCTCTCTCTCTCTCTCTCTCTCTCGCTACTATATTATCCCAGTCAGAGCAAAACAGTAGGAAATTAACTCCCATTTGACAAATACAAGCTGATATTAATCAAGTCATGTTATAAAAATAGATTCTCGCTTGTTTTCCTCTGATTGAAATGTTATGAGAGAAATTTAAAGCAAACTTTTAAATAATAAATTAGTCTGAATATGTTTTTAGTCCAACTATATATTATCAAATCACACAGTTTGTACATGAAAAACTTGTGTAGAATCAGGAATATGAAAACAATGGATCAAGGAATGTGACACAGAAGTGTTCCTAACACTCTCGTCATTTCTGTTTCCTTAGAGATTTTTTTTAAATGTTTTATTTATTACCTTGAAGAAGAAGAGGGTACCTCTTCAAAACGTTGGCTAAATGACATCTGATGATGAAAACAGTTTTAGTGTTTCTTTTGTTTATCGACTTTAATAGTTTGTACATGGGAAGACAACTTTGAATTCTGACCTGAAGAAGTTGAATCTAGGGTTGGATCATATGTTAGATTGAAGTTCAATGTACATATATCACTTTGTATAGCAATTATCTGCCGAAGAAATATTGAATTTCCTAAAGAAATATAAATTAATCTGTTACATAAAGAAATTTGATTCTTTATTTTTTTATTTCAAAGACACAATCTGATTACGAAACAGATCCTATTTCGTTTCGTTTTTATGTGTTTATTTAACCTAATAACAGTCTGATTAATTAAAACACAGATCCTATTTCGTTTCGTTTTATAGTTCAAAATTTCGTTTTACTTGTCTTTGCTACACTAGGATCTTGAACAGTTGTTATCATTGACGTGTTCTGGATGATGTGAGGGATTAGCCTATGAAACTGTCTGTTTCTTGACCTTTTAATGCACGGAACTGTGGGTAAACCACTAGAAACATCAACGCTGATTGATTAATCAATGTCTGATGTCATAGGGTCAGTTGCTCATTTGATCCCAGATGTGAACTCCCACTATAACTTATCAGATCTTTATGAAAGTATAAAAATTGAAATGAAAGATAGATCTGTATTTCAATCAGATTAGGAAAGAAATGGCCTCTCATGAGTCATTTACTCCAGTCTCTTGGTGGAGTATAAATAATTGGTTTGAACAAAGCATCCACTCTAAGACAAGGTTATAGTGGAGCCTGCATCACTCTTTCTCTTAACACTGTCCATCTGCCTTTCTCTCTCTCATTTTCTACCCTCCCTCTCTTTCGCTCTCTCATTCTCTCCCCTCCCTCTATTTCTTTCCCCATTGTGTTTTTCTCTCTCATTCTCTCCGCTCCCTCTCTTCTCTTCCCACTGTCCCCCTTTCTCTCTCATTCTCTTCCCTCCCTCTCTTTCTTTCCCCATTGCCTCTCTCTCTCTCATTCTCCCCTCCCTCTCTTCTCTTACCACTGTCCCCCTTTCTCTCTCATTCCCTTCCCTCCCTCTCTTTCTTTCCCCATTCTATCCTATCTTCTCTTGCCACTGTCCCTCTTTC
The DNA here is from genome assembly GCA_917208275.1 of Patella pellucida. Classification (NCBI taxonomy): domain Eukaryota; kingdom Metazoa; phylum Mollusca; class Gastropoda; family Patellidae; genus Patella; species Patella pellucida. The sequence continues at coordinate 72,311,043 of OU795040.1, forward strand.
TCTCCATTATTCTCCCTCCCATTCTGTTCTCTCACCATCTCAAAAACATTTTGGAGAATAAAACTTCTTAATTTTGTATTAAAAACAATTAGGGTCGAGCAACCAACTCAATATACTTGATCATCTTCAAACAACTTAAACCTGTCAGTCTTCATTTGGAAATGGAGACCGGTGTCCTAAGTGCAAAAATTCCTGGGAATTCTCCTTATGACTTCTGGTGACCTGTGTTAATGTATGTAAACCATTTTCACAGACAGATCAGTGACCTTATGACCAGAGTTCACAACTTTAATATTACACAGACATGATACCCTATATAAAACTGCTCTCTTTTAATTTGAATATTTTTCAGATAATGGTAGACAAATGACAGCCGCTTCTCAAGTTACAACAGAAGTATCCGACGATTAAATACGAATAGAAAACTCATTAACCATTTGCCAGCAAGGAGGAGATTATTAAGGACGTCTGGCATTACGGAACAGATTGTTTAGGCCAAAACAGATTAAACTTTATTTCTTATAAACTTGTGTCCAGAAAACAATTTTAAAAATTGTTGAGCCATTACAAATACTTTAGGCCAAATTCTTATAAACTAGTCCTGTGATGAACAATTTTTCTGATTAAAATTATTTAAAGTACCCGGTAGTTATTTTTTTTAAAATTCATTTTTTGTTTCCCTTAAGAAATAAGATAGGCCACAAAGTTTTAATATATGTTTCAGAAGGAATCAAGATCAATATGTAATGGTCTAATTTTTAATTGGTTAAGTCAAAGATGTAGAACTTGAAGTACAAATCATTTTGCCCTTTAATAATGAATGAATGAATGAAATGGGGTTTAACGTCCTACGCTTAAGCACCGTACCTGGGCTAATTGAAGACGGGCATACACCACAGTGTGCAATGAGGGAAATTTTGCCCGGGCAGCGGCGCTACGGCCTACTCTTATATCGAATTCCAACTGCCAAGGGATTTTTTACGTGCACTCCAATGTGTACACGGGACCTCGGTTTTTCGTCCCATCCGAACGACTAGGCAGCTGTCCTTGTCAGGCCCTCCTTCTGCATCACTGACAAGGGGAAATCACGCCGGAAAATCGAGATGAACTTTCTCGGCCAATGCAGGGATCGAACACTCAACCTCCAGGCTAGCGAACCAGCGCCTTATCCACTTAGCCACCATGATCCCCTCCCTTTAATAAACAAATAATCAAATGAAATCAAATGGGGTTTAAGGTACTACTGTTCTGCTCCTAAACTGGGCTAATGAAGGTGGGACATACACCATAGTGTGCTACGAGGGAAATTTGCCCAGGCAGCGGCGCTAAGTCCTACTCTTATGTCAAATTTCAACTGCCAAGGGATCTTTTACGTGCGCACCAATGTTTACAATCTTTTTTTCTTGCAATCCAAAGGACAAGACAGCTGTCCTTGTCAGGCCCTCCATCCTGAGTCAAAATAATAAAGACACCAGATGGGATGTTTTGAGGTTAACTGTCAGTCACTGTTTACAAACAATGAATAAGCTGAAGTACAAATTATTTCACTTTTAATTAACGAACGAAGACAACAGGAATTTTATCAAGGGTTGTAGGGCCAAATGATTAGCACTTGCACGCTGTATCATAAAGCCTGTCATTGAGTCAATGTAAATTTTCTCTGTTTTTCTACCACTGCTAATGTGACTGCTAAAGACCGCTATGTGCAAGCGAATTACTAAAATTAAATTAACCAAAGTGATTAACCGAAATGACTTTGTTTGTGTCGAGTGGACGTTAAATCCCATTTCTCTCCAGATGCTTTATCCCATGTGTTTTGATAGATGTTCCCGAAAAGACAAAAGACCTAATATTTTATTTCTCTTTTATTAAAATAGTCTCATCCATGGAGGATCGCCTGTATACAACCTTGTTTGCATATGTTAACTAAAATATAGCCTTTTATAAAACTTTTGTTGTTTTAATGTATTTTAATACAATAAGAAACTATGTGTAAAGTTTTGTGTTTCTAGATTAAAGATGAGTAAATTTTTAAATCTGTGAATCAATCTGATTAAAACACAAATTGTTTTGGTTTTTATAGTTCAAAATTTTGTTTTACTTATCTTTACTACATAAGGGTCTAGAAGGGTTAGCGTTTTGGATCCAATGAAACAGTCTGTTATTCGTGTGCCATGCAAGAAACTGTGGGTAAACCACTAAAATCAACAATGCTTATTCATTAATCAATGTATAAACGTCACAGGGTCAAAAGCCGCTTGTTCAATTCCTGACACAACCTTTAAATACAACTTGTCAGATCTTCATGTAGTGAAGGCCATCAAAAGTATAAAAAACGAAACGAAATATAGATCTGTATTTCAATCATATTGTCTGAGAATGCTTTGTGAACTTGGGGACTGGTTGAATCTATTTCAATACCTTATAATAAATGAATACTGATTATGTACAATAACTTGACAACTTTATATCTTGTTATGTAAATGTGATATTTTAATGTGATAAAATTGTAAATAAATATTCTAACATTTTTTGTTCTCCTTTAAAATAAAACTTTATAAATTTCTTGCATATAGATATGTGAATTTTCCAGCCAAACTTTTATTTTTAACTGTTGTTTTTCCATACAAATTTGATGAACTGAGAAATTTGCAATGGTAATTTAAATGAGTCTGGAATTTTCTCCATAAATTTAGCATTACGGTTAGGTCATTTTCGAGATGGATTTTTTGATGAGGTCATTTATATGTGATGTCCCATAAATTTAGGGTAAGGTGAAAAAGATAGATGAGGCATGTGGGATTTTTGAATTATTTTCCACATCCTGTTGAATAATTTGTTTGCCGGCAAAAATCATCTACATGTGTATTATCCATCCGTGGTCATAATAACTTTGATTTTAGCAGTAGCACGATTTACCCAAATCCACCATTGTTTGGCCTATTTAACCTCAGACTTCCTCCCACTGCTAAAGAGCTCTACGCGCAAGTGAATTATAGAAATAAAAAAAACTGAACTATATGTTAGTCCTGAAATTGACTTAATTTGTGGCAAGTGGAGGTTAAACCTGAAGAGGTTCCGTGTACACATTGGCGTGCACTTAAAAGATCCCTTGGCAGTTGAAATTCGATATTAGAGTAGGCCATATAGTGCTACCGTCTGGGCAAAATTTCACAATTTGAGGCTGACAAAGTGATTAACCGAAATGACTTTGTTTGTGTCGAGTGGAGGTTAAATCCCATTTTTCTCCAGATGCTTTATCCCATGTGTTTTGATAGATATTCCCGAAAAGACAAAAGACCTAATATTTTATTTCTCTTTTATTAAAATAGTCTCATCCATGGAGGATCGCCTGTATACAACCTTGTTTGCATATGTTAACTAAAATATAGCCTTTTATAAAACTTTGGTTGTTTTAATGTATTTTAATACAATAAGAAACTACGTGTAAAGTTTTGTGTTTCTAGATTAAAGATATTGAAAGTTGAGTAAATTTTTAAATCTGTGAATCAATCTGATTAAAACACAAATTGTTTTGGTTTTTATAGTTCAAAATTTTGTTTTACTTATCTTTACTACATAAGGGTCTGGGGATCACGGTGGCTAAGTGGATAAGGCGCTGGTTCGCTAGCCTGGAGGTTGAGTGTTCGATCCCTGCATTGGCCGAGAAAGTTCATCTCGATTTTCCGGCGTGATTTCCCCTTGTCAGTGATGCAGAAGGAGGGCCTGACAAGGACAGCTGCCTAGTCGTTCGGATGGGACGAAAAACCGAGGTCCCGTGTACAAATTGGAGTGCACGTAAAAGATCCCTTGGCAGTTGGAATTCGATATAAGAGTAGGCCGTAGCGCCGCTGCCCGGGCAAAATTTCCCTCATTGCACACTGTGCCGTATGCCCGTCTTCAATTGGCCCAGGTACGGTGCTTAAGCGTAGGACGTTAAACCACATTTCATTCATTCATTACATAAGGGTCTGGAAGAGTTAGCGTTTTGGATCCAATGAAACAGTCTGTTATTCGTGTGCCATGCAAGAAACTGTGGGTAAACCACTAAAATCAACAATGCTTATTCATTAATCAATGTATAAACGTCACAGGGTCAAAAGCCACTTGTTCAATTCCTGACACAACCTTTAAATACAACTTGTCAGATCTTCATGTAGTGAAGGCCAGCAAAAAGTATAAAAAACGAAAACGAAATATAGATCTGTATTTCAATCATATTGTCTGAGAATGCTTTGTGAACTTGGGGACTGGTTGAATCTATTTCAATACCTTATAATAAATGAATACTGATTATGTACAATAACTTGACAACTTTATATCTTGTTATGTAAATGTGATATTTTAATGTGATAAAATTGTAAATAAATATTCTAACATTTTTTGTTCTCCTTTAAAATAAAACTTTATAAATTTCTTGCATATAGATATGTGAATTTTCCAGCCAAACTTTTATTTTTAACTGTTGTTTTTCCATACAAATTTGATGAACTGAGAAATTTGCAATGGTAATTTAAATGAGTCTGGAATTTTCTCCATAAATTTAGCATTACGGTTAGGTCATTTTCGAGATGGATTTTTTGATGAGGTCATTTATATGTGATGTCCCATAAATTTAGGGTAAGGTGAAAAAGATAGATGAGGCATGTGGGATTTTTGAATTATTTTCCACATCCTGTTGAATAATTTGTTTGCCGGCAAAAATCATCTACATGTGTATTATCCATCCGTGGTCATAATAACTTTGATTTTAGCAGTAGCACGATTTACCCAAATCCACCATTGTTTGGCCTATTTAACCTCAGACTTCCTCCCACTGCTAAAGAGCTCTACTCGCAAGTGAATTATAGAAATAAAAAAAAACTGAACTATATGTTAGTCCTGAAATGACTTAATTTGTGGCAAGTGGAGGTTAAACCTGAAGAGGTTCCATGTACACATTGGCGTGCACTTAAAAGATCCCTTGGCAGTTGAAATTCGATATTAGAGTAGGCCATATAGTGCTACCGTCTGGGCAAAATTTCACAATTTGAGGCTGACAAAGTCTGTAACAGTTGGCTTCTGTCCCGATTAATGGCCCTGAAACCCTTGCTTATTAAAGCCCCACTATGGTTCCTTTTAAGATAGAGTGCCTTATTGACCATTTCATGGAATAAGGAGTCACGACTGTGACTGGTGCCTTCTGGGCAGACTTGATTGATGTCCCTGAACCTGAAGCTCTTGCTTAAAGGCCCACTATGGTTCCTTTTAAGATAGAGTGCGAGTGCCTAATGGACCATTCCTTGGAATAAGGAGTCACGCTTGCTGATTCTCTTCCCATTGATTCTAAAATCACCTACATTTCTTTGAATATTTTCTTTTAACATTCTGATGATTCTGATCATTATAACCGCCCATAAAAGAGCCCAAGGCTTCACAAGCAGTTGAGGTACTTTCAAACACTTCTTTTCCATTCCTGACGGAGGGGTTGGATGGCCAAATGGTAAGCATGTGCATGTTGTATCATGAGGTTTGTCATTGAGTAAACTGACATGGCTTTGATTTTCCGGTTGTACGTGATGAGGAGTAGGGTCACCTATCCAACCTCATACGTTTTCTCTGGTTTCCTCCCACTGCTAAAGAACCCTACGTGCAAGAAAATTACTGAAATAAAATTGACCATATACAGTAGAACTTGTATTAAGCAGGCACCCAAGGGAAATTTCAAAATGCTTGCTTAATGGAGGTGCTCTTCGAAAAGAGGTATCCAATATTGCCCCAACACCTACCACAAAAAATAAAGAAATAGACTGCATATATTTTTTTGTAGTATACAATAACAGTACATGTACTTTTTTTTATCTAGTTGTGAATTCAAAGTAGTAGCGTATACATGTTTGTTTAGTAATACTGGATCTCAGATCCCCCAATGAAACAATTTAACATGCTACTGTTCTGCTCCTAGTATAAACTGGGCTAATGAAGATGGGCATACACCATACAGTGTGCTACGAGGGAAATTTGGCCTGGGCAGCGGTGCTACCTCAGTTTTCCGTGCCATTCGAACCACTAGACAGCTGTCCTTGTCAGGCCCTCCGTCCTGCATCACTGACAAGAGGGAACCACACCGGAAAACTGTCAAAACCATCCAAAGGACTAGACAGCTGTCCTTGTGACGGGCCCTCTGTCCTGCATCACAAGGGAAGTCAAACCGAATTACTCTCACTCCTATTCTAGACTTTTATCCCTAAATTACTTATTAATATAACTAATTATCAGTGGTCAAACTAATCCTTCATATGTACAGTGCCTTTGATAATGTGTTCTTTTCACTCCTTTGATCTTGTTGTTGTCATGCATGGTTTCTTAATTGTTGTTATTGCTTGCCTATATATAATTGCTCTACACATTTGTTACTGTACTTGCTTGAAAACGTTGAGAGAATACTCTTCGAAAACGTCGCCTAAATAAATCAGTAATTGTTCTTCCATAAGTATGTGTTATAGTTTATTATTCTAGACTTGTTGATATTATAGAATCTGTGTTATTCATGTAGCTAGACACCTGTTTATTATGTGTTGTTATGTGTTATTATGTTTCATTAATCCTTTTTATTTTAAAATAAATTGATCAATTACCATGAGATGTTATTTCTCCGTCAGTTGTGTGAACATTCTCTGATAAACTTGCTAAATGTCTAAATTAAAATTTTCATTAAACTGATATTTAATATCCACAAATAATGAACAAATTCATAACATGTTTTAACACCTTTTTTATCCCCATGAACAAACAGTATTTTGTTTATCAGATGCTTTTGTATAAATACCTTTGATCAAATGTAATATTGGAATTATTAATTCACCCAACGAATAATTTAATTTCTATCACTTGGTAATTTGTAATATGTGTTTGTTTTTTTAATGGTTAGCATGTGCACGCTTTATCATAAGGTCTGTAATTGAGTCAACTGGCATGGTTTTTATTCCTCGGTGGTACCTAACAAGGAGTAGTGTCGCCTGTCCAACCTCGTGGGTTTTCTCCGGGTTCTCTAGTTTCCAACCACTGCTAAAGACCCCTAAGCTCAAGCAAATTATTGAAAAATGAAACTGAACCATATGTTATTCCTGAAATGACCTGGTTTGTGTCAAGTGGCTGTTAAAACCTCGTTATTTCTCTCTTTCCTCACAAACTAACAATAACGTGTTTATTGGAATATCTGAATTAGCTCTTACTTATTGGCATTGGTTAAGTAAGTTCATTAGGATTTTCAGATGTGGTTTCCCCTTGTCAATGGTGCAGGATGGAGGACCTGACAAGGACAGCTGTCTAGTTGTTTGGATGAGATGACAAACTAAGGTCCCGTGTATACATTGGCGTAGCCGTGGATGTAATAGATCCTTTGACAGTTGGAATTCAATATAAGAGTAGGCCATAGCGCGCTGCTTGGGCAAAATTTCCCTCATAGTAAACTGTACTGCATATGTCCATCTTCATATATCAGACCAGTCGGAGAAGAACAGTAGGAAGTTAAATCTCATTTCCTTTCATACGTATTGCTTCTGTAACTGCTGCCATTACCGCTGCCCCAAATTAAAAAAAGAAAATAATTTCAGGATTTTAGTCATATTTTTTTAATTTAGAAAACAAATTATTTACAAAGTAAATCAACAAATAGTAAACAGTAATATACACATGATAAGGCAAGACTTCATTGGTCAGGGAAAAATTCCCATAATATTTTATACAAATACATGTAAAGTAGCTAATACATAAATTTATAACATTCAAAACTTTGAGCAATTTACAATTTTGACAGGTAATGAAACATACGCTCTCCAACAGCTTTGTCACTGGAGCCTTTAAAAAAAAGAAGAAAAAGGGTGAGGGTTTGTTCGTGAGAACTTAAGAATTTTACAAATGTAGCCCTTTTTTGAATATATTTGAGTTCTTGGCCAATCTAAAGGAAATTTAACATCCACTCGAAACAAAACAGGTCATTTCAGGACTAACATATGGTTCAATTTTATTTCAATAATTCACTTGCACGTAGGGGTCTTTAGAGCAGTGGGAGGAAACTTTGAGGACCCAGAGAAAATCCACGTTTGGACAGGCGGCCCTTCTGCCTGTCACGTACAACTGGGAAATTGAAACCACGCCAGTTGATTTTTAAAGGGGAATAGCCCAGGACATAATTGTCAAAAATTTATCTAGTTTGACAGGTTCGACAGCAATATACAATCTAATTACGACGTGACCAAAAGATATAAAATGGAAAGGAGTTTAACGTCCTACTTTTCTGCACCAAACTTAAAATAATATTGGATACAAAATGCACTTATGTTCCTCGGTTGAAAACCCCTCACGATCAATACAGAAAGTTTGTCTTGTTTTCCTCCAATTCACAGAAAAACAAATTGATTGGTGGGGTTTATGAAATTATTTTGTTGCAATTATCTGGTTAGTTAGAAACAAAAAATATGACTCAAAATAAGCAACAAATGTTCAATGACTACGTTTGGGAGTTAGGACTGGAGCCCAACTCCCTCATTAGTAAGGACAAAATATAGGACTCCAAATAAGCTACATGTATACAATGATAATGTTGGGGGGGGGGGGGATTCAAAAGAGAATCCTGCTACATGTATTTCAATGATTATGTTTATTTACAATTTGTCTCCATGGAAACATAGATACATGTGGATTTCAAGCTAATTAGACAATTCCTTTAAACAATCTACATTTAAAACAAATACCTGCATCGCCCAACAATTGATATGAAAATTATCACATTATTATTAATGAAATACCAACGATAACAATCAAATTACCAATGGTAACAATCAAATTACCAATGGTAACAATCAAATTACCAATGGTAACAATCAGATTACCAATGGTAACAATCAGATTACCAATGGTAACAATCAAATTACCAACGATAACAATCAAATTACCAATGGTAACAGTTAAATTTCCAATGGTAACAATCAAATTACCAACGATAACAATGAAATTAACAATGATAACAATCAAATTACCAATGATAACAATTAAATTACCAATGATAACAAGAAAATTACCAATGGTAACGCCAGTTGATTTTTAAAGGGGAATAGCCCAGGACATGATTGTCAAAAATTTATCTAGTTTGACAGGTTCGACAGCAATATACAATCTAATTACGACGTGACCAAAAGATATAAAATGGAAAGGAGTTTAACGTCCTACTTTTCTGCACCAAACTAAAAATAATATTGGATACAAAATGCACTTATGTTCCTCGGTTGAAAACCCCTCACGATCAATACAGAAAGTTTGTCTTGTTTTCCTCCAATTCACAGAAAAACAAATTGATTGGTGGGGTTTATGAAATTATTTTGTTGCAATTATCTGGTTAGTTAGAAACAAAAAATATGACTCAAAATAAGCAACAAATGTTCAATGACTACGTTTGGGAGTTAGGACTGGAGCCCAACTCCCTCATTAGTAAGGACAAAATATAGGACTCCAAATAAGCTACATGTATACAATGATAATGTTGGGGGGGGGGATTCAAAAGAGAATCCTGCTACATGTATTTCAATGATTATGTTTATTTACAATTTGTCTCCATGGAAACATAGATACATGTGGATTTCAAGCTAATTAGACAATTCCTTTAAACAATCTACATTTAAAACAAATACCTGCATCGCACAACAATTGATATGAAAATTATCACATTATTATTAATGAAATACCAACGATAACAATCAAATTACCAATGGTAACAATCAAATTACCAATGGTAACAATCAGATTACCAATGGTAACAATCAAATTACCAACGATAACAATCAAATTACCAATGGTAACAGTTAAATTTCCAATGGTAACAATCAAATTACCAACGATAACAATGAAATTAACAATGATAACAATCAAATTACCAATGATAACAATTAAATTACCAATGATAACAAGAAAATTACCAATGGTAACAATCAGATTACCAATGGTGACAATCAAATTACCAATGGTGACAATCAAATTACCAATGGTAACAATCAAATTACCAATGGTGACAATCAAATTACCAATGGTAACAATCAAATTACCAATGGTAACAACCAAATTACCAATGATAATTAAATTACCAATGATAATTAAATTACCAATGATAATTAAATTACCAATGATAATTAAATTACCAATAACAATCAAATTACCAATGATATTTAAATTACCAATGATAATTAAATTACCAATGATAATTAAATTACCAATGATAATTAAATTACCAATGATAATTAAATTACCAATGATAATTAAATTACCAATGATAATTAAATTACCAATGATAATTAAATTACCAATGATAATTAAATTACCAATGATAACAATCAAATTACCAATGATAACAAGTAACTTTAAAATACTTAAATACAATGAAAACTAACCAAAGCCCAGCTTAGACGCCCAAAGCCCAGCTTAGACGCCCAGACCCAGCGCTTTAGGCGGCCCCTGTGTTTCATGGCAAAAAGAGAAAAATTTCAAATTCCAGATGAAAGTTTCACAGTAATCGATCTAGCGAGGTGTGTGATCAGATATGATTTAATAATTCTTTGATTTACAGACCTTTTAATTGGGTGTTAGGCATGCATGGCATTCAAAAGGAAATGAAATAATCTTCGCGGCATCATAGGCCCTGTGATTCTAGTCAGGCCCAGGGCCCTGCTTCGTTTAAACTGGACTTTGAAACTAACTAGAATATGACAAATAAATAAAGGGATAATATGGCATTAAAACTGTTTCCATGACATTTAGCAATTAAACTTGAAATACTCAGAAAACAATTCTTGGGAATGAAATGAAATGTGGTTTAACGTCCTACCCTTCTGCACCTAACCTGTGCATGGAACTGTGTCCTGTGTATATATACAACACAGAACTGTGTCCTGTGTATATATACAGCATGGAACTGTGTCCTGTGTATATATACAGCATGGAACTGTGTCCTGTGTATATATACAACACAGAACTGTGTCCTGGGTATATATACAACACAGAACTGTGTCATGTGTATATATACAACATGGAATGAAACCTGTTTAAAAAGATAGTAAGCTGGCACTGCCAGGCAGGATACGCCCACATTTTCGAGACATGGATAGAGAACAAGCAAAACCGAAAGTGATATTTCCTACAATCAAAGGCTATAATTCATTAAAGTACAATTTGATATGCACAAATATCGAAAAGAATCAAGATCTTTAGGTTATAAACATGCATTTCAACTTTCAGCAAAATCAAATTAAAATTGTGACCTATACTGGGTCCACAACCTTGAAATACCATATTTTAACACTATTAGCGTACAAACGGCGGCCATTTTGTCTGGCAATTATGGTCCGATTTCCTTGAAATTCAAACTCATCCGTATGGTGTAACGGTGATAGAGTCAAGAGTTTTTTTAAATCGGATAATAATCGTGACCTCCAGAGGGACCATAGGCGATTTTTCGGACAATCAGGGGCTATAATTCAGGAAGTTATGATCTGATATGTGCAAATAACAAAAGGAACCAAGATCTTTGGGTTATAACCATGCATTTCAAGTTTCATCAAAATTGAATCAAAATTGTGACCTATACTGGGTCCACAACCTTGATATACCATTTTATAACAGTATTCGCGTACACACGGCGGCCATTTTGTATGGCAATTTTGTTCCGAATTTTACCAAAATTCGAACTCAACCTTCCTTAGTTTCTAACGGGGATATAATCAAACGATTTTTTAAATCGGATAATAATTGTGACCTCCAGAGGGACCACAAGCTAAACAAAGAAGATTTTGCGTATAATCAGGGGCCATAATTCAGGAAGTTACAATCCGATATGCGCAAATATCGAAAGGAACCAAGATCTTTGGGTTATAACCATGCATTTCAAGTTTCATCAAAATCGAAAATTAAAATTGTGACCTCTACTGGGTCCACAACTTTGATATACCATTTTTTAAACAGTATTCGCGTACGAATGGCGGCCATTTTGTATGTCAATTTTGGTCCAATTTTTCCGAAATTCAAACTCTGCCTTCCTTAGGGCGTAACGGTGATATAATCAAACGATTTTTTTAATCGGATAATAATTGTGACCTCCAGAGGGACCACAAGCTAAACAAAGGCGATTTTGCGTATAATCAGGGGCCATAATTCATAAAGTTACGATCCGATATGCGCAATTATTGAAAGGAACCAAGATCTTTGGGTTATAACCATTCATTTCAAGTTTCATCTTAAATCGAATTAAAATTGTGATCTCTACAGGGTCCACAACCTTGATATACCATTTTTTAACAGTATTCGCGTACAAACGGCGGCCATTTTGTATGGTAATTTTGGTCTGATTTTTCCGAAATTTGAACTCAACCTTCCTTAGGGTGTAACGGTGATATAATCGAACGGTTTTCCAAATCGGATAATAATTGTGACCTCCAGAGGTACCACGAGCTAAAATAGGTGATTTTTCGGACAATCAGGGGCCATAATTCAGGAAATTACGTTCCGATAGGCGCAAATATCGAAAAGAACCAATATCTTTGGGTTATAAACATGCATGTCAAGTTTCATCAAAATCGGTGCAAAATTGTGACCTCTATAGGGTCCACAAGCTAAAAACGTGATTTTTCTTACAATCAGGGGCCATAATCCATGAAGTTTTGATCCGATACATGCCAATATCGAAAGCAGCCGAGATCTTTTGGGGATAAACCTATATTTCAAGTTTCGTCAAAATCCAACAAGAATTGTGACCTGTAGAGAGTCCACAAACAATTGTGGACGGACGTCCGGACGGACGGACGGACGGACGGACGGACAGACGGACAGGGGCGACGACATAATACGTCCACATGAAAATGTGGGCGTATAAAAATGTAATATTGTCTAAAATATACAAATCATAATGAACGACTGACTTCTGTAGTATACAGTTCATGCAAAGATTTGATAGAGATGCTGTCTAAATTCACCCGTTTTAACTAATCCCAAATTAAAGGTGACAGTTATTTTTCTTCTCAACCAATCTATCCTCCATGGTATCGTTCCAAAATAAATATTTTAGCTTTTTCTTCAAATATATACAAAGCACACATGTATATACAAATGATTTCTCCCTTCATTTATATACAAAATGATTTGTCCCTTTATTTATTCTCACAGTTAGCTTTTGCAAAAATATATACTGAGTATGATATGAAGGTTACATTATGAAAAAAGAACCCGGTGTTACACAAATAGAACAATAAAAATATGTAATCACCAAGGGTTACACAATTAGAACAAAAACAATATGTAATCACCAATGGTTATACAAATAGAACAATAACAATATGTAATCACCAAGGGTTACACAAATAGAACAATAACAACATTTTATCACCTGGGGTTACATAACCAGTACAATAAAGATATGTAATCACTCGGGGCTATACAAATAAAACAATGATATGTAATCATTCTAGATTACAAAAATACAATATGTAATCACTTAGGGGTTATACAAATATGACAATGGTGGCATGTAATCATAAAAGATTACCCAAAAATAAAATGTAATCACTCGGGGTTACACAAATTGAACACTAAGAATATGTAATCACTCAACATAAAACAAATAGAACTACATTGAAATGTAAAGCTTTGGATTATACAACAATCATGAAACAACAATGATATGTAACCAATCAGGATTACACGAATGTAACCATAAAAATATATGTTATCACTTGTGATTACACAAATAGAGGGGTGATATATAGGTCTAGTCTGTTCCCCAATCCTATTCTTATTGAATAAAAACAAATAGAACAAAAACGATACAACATTATTATTCAGGATTACAAAAATAGATCACGTCAATATCCAGTCATACAGTATTACACAAATAGAACAAATTATGTAATCACTCGGGTTTCACAATTCTTCTAATGAATGACAAAATTTCACAATTCTCCCAATGACAAAATTTCACAATTCTCCCAATGACAAAATTTCACAACCACAAAAATGCGAATATGATATGAGTCATGACTGTTAGGATTTGGTCACTTGTATCATCACATCTGCCAAGGGTAACGACCCATTATTATTATTATGTCTGCTAGATGGTCGTGTCTGTAGAGTATTCAACGGGATGATATCGTTATATTGCGAGGTTTCCAACTCTTGCGTGGACGCCATAAATCCTAAAGTCGCCGGGGAGGATGTTGAAAGTTGATTTAAAGACGACGCTTGTAAGGAATCGTTTAAATCTGAATCTTGATCGTTTACTAAAAGTTTCACATCCACAGCGCTATCTTCAAACACTGAGTCCGCCCCCATTTCGTTCATTTGCGAGATATTACCACTAGAATGCATAGCGTCATTACACGGATGGCCCGAATCGCGATATTCTAGTTTCAGGGTATCGTTCTTTCTGTGATTGCCAGAATCTGGAAATTCTAGCAGAGTTGAAACATTGGAATGATTGATGCTGGGAATTAATGGTTCGAGATAATCACAAGGTTCACATAATGATGTCTGAAATGGCGTGACGTAATTACTTAATGGCAGATATGATCTGTGGCTGGTTAATAAAGGCGGTAAATAAAACACAGGGAGTCCACGTAAAGCTACGTCATCATCCTACAAAAAACGGAAATACGAGAAATTAAATGAGAGAGAGAGAGAAATGGGGTTTAACGTCCACTGGGTATTTTATCCTATCCAAACGACAATAAAGTTGTCCCTTGCAAGATGCTCTGTCCTGCACAATTGTCAAAGGGGAAAACCACGCCGGAAATTCCTGATGAAATTTTTGGTTTGCACAGGAATCAAACCTGAGCATGGAGAGAGAGAAATGGGGTTTAACATCCATTCGAAACAAACCAGGTCAATAATTCGCTTGCGCATAGGGGTCTTTAGCAGTGAGAGGAAACCGGAAGACCCAGAGAAAACCCACTAAGTTGGACAGGCGACCCTTCTCCTTGTTATATACAGCCGGGGATTCGAAGCCACGCCAGTTGATTCAATGACAGGCTTTATGAAACAGCACATGCTAACCATTCAGCCATCCAACTCCCCCCCCCCCCTGGGATTGAACTTGAGCAATGATTGACAGATGACTATATCTCACCTGAATACTTTTCTCCAAGCTTGTTATAATCAGATTAAATGGTGGTCTTTCTTCAGCTATTCCACTCCAACATGATGCCATCACATCAAATCTGCGAGAAACAAAAATACATTTTAACTGAAATTAAAATGGGGTTTAACGTTCTGCTCCAACAATTTTATACATTCTAATTTCACAACATTTTGGACAGTCTATATTTTTTGTTTTGAATGATAGGAAATGATCTACAAATCAAAATTGGAGAAAGAACATTGTTAACATCAGAACACGACCTTGTCATTCCACAAACTTTTCAGAAATATAGGTCGGAAATCTGATTATTTAAAACTTACACTGCTGCTGGACAACTTTCTGGTGGTTGTAATCTGCCTCCTACTGTTACAAAATGCATCACTTCTTCGTTCGAACAACCTGGATATGGGACGTGTCCAAGAGCAAAAATCTCCCACAATAATATGCCGAAAGACCTAAAAATAAAGCAACCATGATGTGAAATGAAATGAAATGGGGTTTAACTTCCTACTCTTCTGCACTGACGGGGATAATGAAGACTGTCATACAGAGAGAGAGAGAGGGAGAAATGGGGTTTAACATCCACTCAATACAAACTAAGTCATTACAGGACTAACATATGGTTCAATTTTATTTCAATAATTCGCTTGCGCAAAGGGGTCTTTAGCAGTGGGAGGAAACTGGAGGACTGGGAGAAAACCCACGAGGTGGGACTGGCGACGACGGTCATACACCATACAGGGAATTTATTAGTGAAATTTTGCCTGGACAGCGGTGCTACGGCTTACTCTTATATCGAATTCCAACTGCCAAGGGATCTGTTTTCCATCCCATCAGGCAACACTTTTCTTGTCCTCTCCACAGATGCTATCCCTGATTCGTCAATCATTAGTTTTAACATCAGAGGAAACCGGAGGACCCGAAGAAAACCCACAAGGCTGTCACGTACAACCAGGGATTCAAAACCATGACAGTTGACTCCATCACAGGCTGTATAATATAGCGCACACATGCTAATAATTCGACCATACCCCCCTCCTGCCACACAGGTGTGTATATAGACTAGTATTTATTTACCAGACATCTGTTTTAGATGTAAACATCCCATCAAGGAAAGCTTCTGGTGGCATCCATTTTACAGGTAACATGGCTTTACCTGCTTTCTTATAATAATCAGATCTATAAAATATACAAAATGTAAATTATCTGAAGAGCTTAATAAAATCAGTGAAAGTGCTAGTAATCGACAAATAAAGCAGTTCTTTTTTCAAAAACTTTTATATTTTTGTGTATTTAATTTTATATAAGTCAAAGTCACAGGCCTGGAAATAACAGTTTTAGATATACCTGACAAAATGTCCGGCACGAATGAAATAGAACCTGACATTTTCAACCTAGTGCCGTATATGTGTTAATAATATCAAGACAAATCAGTGCCGGACAAAATGACAGGCACAAGAGGTTTTGTGCCTGACAAAGCCTGAATCTGTGCCGGATGTCCTCTGTGACAGGCTTGGCCTGAACAAACCTAGTAAATGACACCATATAGTGTGCTATGAGAAACATGTAAACAGGGAGAGAGATAAATGGGGCTTAACACACACTCGACACAAACTAGGTCATTTCGGGTCTAACATATGGTTTAATTTTACGGATCTTTAGCAGAGGGAGGTAACCGGAGGACCCGGAGAAAACCCACAAGGTTGGGTAGGTGACCCTACTTCTTGTCACGTACAATGGAGCATATGAAACCACACCAGTTGACTTAATGCGTATCATCAGCATAGATTGAGTAACTTCAAAAAACACCCTAAAGAAGTGGTATAAGGGATAAAGAGCAATGGTCCGAACACCGATCCCTGAGGCACACCAAATTTAAGTTCTATTGATGAAGGCTTAAGAATGGTGACAGGAGTTTAGATACAACAGTAATCAGTTCAGCACACTACCCTGAGTCAGAAAACATTATGAAGATGTTTTAACAGAAGCGACTGGTCGATTGTGTCAAAGGCAGCACTTAAATCAAGAAGAACCAGTAACACCACATTTTACACCAGTTAAAGGGCCCATCTTGATAATATTTTCGAGATTAAAAACTTCATATTTCTGAGACTCTGTAAAATCGGGATGGTCCCTTTAGGATTGTTGCTGTAGAGTTTATTGTCTATACAATACTATTGCTATTTTGAGACTAACATATAGTTACAGCTGTTTCTGTAGTCACATGTGCAATGCTTTAGAGGAGAATTTGACCCAGACAGCAGCTTTACCATCATCTCTTACCTGTATATATCTCTCGCTAGACCAAAATCTGCTATTTTAGCAACTCTTGTCGGACCTTTCTTAGACAATAGACAATTTCTAGCAGCTATATCTCTACAATATACAAAATGAGGTTTTAATAAAATATTCATCGTCTCTGCAGCCATTTGAGGGATTGAGCAAGCCCATTCAATCTCAGTCTTTTTTAAATATTGTGAAAGTTGAATTGCTAAAAGGAATATCAGTTCCAAAAGGACACGGTTATGTTTAGTAGTGACAACAATATAAATAATCCAGCACAATCTATTGGGTAAATGTAACGGCCAAGAATAGCTACTGGACTTTTATTTTAGAAATGACAACCAGAGAGAAAACTGTGGTTTAATGTCCACTCGACACAAACTAGGTCATTTCAATAATTCACTTGTGCGTAGAGGTTTTTAGCTGATGGAAGAAACCACATAAAACCCACAAGGTTGGATTGATGATCCTACTCCTTGTCATGTACAAGCCTGTGCATCAAACCATGCCATCTGACTCAATGACAGACCTGTTAAACCACTCAAACACTCATCCCAACACCAAATAAAAAAACCTCCAAAAATTACCTGTGAATGAAATGTTTTTCTTCTAAATGTTGACAGCCTTTAGCAATATCTAGAGCTAGTTTTAATAAATCTAACACTGTCAGTTCTGATGGTCGACTCTAAAAATAAAACATACAAAAACTCATAAGTGTACAATAACTCATATATATACAAAAACTCATATATATATACAAAAAATCAAAAGTGTACAAAAAATCAAAAATATACAAAAACTCGAAAGTGTACAAAATCTAACGAACATAAAAAAAACTTATATAAACATACAAAAATGCTTAAGTGTACAAAAACTCATAAACATACAAAAAACTCATAAATATACAAAAACTCATAAGAGAACAAAATCTCATAAACATACAAAAACTCATAAACATACAAAAACTCATAAACATACAAAAACTCATGAACATACAATAAGCTGGCACTGCAAGGCAGGATACGCCCACATTTTTGAGAGATGGATAGAGAACAAGCAAAACCGAAAGTGATTTTTCCTACAATCAAAGGCTATAACTCATTAAATTACAATTTGATATGCGCAAATATCGAAAAGAATCAAGATCTTAAGAATCAAGATCTTTAGGTTATAAACATGCATTTCAAGTTTCATCAAAATCGAATTAAAATTGTGACCTATACTGGGTCCACAACCTTGACATACCATATTTTAACACTATAAGCGTACAAACGGTTGCCATTTTGTCTGGCAATTATGGTCCGATTTCCCTGAAATTCAAACTCAACCTTCCGTATGGTGTAACGGTGATAGAGTCAAGTCAAGTTTTATTAAATCAGATAATAATAGTGACCTCCAGAGGGACCATAGGCGATTTTTCGGACAATCAGGGGCCATAATTCAGGAAGTTATGATCTGATATGTGCAAATAAGGAAAGGAACCAAGATTTCAAGTTTCATCAAAATTGAATCAAAATTGTGACCTATTACTGGGTCCACAACCTTTGATATACCATTTTATAGCAGTAATCCTGTACACTCGGGGGCCATTTTGTATGGTAATTGTGTCCCAAATTTTTCCAAATTCACATTCAACCTTCCTTAGGGTGTAACGGTGATATAATCAAACGATTTTTTAAATCGGATAATAATTGTGACCTCCAGAGGGACCACAAGCTAAACCAAGGCGATTTTGCGTATAATCAGGGGCCATAATTCAGGAAACTACGATCGGATATGCCCAAATATCGAAAGGAACCAAGATCTTTTGCTTATAACCATGCATTTCAAGTTTCATAAAATCGAATTAAAATTGTGACCTCTACAGGGTCCACAACCTTGATATATCATTTTTTAACAGTATTCGCGTACTAATGGCGGCCATTTTGTATAGCAATTTTGGTCCAATTTTTTCGAAATTCGAACTCAACCTTCCTTAGGGCGTAACGATGATATAATCAAACGATTTTTTAAATCGGATAATAATTGTGACCTCCAGAAGGACCACAAGCTAAACGAAGGCGATTTTGCGTATAATCAGGGGCCATAATTCAGGAAGTTACAATTCGATATGCGCAAATATTGTAAGGTACCAAGATCTTTGGGTCATAACCATGCATTTCAAGTTTCATCAAAATCGAATTAAAATTGTGATCTCTACAGGGTTCACAACCTATATACCATTTTTTAACAGTATTCGCATACAAATGGCGGCCATTTTGTATGGTAATTTTGGTCCGATGTCTCCGAAATTTGAACTCAACCTTCCATAGGGTGTAACGGTGATATAATCGAACGTTTTTTCAAATCGGATAATAATTGTGACCTCCAGAGGTACCACGAGGTGATTTTTCGTAAAATCAGGGGCCATAATCCATGAAGTTTTGATCCGATACATGCCAATATCGAAAGCAGCCGAGATCTTTTGGGGATAAACCTATATTTCAAGTCTCGTCAAGACAAGAATTGTGACCTGTAGAGAGTCCACAAACAATTGTGGACGGACGGACAGGGGCGACGACATAATACGTCCACATGAAAATGTGGGCGTATAAAAACCCATTAACATACAAAAACTCAAAAACATACAAAAACTCAAAAAATACACAACTCATAATAAAAATGAAAATAAGACAACTTGTCTGCGATATCGGTGGAAGCAGACGTTAAAACACTAAGAAGAATAACATACCGGTTTAGGTCTTGATTCTCTAAGAAATGATCGTACATCTCCCCCTTCTAGTAATTCTAGGATGATAAACCTTGGTTCTTTATCGAAGCAGACCCCGATAAAACTTACAATATTAGGATGGTTGAATTTACTGAAATAAAACAAAATTGATAATACCGTACATAAAACGATATATTTCATCTTCAATCGTGATCTGAAATTGTGTTCCTGACTTTGCATCTCTATACTTATTGTGGAGAGAAAGATAGAGACAGAGAGAAAAATGGGGGTTTAATGTCCACTCAAAAAAAAAAACCAGGTCATTTCTGGAGTACATATGGTTCAAATCCCCAGTTGTACATGGCAAGGAGTAGGGTCGCCTGTCCAACCTTGTTGCTTTAATCTGGGTCCTCTGGTTTCCTTGTGCTGCTAAAGAACCCTACCATATGTTAGTCCCGAAATGACTTACTTTGTGTAGAGTGGATGTTAAACCCTATTTCTCTCTCTCTCTCTTTGTATAATATCTATCTAAAATCTCACACAATGTACTTTTAACATTAATAATTAATGTTTGATGTTCATTTTCTCTTAGTTGCTATTGATCCCATTACTCAATTGATAGTATTAAAGTAATGGACATGACACATTATGTTCAATTAAGCGTGGTTTAATGGTCGAGAGTGGGACATTAAAGGGACAATAACACTCTTGCTGGCTTGACAGCTCCAGAAAATAAATAATAGCCCTATTCTAATTACTAGATGTTAAAAGTCCCAATACCACTCTTGTTGTAACTGAATAATATGCCCCAATCTTTAGTCTGGTCAACAAATTGTACTATTTTACAATATTCCAATTAATTGATGATACAAATTTCATCTTAACACACCGAATTTAAATATTTGGAAAAATTCAACTACATGGTAACAACATGGTTTGAAAAGCTTTACGTAAACACTATCAAATGCAACTTGGATTTAAACATATTTTCGAACCCTCTGGACAAATAAAATAGGATGTAATGGATAATTTACACAACAGGTAGGAAGGACACTTAAACATTTAGTAGTTAGAATAAGGCTAATTTTTTTTCTGGACCTGTCGGGCCAGCAAGAGTGGTATTGTCCCTTTAAGTGTCTTACCTATTGAGTAAATTATCCATCACATCCTATTTTACCTGTTCAGAGGGTTCGAAAATATTTTTAAATCCAAGTAACATTTGAAAAGGTTTACGTTAGGTTTTTCAGATCATTTAGTTGAATTTTTCCATTTTTTTAAATTAGGCTTGTTAAGATGAAATTTGCATCATCAATTAATTGGAATATTGTTAAATAATACAATTTGTTGACGAGACTAAAGATTGGGACATAATAATATTGCGCCTTTAAAGCAACATTATATATAATGTAGATAAAGAACTGACAGTTCTCGCTATAATATTTATATAAACTAGATAATGTAAAGGGAATATACAAAAAAATTTGGTCAAATTCCTTCACTCTTGAGCAGAGAAGTCCTCGCTTAAATAACACTGTAGCCTTGATTGTCATTGTGACTGTTGTTACGATAATAAACAAAGTCTTGATTATCCATTCTGATGTTTAATCATCATCTGCAGATCGAATTCAAGTCTGTGGAAATTCAGACCCACTAGATGGCATCTAGAGAGTTGATTATGTTTAAGGCAAGTTAATAAATTCTAATTAATGGGTTTTTATAACATCAAAGGCCTAAAGAAAGACCTGCAATAGGCAGATTTAGCTCTTGCAAAATGTATCTATAATTAATATATTGATGTAGCCTGAATGTCTTAAGATTGAGACATTAAACGACCTTAAATACAGACAGAAAATAACGTATGATTGGCATGTTACCAGTAGTACCATAATTCGAAATAATGGTAGACCAACATCAAAGGATATGCCTTACTTTGACATGATATAAATATCTTAATAATTAACAAAACCTTACCTGATAATAACAGCTTCCATTAGGAAATCTAATTCTGTCTGCTCAGTACACATTGCAGGTAATGTCTACAAAAACAAAAACAATACGGTTAATAACCACAGAGGACAAAGTTAAAAGAGACAGAGATATAAATAAATCATATTTCATTACACACTCCTTTATGTTCAGTCATTTTGAAAATGCAGGTTGGACATGGGAAGTAAACAAAAACTGAGTTAATGAAGAGAGATAAATAAATCATATTTCATGACACACTACTTTATGTTCAGTCATTTTGAAAACAGCAGGTTGGACTTGGGAAGTAAACAAAAACTGAGCTAATGAAGAGAGAAAGACAAAGAGAGAGAGAGACAGAGAGATGGGGGTTTTAACATCCACTTACAAAATCTAGGTCATTTTGTGACTAAAATATGGTTCAATTTTATTCAATAATTCGCTTGTGCCTAGGGATCCTTTGCAGTGGGAGGAAAGCGGAGGACCGGGAGAAAACCCATGAGGTTAGACAGGCGACCCTACTCCTTGTCATTTACAACCAGGGATTCGAAACAACACCAGTTGACTCAATGACAGGCTTTATGACACAGCACGCATGCGCTAATCATTTGTCCATCCAACCTCCCCAAATGTGAAAAAAACATGTGATCTTGAGAATACACTTGTGTCTATGTGTCTATGGTTGTATGCCTTCTGACTTAACATGTTTTTATTTTTAAAAAATTCTGATATTTTTCATATATATTTAGCCAGGTGTGCTGCTATTTTTTCATGTGTTCCAAGGTGTGTCGTTGTTGGCAACAAAAGATTGAGAGCCACTACCCTACTGATCATTGAGCCACTTACCTTAACAGCAATTGATACATCTGTATCATATGGTGGACCAGATAGAATACCTTCATAAACTTCACCAAAAGCACCCTGACCAATTAAACTGTAATAATCAATAAGAATCCATTTTAGGGAGCAGTGGGTATGGATGGGGTGGGGCGACGGGGTTGGATGTGATGGGATGGGGCAATGGGATTGGATGGGATAGTGGATGAGGTGGGGCCATGGAAATGGCTGTAGTGAGGCAGTGAGAATGGATGCGTAGGGCGATGGAATCGGATGGGGTGGGGCAATGGGATTGGATGGGATGGGATAGTAGATGAGGTGGGGCCATGGCAATAGATGTAGTGGGGCAGTGGGAATGGGTGGAGTCGGGCAGTGGAAATGAATGTATAGGGCCATGGGAATGGATGGGTTGGGGCAGTGGGAATGCGCCGTGGTGAGACAGTGGGAAAGCACGTGATGGGGCAGAGGGAATGCACAGTGTGGGGGTGTTTCCTAATAACATTAACTGTAAGAGATCGAGAATCTTGTAAACATTATTTAAAAATTGTAAAACTTGAAAATCAGGATGAAGAGCTACTGATTCATTTCTGGTTTTTAATTAAGTTTTTATTCCTGAAGAAAAAGGGAATAAACTGAGCTTTAACATCCTACTTTTCAGCACCAACCAGGCTAATAAAAACAGTCATTTGGTCAACCCTAGGGGGAAGGGTGGGATGGATGGAATGTCATTGAGTCAACTGGCGTGGTTTCGATCCCCAGTTGTACATGACAAGGAGCAGGGTCGCTTGTCTAACCTCGTGGGTTATCTCCGGTAATCTGCCACTGCTAAAGACCCCTACGCACAAGTGAATTATTGAAATAAAATTGAGCTATATGTTAGTCCAAAAATGACCTAGTTTGTGTCAAGTGGACCTTAAACCCCATTTCTCTCTCTTTCTCTGGTCAACCCTGGGACCACATCTTCAACGTTTTTGTTAATGACAGAATTCATAGCTAAGGCAATATGACCTGTGTCCCGTAACAAATTTTAATTTTAAATCAGAAAATAAATTAACATAATTTAATCATCTCTGTTTTTTTTTTACTTTTATTACCCACCAGCTGTCGTAAGCAACAAATGTTGAATTTACCTGATTAGCGTTAAATGTTTACGCGATATTTCTGTAAGAACTGGATCGGGAGTTACAGCAGGCTGTACCATGTTATAGTTAGGATTGTTTAACATCAGTATGGATGGCAGCATGGCTTGTTGAAAGCCACGCCCACCTATCACGTTGCTAGGCGACATCGCTCTCTGTAACTTGGACAATTTTGTTTTATCGTTCTTTCGTCTATGATAATCTGTTAAAATGAAAAAATTGAATTAAATGAATAGACTAGAACAGAACATGATGGGGTTTAAAGTCCCACTATTCTTCTCAGACTTGGCTAATGAAGACAGTGTGCTATGAGGGAAATTTTGCCCAGACATTTTGCAAAGGGTTCTTTAGATGTGGGAAGACAAGCATGGAATCGAAACCACGCCACTTGACCTAATGACAGACCTTATGATCTTACATACACAAGTTAAATCAGTCAGCCCCACCCCGCCCCCAAACCTATATAACTGGTACAAATTCTTAAGATTTACGTTCCTGTGATATTGATCATTTTCACCAGCGGCACTTTGTCTTTTATTGTTATGTTATTGTTATTGTTATTGTTATTTCTAACACAAGTCTACAGCACCTTTTCCCAGGAATTCTCTACATGAAAGAATCAAAGACTCATAGACATCTTCAAATCCTGTTTGAAGCCACACCAAATCAATGAGACACCACTTAATAAAGCGTAAAATGTATACAGAACTTTATCTGCTCGCGCTATATGAATTCAATGTTGATTGATAGTTCATTGGTGTGTAACAGTCCATCAGCCATTATTAAAATCATTGTTGACTTAATAACATCGTAGTAGTACATAACAAACACATATCAATTCCATTAATTTTAAATGAAATAAAATAATGCAATAATAACAAACACATATCAATTCCATTAATTTTAAATAAAAGAAAATAATGCAATAACAAACACACATCAATTTCATATATTTGTATAAAAGCTGTTGTAAATGACATCAAATAATAAATATTAAAAAAAAAATCAAACATATATTTTCACATTAAAGCAAAGTTAATTATCACTGTCAATAAGACCTAGAAATTAAATGAAATGGGGTTTAATGTCATACTGTTCTGCTCCAACTGGGCTAATGAAGACAGATATACGCCATCAAATAATAAATACTAAAAAAAAATCAAACACATACATTTGCATAAAAGTACATAAAAGTACATAAAAGCAATATGACATAGAAATAAAAGAAAAGGGATTTAATGTCATACTGTTCTGCTCTAACTGGGCTAATGAAGAAAGACATACATGTAGGCCATGCAGTGTACTATGAGAGAGAGAGAGAGAGAGAGAGAGAGAGAGAGAGATGGGGTTAACATCCACGCAACACAAACTAGGTCATTTTAGGACTAACATATGGTTTTAATTTTATTTCAATAATTCTTTTGTTCGTAGGGGTCTTTAGCAGTGGGAGGAAACTGAAGGACCCAGAGAAAACCCACAAGGTTGGACAGGCGACACTACTTCTCAGTGTCCAATGAGGAAAATTTTGCCTGGACAGTTGTACATGCATGTAAATGCAGCACGACCATACTACACGTAAACAAAACAGATAAATATAAAATCAAGTGAATGGATCCGTCCAACTTGCACCACTTACAAGGGGAAATGACTAGAAGAATGTAACTAAAGAGAGAGAGAGAGAAATGGGGTGTAACGACCCTACTGCTTGATAGGATATTCGAAACCATGCCATTTGACTCAATGACAGGCTTTATTATACAGCGCACGTGTCAACCACTCGCCCCCCCCCCCCATAAAAACACAAAAAAAATATAAAAGATGTCTGTCCACTTACTGATAAAAGCAAATACTGCTAATATGCCAAAAAATATTACAGCACAGGAGACTCCAATAACAACTATATAACCTATCGGCATTTTTTCCGCTGCTAGTGTTTGTAATATTGAAGATTTGGGTTCTAAAAAAAAAGAAGAAAAAAATGGTTGAACGAGTTAGTAATACTGTATTAAAGGGACAATAACAGTCTTTGCTGGCTTGACAGCTCCTGAAAATAAATAATCACCTTTTTCTAAGTACTAGATCTTTAATTTATAGTTTCCTACCTGTTGTGTAAATTAACCATTACATCCTTATTTACTTGTCCAGAGGATTCGAAAATATTCTTAAATCCAAGTCACATTTGAAAAGGTTTACGTTTGACTTTTTAAATCATTAAGTTGAATTTTTTAAATTAAGTGTGTTAAGATGAATTTTTTATTATCAATTAATTTGAATATTGTCACCAGGGTCTGTCTAGACTCTAGAAGTCCCTTTTAAAATCCAAGTCACAGTTAAAAAGGTTTACATTAGGCTTTTCAAATCATTTAGTTGAATTTTTCCAATTTTTCCAATTTGATGAACGAAAACCATGATGAGTTTTATAGTCGCGAAACAAACAGGCGAATTCTCCTTCACTAGAAATTTCTAACAGAATGCACACAATTTGTGAAGTACTTGTCTACCCTAATGCGATATGCAAGTGTTCCATCTAACGCAGGCATAGTCGTAATGTTTACATTCTGAGAAAGTGACAATGTCGAAATATGTAAAATTTTCAAGAGAAAACTGGATTTTATAGGATTTCTAGTCATTTATGCTCAAGGAAGGAAATTAAAGGGATGAAAATTCCTGGTATGTCACAAAGTTTTAGCCATTTTAATTAAAAAATGAAGAAATGGCAAGCATTTTTGGAGCCGAAATATCACCTGGAACAGACAGTCAGTCTCAATTTAAAAACAAATTTAAAAGATTAAATTTAAAAACAAATTTAAAAGATTAAATTTAAAAACAAATTTAAAAGATTCAATTTAAAAACAAATTTAAAAGATTCAATTTAAAAACAAATTTAAAAGATTAAATTTAAAAACAAATTTAAAAGATTCAATTTAAAAACAAATTTAAAAGATTCAATTTAAAAACAAATTTAAAAGATTCAATTTAAAAACAAATTTAAAAGATTCAATTTAAAAACAAATTTAAAAGATTCAATTTAAAAACAAATTTAAAAGATTCAATTTAAAAACAAATTTAAAAGATTCAATTTAAAAACAAATTTAAAAGATTCAATTTAAAAACAAATTTAAAAGATTCAATTTAAAAACAAATTTAAAAGATTCAATTTAAAACAAATTTAAAAGATTCAATTTAAAAACAGGGTATGAATTTACGGTTAACAAGAATAAAACAGATTTACTCTTTGGTATTAATAATAAAACAAAGTATTCATCATTTTCATAAAGCATACAAAGAAGTCAAAAGATATCGGTTATCAGAAATAATAATTAACACCGGTGGGATACAATCTACTCTCTTTGAATATGTCACATCATTGTTTAAACTACTTTAGACGACAATTCAACACGATAATGGACCCAAAGAGATAGGACAACAGCCTGTTATCTGTTCCCCATACATAATACATCTACAACTCTTAAGTTGAAAGTCAGTTATTCTGCTTCAAATGTTTTGTTGAAAGAGCCGAGTGATTCCGTTTTAAAAAATTCTCGAAAAGAGATTCAACAATAGGCTATAGAAACTAAATCATGGATTTTGTCTTTTTTTTTGTCTGAATACTCTTTTTTTTTTAAACAATATTTTTATTCAGAATGTCAGAATATGATTGCAGGGATTGTCTTTTTTTTGCCTGAATACTTTTTGATTTTTCAAACAATATTATGATTGCAGGGAACAGACTTTTAAGCATATGTAAAACTCCTCTCCTTAATGGGTCCAGTTTGTTGATTGATTAAATCTAAGTATTTTTTCTATCCATTCAATCACAATGACATCTGTTACCAGGATTCCAGATAAAATGATATTTAAAAAAAAAAAAATGAAGAGAGAGAGAGAGAGAAAGGGGGTTTAATGTCCACTCGACACAACTATGTCATTTCGGGAATAACGTATGGTTTAATTTTATTTCAATAATTCGCTTGCGGGTATGGGTCTTTAGCAGTGGGAGGAAACCGGAGGGACTAACATAATAACATAATAATTTGCCTGTGTGTAGAGGGTTTTAGCAGTGTGAGGAAACCAGAGGACCCGGAGACAACCCACAAGGTTGGACAGGCGACCCTACTCCCTGTCACATACAAATGGGGATTTAAAACGACACTAGTTGACAATAAAGATATAGATATGAATTAAATAAAATGATGTTTTAAAATGGAGAAATATATAGGATGATGAGATGGCCAGCACATTATCTCTTTTACACAAATACAGAATATGAAAATATTTGAATAATAGAATCTATTTTAATATTCAAAACTATTTTAGTATTCACAGTTTAGTGAATCTATTATAATTTAATTGAGATCTATTTGTTCGAACAAGAAATAATCAATATACAGAATCGGGTAAATACTACACAGTTAATAAAAGATACATTATGGGAGGCTAGATAAAGAGCTGGCAGTTCTCACTTAAATCGTTAAAAGCTACCTAATGTAAAGGTGATTTGCTGAAAATATCGGTCAAATTGAGCAACTCCGAACCAAGGATTTAGCGATTTGCGTTGATCATCATTACTAAATTCGGTAATCTGAATTATCCATTTTTTGATTTAATCATGAATGAGCGTTGAAGAGCTTATCGGATTACAATCCAGTAAATATCACAGGCTAGCAATGACATCAAGAGTTGATTAAGGTCTGGATAAGTTAACTAATGTCTAATTAATCAAATATATAACATTTAAGGCTTAAAAGGAAAGACCTGCAATTAACAGTTTCAGCTCCTGGATAATGTATGTTTAAATAATCTTTAAATGGAATTTAGTAATTAAGAAATACTTTAATAGAACACAATTCGTCAGGATTCTCTTTTCTCTCTTTTCTCCCAAACCAACAAATCTGATATATGTATGTATACACTGTTGTTATCTTTGTGGCTATCAAATACCAATATTTATTTATGATTTAATATTTCATACATATACATCAGGACACTGGATGTCATTTAAATAAATGTTATTATTTTATGGCCACAGAGATAACAACAGAGTATAAATTTCTCAATACATAATTCTCAATACTTATATATAAATATATATCAGATTTGTTTAAATAAATATTATTATTTATATGGCGACAGATTAGAGATAACAACAAAGTATAGATTTCTCAATACAGAGAGAGAGAAAGATAGAGAGAGGAGAGAGAGATGGGGTTTAACATTCACTCAACACAACATTGGGACTCAATTATTTTTCAATTATACAAAATGTATTTCAATAATTTGCTGCGCTTAGGGGTCTTTAGAAGCGGGAGAAAATCAATGTTTAAAATCATTTACTGTATATTAAAAGGTAAAATTTCCTTAGCAACCAAAATTGAATAATTACCAATTATTACACTACGAAATTACTGATTTCTTTTCCCAGAGGGAGTTATACCAAACAATTGGAAAGTAAGTTACTAAATGCCGCTTGTAAAATGTGGCAGTTAATCCCATCAAAATATGAAATGGGGTTTAACGTCCTACAATTCTGCACTGACTAGGCTAATGCAGATGGACTTACAGTGTGTTAGGAAATATGGCTGGACAAGGGCACTATGGCCTATTTTTATATCAAATTCCAACTGCCAATGGATCCTTTACATGTAACTTAACAATAAAATTTATACCATTGCTGTTTAACGTTTTGTGTTCCCAGCAAGTGGGGGGGTTTGGATGGCGGAATGGTTAGCACATGCACGCTGTATCAAAAAGCCTATCATACAGTCAACTGGCTTGGTTTCGAATTCCGGGTTGTACGTGACAAGGAGTAAGGTCGTCTGACCAACTTCTTGGAGTTTCTCCGGGTCCTACTAAAAAAAAACAAATGACCTAGTTTGTATCTAGTGGACATTAAACCCTATTTTTCTCTCTCCCCAAGCAAGTGTGGACTGACAGACTAAAGTATGGACAACATACAGACAAAAATATGGACAACATACAGACAAGAATCCGACTTACCAATGCAACTCGTACCATCGCTGCTTAATGTTTTATTCACCGGACACAAACAGCGAAATGTCTTGGTTGTAAAATCGGACCAGATACACATCAGCTCACACGGACAATACAATATCTGTACTATTTCTATAAAACCAGCTCCCTTCGAATTTATACCTGAAAATAACCACAGATATAATTAAATGGGTGGCCTTGGGTCCGTTGCTCAAAACTAATTTATTTTAACAATCCGTTAAACTCTAACGGACATATCTTGTTAACGTGTTGTTTGTTAACTTTCCATTAAATTTACTACAGAAAACACTATAGAATACTTTTTTTTATATATCAGCATAAATCTGTAGGAAAAATTTGCACCACAGAATGTCTGGGGCCTTTATTTCCAGCAACAATCTTTCTTTACGGTAAAGTTAACAGATTGTTAAAAGAGCATTAAGCAACCGGCCCCTGGGCCCGGTTCCTAGAAAATTCTTAAAGTAAGCACAAAGTCATACTTCACTTTTACTTACGTAAGAATCTTATAAAAATACCGTCCCTAGAAAATTCTCAAGACCATTCTTACGTAAGCACAAGTCAAGTACAAGTCTAAGCACATTGTGACTGGTAAAGCTTACCATACACTTAGACTACGATGCTCTTTAATGTTATAAAATAACTTTGGTATGCGAATTACGTCATAAATTTGTCGTCTGCTTCATTGTGGTTGATTTTGATTGACATGTCCCCTGTATAGGCCTACATAATTATAAAATGTGCCAAAATATATTTTAAAAAAACGCAGACACATAGGCCTTCAAACTAACTGAATAATTGTGAGAGCGCCTGATCAGCCTGTGTGTTTGTAGCCTATTGTCTACTAATTGGCAAATACATAAATTGGTTTCAGGGTAGGCCTATAAGGCTCTAGATGCAAAATTTTCTATAGCATTCTTAATTTCTTTTTGAGAAGAATTTTCCCTGTCTTGTAATTGTCTCTTTGGTATCAAAAGGTGTCGGAAATGCCGTCGAATAACTCTACGGTCAGCCATCTTTTTGAAGCAGAAACAGACTTAAGGTTGGTAAGCAAGCCCTATACCTTGCTTGGGACTTGTGCTTAGACTGGCTATGTTTAAGAACGAAGTTGTGCTTAAGTTTTTTCTTGGAACGCATAATAACGTTCTTGTGCTTACAATGAAGTCTACTTAAAATCGAAGCACAAGGCCGTTCTTAAGAATTTTCTGGGAACACAAAATAAGGTAAGTTTACTTAAATGCAAAGTCGACTAAAATCTAAGCATAAGAACGTGCTTAAGAATTTTCTAGGAACCGGGCCCTGGTCTTTCAACACTTGGATCATCATAAGGTCTGTCAAGTTGTATCTGACACAGAGTAGAGTCACCTGTACAACCTCTTAGGTTTTCTCCCGATCCTCTGGTTTCGTACCACTCCCTACATGATAGCGCATCATAAAATTGGCGTGGTTTTCGAATCCCTTGTTGTACGTGACAAGAAGTAGGGTCGCCTGTCCAACCTCGTGGATTTTCTCCAGATCCTCTGGTTTTGTCCTACTCCCTACAAGAAAGCTAATCATAAAATTGGCATGGTTTTCGAATCCAAGGTTGTACGTGACAAGAAGTAGGGTCGCCTGTCCAGCCTCGTGGGTTTTCTCCAGATCCTCTGGTTTTGTCCTACTCCCTACAAAAAAGCTAATCATAAAATTGGCATGGTTTTCGAATCCAAGGTTGTACGTGACAAGAAGTAGGGTCGCCTGTCCAGCCTCGTGGGTTTTCTCCTGATCCTTTGGTTTCATCCCACTCCTACATGGAAAAATTAAACCTCATGTTAGTCCTAAAATAACCTAGTTTGTGTGGAGTGGACGTTAAACCCTATTTCTTTCACTCGCATATCACATGCACCATTCTGGGGTTTACAAAATTAACTGGCCCACTGAGTTCACAAAGCATTGTCAGACTTAAGTTAAGAAATTACTCAACTTTCAATCACTGTTTATGAGAAATATCTTTGATCCAGAAACACAAAAC
Organism: Patella pellucida; assembly: GCA_917208275.1. Lineage (NCBI taxonomy): Eukaryota > Metazoa > Mollusca > Gastropoda > Patellidae > Patella > Patella pellucida. The sequence goes on from OU795040.1 coordinate 72,343,145, forward strand.
TTTGCATAAAGTTTCTTGTAGTATTACATTAAAGGGACACTCCCAATTAGAACAGAGTCTCAAAAATTAAAGTCCGAGTATTTGTGAAATTTATGGACCAAAATATAAAAACATGGTGTATTTACATTGTCTGAAAATTTCAGCTGAAAATATTGAGTCGTTTGGACGTGAACGTCAACTCTGCTTATCTGGACATGTAACCCTTTTAAGATTTCGGGTCATTTTTTTCATTGGGTGACCTGATAATCGATTTACGTTTCTTGAGAGGTCTATACAGTGAATGACCTATGAACTGTACTTGATAACAAAAGGTAAATTTCACCTACATATTATTTTTATAGAAAGAAGTCTGGTTTTATCCAGATACTGTATAATGCAATGGTCTCCATTTCCAGATGCAGACTGTCAGGTTTAATTTATTTACAAGCGTATCACAAATATCGGGTTAGTTTATCGGCCTTAGATAATGGGTTTTAAATGATTTTAACACAAAATTAAGCAGTTTTTTTCCCAAAAAAGTTATCGGGATTGGCCCTTTAAGACAACAAAAGTTTGATAAAGGGCTATACATGTATTTCAGGTAAACAATTTCAGACAAACAATTTTGAGTAAATTCTTAACTCAAGTCTGAGAAAGCTTTGTGAACTCGGGGCAAAGTGATGAATAACACTATTTACCTGCACTGAGTAAAACATCGTTAGCTTGATGACTGATATGTGATGATCCACCTTTAATTGATTTACCTGCCACACCGGACACATTTCCACCTGTAATTATATCATATCAATATAACAATCACTCCATTAAAATACACATCCTTTCGTTTTGTTTTTCAACTGGCGTGGTTTCGAATTCTCAGTTGTACGTGACAATGGGTAGGGTCGCCTCTCCATCCTTGTGGGTTTTCTGCGGATCTTCTGGTTTCCTCCCACTGCTAAAGACCCCTATGCAGAATGCGAATTATTGTTAGTCCCTAAATGACCTAGTTAGTGTCGAGTAGACGTTAAACCCCATTTCTCTCTCTCTTCTTTCGTTTTTTTAGTTCAAAATTTCGTTTGACTTGTCTTTACTACACTAGGATCAGTAAGAGTTATATCATTGAAGTTTTCTGGATGATGTAAACGACTAACCAATGAAATGGTCTGTTACGACGACTTCTTGGCCATTAAATCACTAGAAACGCAAACAACATTTGATTAATCAATGTCTGACTTCATAGGGTCAAAAGCTGCTCGTTTTACCCCTGATGTGAACTCCCAAACAATTTGTCAGATCAACATGTAGCGTAGGCCACCATCAAAAGTATAAAAAAACAAAACGAAATATAGATCTGTATTTTAATCAGATTGTATAATAATATAAACTTCTATCTCCCATATGATTACAAAACCAAGATGGGGCCTACTTTAACGATTATTCCTTTTATTGATTCTGCGTTATATAACTGAGTTTTATTCCTGGTGTAAAAGTATTCTTGTGCCAAAGAAAATGATTTTGAAACAAATGTGTACACGGGACCTCGGTTTTTCATCCCATCCAAACAACTAGGCAGTTATCTTGGTCAGGCCCTCCGTTCTGCATCACTGACAAAGGGAAACCACACTCGAAAATCGAGGCGAACTTTCTTTGCCAATGAATTTGAGATATCCTACCTGAATAACCACCTCCCCCTCCTCCAGCTTTACATCCTCCTCCCCCACCACCGAATCCACCATTAGCGGACCACGTCTTGTCCACAAAAGTAAAAGTACAACCTGTGCCTCCCTCGGCTCCGTTAGCTAGCGATTGTCCTGTCATAGTATTAACACTGGATCCACGAAACCCACCTCCAGCACCTAAAACAAAATCAATTATGATCAAAATATAAATGTTTTTTTTAGAGATTAGTTGTTGAGTTTATTTTAACTTAAGCCTGGCTGGATTGCAGAACTTACTAAAAGCCTGACTGGATTGCTGAGTTTACTAATATTTAATAGTTAGTGCAGGGGGACTGCGCCACATATGATTTACACAAGGACAAATATAACGACAATACACCATACCCCGAAACAACAAACAAAACAGACAAGTCCCGGGTGTGAAGTAACACAGACTTCACTCAAAATTGAAAATGATCAGAACAAACATTATGTGATGTCTGCATGAGTCATGGTCTGCCATATGCTACAAGCAATACGAATGTAAGCATACTGTAGTAAAAAAATTTAACTATAGGCCTACAAGTAACCATCGGTGAAATATAAAAAAAAAAAAAGAAAAAAAAAAAGTAGTCTAAAAACAGAGCTTACTTAAAGACTGACTGGACAGCAGAGTTTACTAAAAGACTGACTGGATTGCAAAGCTTATTAAAAAGACAATATTGCTGAGCTTACTAAAAGATCGACTGGATTACTGATCTTATATAAAGTCTGACTGGATTACTGATCTTATCTACATGCTGAATGGATTACTGATCTTATCTACATGCTGAATGGATTACGGATCTTATTTGAGGGTTGACAGGATTACTGATCTTATATAAAGACTGGCAGGATTACTGATCTTATCTACATGCTGACTGGATTACTGAGCTTATCTGAGGGCTGACTGGATTACTGATCTTATCTGAGGGCTGACTGGATTACTGATCTTATCTGAGGGCTGACTGGATTACTGATCTTATCTGAGGGCTGACTGGATTACTGAGCTTATCTGAGGGCTGACTGGATTACTGATCTTATCTACATGCTGAATGGATTACGGATCTTATCTGAGGGTTGACAGGATTACTGATCTTATCTGAGGGCTGACTGGATTACTGATCTTATCTGAGGGCTGACTGGATTACTGATCTTATCTACATGCTGAATGGATTACGGATCTTATCTGAGGGTTGACAGGATTACTGATCTTATATAAAGACTGGCAGGATTACTGATCTTGTATAAAGGCTGGCAGGATTACCGATCTTGTATAAAGACTGACTGATCTTATCTAAATGCTGACAGGATTACTGATCTTATATAAAGACTGACTGGATTACTGATCTTGTATAAAGACTGACTGATCTTATCTAAATGCTGACAGGATTACTGATCTTGTATAAAGACTGACTGATCTTATCTAAATGCTGACAGGATTACTGATCTTATATACAGACTGACTGGATTACCGATCTTATCTAAATGCTGACAGGATTACTGATCTTATATACAGACTGGCAGGATTACTGATCTTGTATAAAGACTGACTGATCTTATCTAAATGCTGACAGGATTACTGATCTTATATACAGACTGACTGGATTCCTGATCTTATATACAGACTGACTGGAATACTGAGTGATCTTATCTAAAGGCAAGTCTGATTTATGATTTTGTATAAAACTATTTTACCTGAAAGATGATGTGTTGATTTACCAGTTAATCCTGAACCACTGATAGTTATCCCCCCTGCTAACATCTTAACATCATCAGTCTGATTATAAGGGAGACCACTCCCACCTCCTGCTACTATCAGTGGGTAAATTTTACCATTTGGTTTTATCTACAACGAAAGAAGGTGTATTCATTTTATCTACAATGAAATGAAATGAAATGGGGTTTAACATCCAACTTTTCTGCTCCTAATCTGGGCTAATGAAGACAGAATATCTAAAAGGGTGTCTATAACGTTTTCAGATACATTTGTTGTCATCTAATTACATTTTAAGGAATTAACCAAATCCATAATAACGGTAGGGTATTGATCGGTTTGGGATCAGTGATCTAAACTGTGCAATTAAGATCATCAGAGCCATAAGGTATGACATTGTTTTTAAAGGCGGAGGAAAGCTACCCAAAATATATTTTAAAAATTTTGAAGTTATTGTAATTATTATATTTCCATATAAATTGTGTTGTGTGGTTTTTTTTTGGTTTTTTTTGTTTTTTTTTTTTATTATATTTGTGTTTTTCCATGTGGATCTCACCTGATATATAAATGTTCCTCCTCCTCCACCCCCACCTCCACCCCCTCCTCCACCGCCACCTCCACCCCTGACAACAGGTGGTGACCTTTGACCTGTACCATTGTTTTTAACACTATTTATCAAACAAAAAGATGATGATTCAAATCCAGCCTGAAAACAAAAATCTTGAAATCAATTTGGGTAGGGCCTGGTCACAGAAATATAATTCCTGTGTACACGTCAAATAATCCTTGACTAGTAGGGATGCGTTGTATGACCGAATGGTTAGCATGTGCATGCTGTATCAAAAAGAGGGTCAATGAGTCAGCTGGCATGGTTTCGAATCCCAGGTTGTACGTGATAAGGAGTAGGGTTGCCTGTCACCCTCGTAGGTTTCCTCCCAATGCTAAAGACTCCTACACGCAAGCGAATTATTGTTAGTCAAGAAATGACCTTGTTTGTGTCGAGTGACCGTTAAACCCCATCTTATTACAATAATTCGCTTGGGCTTTTGTAATAAAATATATAGTGCAAGACTGCTTCAATGCTCCTCACAATAAATGTGTCATTTATTAAAATCTAACGATATCATTAGCCATAATTGAACATTAAAAGCTGTAAATTGTATAGCATCATATACATATTTAATATATCTACCTTTCTACACTTTGTCCTATACAAAACTTCTTTTAACACTTTAGCAATATTTTATTTACGTGACATTTTACTATTTTACAGGCCATTAATCAGACAACTAAGGTTTTTGTCAGACCAACAAGCTTTCTCTTTTATTGAAAAAGTTCCGAATAAGCTCCCACTTATTATTGAATATTGAATAAGCCCCCCCCCCCCGGACTATTTATTAGTATAAATGTTATCTGTATATTATTGACATTATTCCCCAGTAAATATTATCTTGAGAGAGAGAAGGAGAAATGAAATGGGGTTTAACTGCCTGATGAAGATGGGCATACCCCATACAGTGAGCTATGAGGGAAATTGTGCCCAGGCTGCAGCGTTACGGCCTACTCTTATATCGATTTCCATCCTGCATCACTGACGGCGGAAAATCTGGATGAACTTTATCGACCAATGCTGGGATCAAACACCCGACCTCCAGGCTAGCGAGCCAGCGTCTTACCCACTTAACGACTGTGATCCCTGAGAGAGACAGATAGACAGTGAAAAAAGGAAAACATAACCAACAAGAAAATACAGCAACAAAACAATTTGTGTCATGGAAATTGTACCAAGAAGGCATAAATACTTCTTCTCAAGTAGGACTGATTTGACATTTCACCAAATGTAACTCATTAAAAGATTGGTTGCCATGCAATGAAACATACGACAACAGCTACTAGATCGTCCGAGCGGTCGACAATGGTTATCGCATTCTTTTGTAGATAATGGGGGGGGGGGAATTTACAAGACAATTTTAAAGAGATCAGATAACAATTTTTGTCGTTTGGGGATTCCAAGGTTCTACAAACTGAAATAAGGGGCTTAACTCTGGAAGTAATTTACAGAAATCATTGAACTTTGACAAGCCTTTAATTTAAACAATGCATATTATTAATGTCATACAGATAGGATAATAACCTCTGTCATTTGATTGTTCACAAGGTTCACAAAGTCAAACAAGTGCCATAACTCTTAAAGTAATTGGTAGGGTTTTGATTCCCTGGTTGCAGTACGTGACAAGGAGTAGGGTCACCTGTCCCACCTCGTTGGTTTTCTCCAGGTCTTCTGGTTTCCTCTCATTGCTAAACACCCCTAAGTGCAAGCGAATTATTGAAATACAATTCAACCATATGTTAGTCCCAAAATGACCTAGTGTGTGTCGAATAGTCGTTTTCTGTCAGGTTCCATCTAATATACATTATAGAAATACAAGTAAGAGACGAACAAACCCCCACACTCGAAAAAGAATAAGGAGGGCGAAAGATTTTCCCCAAATATACGTACATAATATACATTATTATGCACCTTGTTGAACTTGTAACTAACAGAGTTAAACCAGCTGTTGCTGTTTGTAATAATGAAACTACACAATATTTCATGTCAAAAATGTCGTGATTAAAAAATACTTTAAATATTTTTGTAGAACAAGTCAGAAATTTCTTGATTCTGATTGGTCAAAAACCCTTTTCTAGTACTGTTCTAATAATTTTTATTCAAGCATGGTTAAATGGACAATAAAACTCCTTTAAGTACATAACAAGAAGTGTTTATCGCTTAAATTCTGATTGAAATGAAATAATATTGAATTCTTGTTTTTTTTAAAATTACCAATATTATGGATGATATTGAACAACAGGTTTAGCTCTTTTACGCCAATCCATAGAACCAATGTTACCAAGGGCAGTTATGACTTTCTGTAAAGCATGTTTTTACCTGGGGACGCATGTATGTGTGTATGGTTGGAACTTGCTGTATAGCATGTATGTATGGTTGGGGCTTGGTGTAAAGATTTTTTTTACCCCGGGCCCCATAGTAATTTATGTATGGTTGGGGCTTGGTGTAAAGATTTTTTTACCCCGGGCCCCATAGTAATTTATGTATGGTTGGGGCTTGGTGTAAAGATTTTTTTACCCCGGGCCCCATAGTAATTTATGTATGGTTGGGGCTTGGTGTATAGCCTGTTTTTTTACCTGGGGTCCCATGTACGTATGTTGTGGTTTGCTGTGTAGCATGTTTTTTAATGTTTAAGCACTGAATTTGATTGAAAGTACCAATTTACAATGAATATGTTTGCAATAAATTTACAATAAATATTGTCCATTTACATCTTTATTCCTGTGTTTGGTTGTGTAGATAGGGGCTTTGAACAGGGACATATAAAGAGACAGAGAGAAATGGGGTTAAACGTCCACTCGACACAAATTAAGTCATTTCGGGGCTAACACATGGTTCAATTCTATTTCAATAATTCACTTGTGAGTAGGAGTCTTTAGCAGTGGGAGGAAACCTGAAGACCCGATGAAAACCCACAACATTGGACAAGCAACCCTACACCTTGTCATATAAAACCGTGAAATCAAAACCACTCCAGTGGACTGAATGACAGACCTTATGATATAAGGCTTCTAAAATGACGTTAAATGTCACATCTTTAACAAGTAGACATAAAGAGTTGATTGATTGTCTATCTTAAAGGTCAACAAATGGGGATTAGAAGTTCTGAAAACAAGTACAGTAGAACTTGTATTAAGCAAGCACCCAAGGGAAATTTAAAAATGGTTGCTTGATGGAGGTGCTCTTTGACTAGAGGTATCCAATATTGCCCCAACCCCTACCACAAACATTTTTTGGGTGCTCCTTGAAGCAAGTGTTCGCTGATTAGGAGTGCCTGCCCGAGCAAGTTCTACTGTAACTGTAATTAATTTATCTGCCAGTTTTATACAGTACAGTAATGCTCAAATGTTGAATAATTTACTCCTGCTGGGTGTCAGAGAGATCTCTAGTGTTCCACGGCTGTTAACATAATCAGATTGCTGAGGACACGGCCAGCAGTAGGGTCGCCTGTCGGGTCTCCAGGGTTTATTTTACAGGTCCTAAATATGGTCGTTAAATGGTAACAATAAGTAATTATTAATGACTGTTGATGCCCGCTAACAATTAAAGGAAAAAGAAATGGGTTTTAACGGCCACTCGACACAAACTAGGTCATTTTGAGACTTACATATGGTTTAGTTTTTCATAATTAGTTTGCCCGTAGGCTTTTTTAGCAGTGGGAGGAAACCTGAGGACCCGGTAAAAAACCCACAAGGTTGGACAGGAGACCCTACTCCTTGCCACTTACAACAAGGGATTTGAAACCATAGACAATATTAATTGGTGTCAGTCCTTATCATATATATGATAGAACACATTTCAAATATAATTTTAACACAGAGATCAGTGCTACATAGATGTGTTATGAAGAATTCATAAAATGGAAGTAACAAGAGCAAAAGGTTAACACAAGTTATTCTTCTATGTAACTGACTGAAGTGATGAGTAATAACAGATACACAGGCGAATATCTACTCACTGATAATTCCTTCAAAGATGTAAAGTTGTTATGTGAAGTTGTGAGAGGATATGTGATAATTCAATAAAAGTAATTGAATGTCACTAGACAAGTGAAAATGTTTTTATTCATTCTATACCTTATAAAAACATGGTAATGAACGGCCTTTTTCTATTTTTCTCTTGTCCTGTGACAGTCAATTATTTTTTTGAATTGTGTTTAACCATTCTATTACATGTGATAATGACTGACACCAATATTGTCCTTAAACATTAGATATCTTTACTGAATTTGTCAAAACTATGACGGACACCAATATTGTCCTTTAACAGTAGATATCCTTACTGAATTTGTCTACAAATTTACGCTACAATTATTCCAATCTGATTTAAATACAGATCTATATTTCGTTTCTTTTTTTTTCATACTTTTGATGACTTTACTACATGAAGATCTGACCAGTTATAGTGGGAGGTTGCGTCAGACGTCATACAAGTGGTTTTTGACCCTATGACATCAGATATTTGATTAACCAGTATTCCTCAACTGACCGTTTCATTGGCTAATCCCTCACATCATCCAGAGCACATAAATGATAACTCTTCCACATCTTAGTGTTAGTAAAGACAAGTAAAACAAATTTGGAACTATAAAAAATAAAACAAAATAGAATCTGTGTTTTTAATTAAGTCATTCCTTACCTTAAGACAAGCACTTTCACCCTCTTGTCCAACTAAAAGGTAAAGTTTTGTTCCAGAAGTAAAGTTGAATTTTCCATGAACATAGCCACCACGAGACAACTCTGAACCACTTTCAGTTCCTAAGCCACCTGAAGCTCCAACAGCCGTTATGCTTAAAAAGAGAATAATTATTTCTCATTAAAATTTAATACTAAAGAGAGAGAGAAAGAGAGAGAGAGAGAAATGGGGTTTAAAGTCCACTCGACACAAAATAGGTCATATCATATGGTCATATCATATTTGAATAATTCGCTTACGCGTAGGTTTTTTTAGCAGTGCAAAGAAACCTGGAGAACCCGGTGAAAACTCTAATCCTAACCCTTCCAGTCTTTTAATTGATGTCTTGAGTTCTGAAAACGTTGAAAATACTGCTCCTTTTCCAAAGCTGGTTTTGAGGATATTGGCAGCCATTTTGGAATTCGTTCTAAACTTTGCTCAGACTAGTCGTAACAATGGCCACTATGTATTTTAAAACATTTATTGTGTCTTAAATATTGGCTATTATGATCGTACATTTTGATGGCAAATAGCATCAATATGAATTAAAATTGACCAATACTGAATTCTAATTTGTGTTTTTAATTTTGAATATTATAGAATATATTGGATTGGAGACTTAGCTCCTTTAACAAAGCACTTCCCTCTAAACAAAATAAAGGCTAGCAATTTTCAAAAAAGGTTTTCCAATAATATTGCCAGGGTTATGATTATTGATTACCTCAAAAAGGTTACAGATGCTCTACAGACCAAAGTAATAATTCAATTGACATGAGATTGATACACAGCTGTTACGGTCTTGAGACGAACAATTATAATTTTTGACAACTTGAACAGGTAAATCCATGATATTGAGGGGGTTGGATGGTTGAATGGTTGGCACGTGCACGCTGTATCATAATGTCTGTCATTGAGTCAACTGACTGATTTCATAATCCTGTCTGTAAATATTTTCTCGTGTATTCCTAGACGTATAACTTTTTTAAATGCACTGCCAAAGGTGGTACACAATTACGCATATTCAAAGAAATTTCCAACTTCCATTTCTTCAACATACTAAGTTTAACATCTCTTATAAGTATATAACCGGGTACATATTGGATAATGATCCAATTTAATTTAGTTTAAAATTTGTATAGTTACGTAATCCTGTCTGGTTTATCGCCCTTATTGATATTATTTTATGACTTCATAAATACACTTACATTATACGATTTCTTCTGCATTCCTGTTTTGCATTGCTTGAATGGGGTATATATTTAGTATTATGTTTTATGCAATTATACAACTTAAAAATTCTAATTGATTGTTTAAACTTATAGTTTTTAGCATTATTTCACCTTGATTATCGCCCTTTTGTTACGATATTCTAGAAGCCTCTAACTTTGACGTCCTTGTTTACAGAACAACGTATTTACATCACACCATTCAGTTAGCAGACGGCTGCCGTCTGAGGCAGTCTACATTTCATTTGCTTCTTTGTATTCAGTTTTGTTTGTGCGTTTTCTTGTGTAGGGTGGAATATGTTCCCTCAATACATTCACAATACATCTATCTAATTGATTATTTAATGTTTTTAGACTACCCTTTTTATACATTTCACCGATGTGGTGGCTGGTATAGTTGGAATTTTTACTACAGTATGCTTGCATTCATATTTCTTGTAGCATATGGAAGACCATGACTCCTGCTGACATCACATAATGTTTTTCGATCATTTTCAATTTTGAGTGAAGTCTGTGTTACTTCAGATCCGGGACTGTACAGCACAGTGGACGCTTACGGCTTGCCCACTGGATCCATTCACTCTTTTTTGAATTGTTTATTTGTTTGTTTGTTGTTTCGGAGTATGATGTCTTGTCGTTATATTTGTCTTTTATGTAAATCATATGTGGCGCAGTCCCCCTGCACTTACTATTATTGACCATTATCGATATTGATATCATTTGTCTAAAAGCTTCTCAGGCTAATAGGCGCTTATTGTATATTTGCGTTTCAGGAAATGAGTCGCAGACACACTGACGTCCTTTCAGACAGACATCCAGTCAATGAAAATATAACTTAATTCTAATGTAGTGTTAAGTTTATCTGTTTTTGCATCATCAAAATGTCTTCTTCTCTCACAATTATAAGGACTACTCTCTTAGGGGAAGGTAATCAATCACGGACTTGGCTCCAGGCACGCAAATGATAATTCTCAGTTAAATTGTGTTTATGTACTTTTGTGTCTCTATAATTTGAGATTATTGTAATTCAGCTCAAGTTAAGTTGAGTTTATGTACTTTTGTTTCTCTTTAATTTGAGATTATTGTAATTCATGTCTGGACCCTACAATTATCTTATTTCATTATTCCTGAAAATCAGGGGCGGATTCCAGAGGGGAGGTTTGGGGGGGGGGGGGGGAATGTCCAAACCCTATGCACCCTGCTCAGGTACATAAAAAAGTTTGCAAAACCACACTTTATAAGAGAAAAGTGTAACGGTCGTGTGCTTTATCCTTTATTATCAGATGGTAGGATGGGATTGGCATTCAAAGCGCTAAAAAATGATATATACATCAGTTATATCGCAATTAATGCTTTGCATCAAAGAATGAATGAATGAATGAAATGGGGTTTAACGTCCTACGCTTAAGCACCTAGCCTGGGCTAATTGGAGACGGGCATACGCCATATAGTGTGCGATGTGGGAAATTTTTACTCCAATGTGTACACGGGACCTCGGTTTTTTGTCCCATCCGAACGACTAGGCAGCTGTCCTTGTCAGGCCCTCCATCTGCATCACTGACAAGGGGAAATTACGCCGGAAAATCGAGATGAACTTTCTCGGCCTATGCAGGGATCGAACACTCAACCTCCAGGCTAGCGAACTGCATCAAAGAAAGGCCTGCAATAGGCAGATGTACCTCGTACATGACGAATGTTTAAATAACATCTAATACCATATCAAGGTGTTTAAGTTGATTTTGCTTATATTCAGCGGAAGTGGATCGGTCTCGGAGGTGCTACTTTGGAGTCTATCGGACAAAATCTCATCTCGAAACACAGAAGGTGGGGAGATAAGATTTATATCTAGTCTCAAGTCTAACCTCGTATTTATAGTCAGGCGAATGTGGGCACAGTGCTGCACGTGCAATTGTGCTATTTTTAGACTTTGAATGTTGAGTTAGTATACATATTTATTTAGATGAATGAGAGATATGCATTATTAATCCTTGATCCCTCGGCTATATATATTCATATACCGTATTTCCTCTAATAAGCGCCCGGGCGCTTATTTTTTCAGCACCCCTTGACCCCCCGGCGCTTATTAGAGGCCCGGCGTTCTTTGGAGGCCCGGCGCTTATTTCTTCAATAGCAAATTGAATTTAGGGTAAAGCCGTCATTTACCATGGACATTGGGCCGGAGAATCTTTTAAATTACGGCATTTGATCAAAAGCAATCTAATGTCTTATTAGAGACCCGGCGCTTATTAGAGACCCGGCGCTTATTGGAGGCCCGGCGCTTATTTTTTCAGCACCCCTTGACCCCCCGGCGCTTATTAGAGGCCCGGCGCTTATTGGAGACCCGGCGCTTATTAGAGGAAATACGGTAATCCTTCTTCTCCTTGGGCACTCGATGAGAAGGACTGGATGAATGAAATGGGGTTTCACGTCCTACTATTATGCACCTAGCCTGGGCTAATGGAAGAAGGACATACGCCATACAGTGTGCTACGAGGGAAATTTTGCCTGGGCAGCGGCGCTACGGCCTACTCTTATATCAATTCCAACTGCCATGGGATCTTTTACGTGCACTCCAATGTGTACACTGGACTTGGTTTTCGTCTCATCCAAACAACTAGGCAGCTGTCCTTGTCAGGCCCTCCTACTGCATCACTGACAAGGGGAAATCATGTCGGAAAATCGAGATGAACTTTCTCGGCCAATGCAGGGATCAAACACCCGACCTCTAAGCTAGAGAACCAGCGCCTTATCCACTTAGCCACTGTGATCCCTCGGATGAGAGGAGATTTTTTGCTAACAAATTTCATTGTCAAACCAATTCAATTCCTTTATGTAAGAGCTAAATCTGCCTATTGCAGGTGTTTCTTTGGGCCTTAAATGTTTTACAAATTATATTAATGAGACATTTATTAACATGAAAAGGCTATAAACATCTGTCATGGCTAAGATGGTGGTTACGATGAAAGTACTACAACCATTAATAATTTTGCTCAAAATAAAGTAATTTTAATGAACTGTCAACTAATGTATCTTTAATATACATACAAGTTCTAGTTCACACTTAATTCTTAATCAATTTAGTTTCTTTCTCTCATAAATTTTTGGCTCATATCAATTCAATATCTTTAAGATACATTGTGGGAGATTAGATAAAGAGCTGGCAGTTCTCAATATAATAGTTAAAGATAGTAAGCTGGCACTGCCAGGCAGGATACGCCCACATTTTCGAGACATGGATAGAGAACAAGCAAAACCAAAAGTGATATTTCCCTCAACCAAAGGCTATAATTCATTAAATTACAATTTAATATGCGCAAATATCGAAAAGAATCAAGATCTTTAGGTTATAAACATGCATTTCAATTTTCAACAAAATCGAATTAAAATTGTGACCTATACTGGGTCCACAACCTTGATATAGCATATTTTAACACTATGAGCGTACAAATGGCGGCCATTTTGTCTGGCAATTATGGTCCGATTTCCTTGAAATTCAAACACAACCTTCCGTATGGTGTAACGGTGATAGAGTCAAGCGTTTTTTTAAATCGGATAATAATCATGACCTCCAGAGGGACCATAGGCGATTTTTTGGACAATCAGCGGCTATAATTCAGGAAGTTATGATCTGATATGTGCAAATAACGAAAGGAACCAAGATCTTTGGGTTATAACCATGCATTTCAAGTTTCATCAAAATTGAATCAAAATTGTGACCTATACTGGGTCCACAACCTTGATACCATTTTATAACAGTATTCGCATACAAACGACTGCCATTTTGTATGGCAATTTTGTTCCGAATTTTACCGAAATTCGAACTCAACCTTCCTTAGGGTGTAACGGTGATATAATCAAACGATTTTTTAAATCGGATAATAATTGTGACCTCCAGAGGGACCACAAGCTAAACAAAGAAGATTTTGCGTATAATCAGGGGCCATAATTCAGGAAGTTACAATCCGATATGCGCAAATATCGAAAGGAACCAAGATCTTTGGGTTATAACCATGCATTTCAAGTTTTATCAAAATCGAAAATTAAAATTGTGACCTCTACTGGGTCCACAACCTTGATATACCATTTTTTAAACAGTATTCGCGTACGAATGGCGGCCATTTTGTATGGCAATTTTGGTCCAATTTTTCCGAAATTCGAACTCAACCTTCCTTAGGGCGTAACGGTGATATAATCAAACGTACGAATGGCGGCCATTTTGTATGGCAATTTTGGTCCAATTTTTCCGAAATTCGAACTCAACCTTCCTTAGGGCGTAACGGTGATATAATCAAACGATTTTTTTAATCAGATAATAATTGCGACCTCCAGAGGGACCACAAGCTAAACAAAGGCGATTTTGCGTATAATCAGGGGCCATAATTCAGAAAGTTACGATCCGATATGCGCAAATATCGAAAGGAACCAAGATCTTTGGGTTATAACCATGCATTTCAAGTTTCATCTTAAATCGAATTAAAATTGTGATCTCTACAGGGTCCACAGCCTCGATATACCATTTTTTAACAGTATTCGCGTACGAACGGCGGCCATTTTGTATGGTAATTTTGGTCCGATTTTTCCGAAATTTTAACTCAACCTTCCTTAGGGTGTAACGGTGATATAATCGAACGGTTTTTCAAATCGGATAATAATTGTGACCTCCAGAGGTACCACGAGCTAAAATAGGTGATTTTTCGGACAATCAGGGGCCATAATTCAGGAAATTACGTTCAGATAGGCGCAAATATCGAAAGCAACCAAGATCTTTGGGTTATAAACATGCATGTCAAGTTTCATCAAAATCGGTTCAAAATTGTGACCTCTATAGGGTCCACAAGCTAAAAACGTGATTTTTCGTACAATCAGGGGCCATAATCCATGAAGTTTTTATCCGATACATGCCAATATCGAAAGCAGCCGAGATCTTTTGGGGATAAACCTATATTTCAAGTTTTGTCAAAATCCGACAAGAATTGTGACCTGTAGAGAGTCCACAAACAATTGTGGACGGACGTCCGGACGGACGGACGTCCAGACGGACGGACGGACAGACGGACAGGGGCGACGACATAATACGTCCACATGAAAATGTGGGCGTATAAAAACAAGATAAAGTAAAGTGAATGTGCTGAAAATTTCAGTCAAATTGATCCACTCTGAACCAAGAATTTAGCAATTGAATTTTTGGCCTAGCTACGATTATCATTACTAAAGTCGGTACGATAAAAAATATAGTCTTGATTATCCATTCAAGATAATGTAAAGTGAATATACTTAAAATTTCAGTCAAATTGATCCACTCTGTACCAAGAATTTAGCGATTGAATTTTTGGCCTAGCTTCGAATATCATCACTGAAGTCGGTACGATAAAAAATATAGTCTTGATTATTCATTCAAGATAATATAAAGTGAATGTGCTGAAAATTTTAGTCAAACTGATCCACTCTGAACCAAGAATTTACGGGATTGATTTTTTGGCCTAGCTTCGAATATCATCACTGAAGTCAGTACGATAAAAAATATAGTCTTGATTATCCATTTCATGATTAAATCATAAAAGAAAGTTGAGCAGCAAATCAGATCCTAATCCTGTAAATATCGAAGACTAGTGTTGACATCGAGAGTTGATTATGGTCTGGATAAATTAACTAATGTCTTATTAATAAGTTAGATAACATTTCAGGTCTAAAGAAAGACCTAACATAGGCAGATTTAGCTCTTGCATAATGTATGTTTAATTTCTTGCTTCATTTTTTCCTCTCTCTTATTTCTTGCTCATATTTCTTTTTCCTCGCACTATTTCTTTCTTTATAATAATATAAAAATTTGTACCTGTAAATACCAGTTTCAGGAATAGTCCACACTTGAACTCCATCCTCAACTTGGACGCTGATATTCCGGGAACTTTGTTTATATTCTGCATTACACAATTTTTGACTAGGACCCTTCTGACCCACAGCACCACAGGTTGAGAAGAAAAAATCTGGAAATAAAAAAGATCATAAATAACTCAAACACATCTTGATGAGGTGTGAAATATCGCTTATTATTGACAAATACAAATAAATGACTAGAGACAAAGCCAAGCTTAACCAGAGTGGGGCCCTGGGGCCTGTTTCACGAAATTTTAACTTAAGATAAAATCCAAATTTTAGTACATACTTAAATCTGATTGGCTAAGCGCTAAAATCAATCTAATACTATCCAATCGAATTACTAAAATCGGATTGTATCTTAGTTAAAATTTCGTGAAACAGGCCCCTGGGCTTGACTAGAATCACAGAGCCCTATATTAATAAGATGAAAAGATTATTTCCTTTCCTTTTGAATGGCACGCATACGTAACACACAATTAAAAGGTTTGTAATACAAGAATAATTCTGATCAGTTCCGAATGGCATACAATGTGCGGAAATGACATAACGGCGGGGAACTTTCTTCTGGAATTTGAAGTTTTTCTCTTTTTTGCCATGAACTGCGGTGGGGGGCCTTGACTGCAGGGCCCTAGGCTTAAGCTGGGCTTTGACTAGAAAACATTACAAATATAAACATTACTCAAATAATCAATACACAATATAATAAACATTATATTCCATGTTGGGCTAAATTTGAGCACCCATTCCTGCAAAATACATTCCAACTGGAAACTTGAATAAGATGGATATTAAAGATTATATTCATACTCTTAGCGCTACAAAATCTCTTATAAACTACAATATTGTGATAGTTGAATCTCTAACAGAAATATCTGTCCAATAATGTTTCAATTCAGTATGTACTATAACAAGACAGCCGCCAGCTTTATTTACTGTGAACCAAATTGATGGGTCTGTTTTTAATAGGATTGATTCCAAGCCAGGAGGTTATCTAGTGTTGGTAATTTCATTTTTTTTTGTCAATTACTTGTTAAATAATCATATTAATGTAGATAAAGTCGAGAGAAATTAGATTTTCTTTTTAAATATGTAAATCACCTTATATACACTCAATAAGTATGCACTTTGAGAGAAAGAGAGAGAAATGGGGGTTTAACATCCACTAGACACAAACTAAGTCATTTTGAGACTAAAATATGGTTTAATTTCATTTCAATAGTTCAATAGGGGTATTTAGCAGTGGGAGAAATCTGGAGGACCCTGAGAAAACCCACGAGGTTGGACAGGCGACCCTATTTCTTGTCACATACAAGCAGAAAAATCAAAACGACTCAATGACAGACCTTCCTATCCTACATGCATGCATTAACCATTCAGCCCCCCCACCCCCGACCCCTTTTAGATGTAAACTTTAAAATTTTATTATCAAAATTAATGATTAGCCTACCTTTTCCAGATTCAAACTGAACACAAACCGCTGGTGACGAATTAAAAATTAAAATAATCCAAGTCACTATAAATTTAAGCCAAAGTACACGGCTCCACTTCATCCTTAAATTCCCTTGTCAGTCAATCATAAATTATAAAATGTTTTCCCACTTCGATTCAATTATAAACATACAATCCAATACAATAATAAGTTGTTTTGAATACTAGGAAAACTGGTACAAAGGAAAAAATATTATTTTCATTTGCTGCTGTCTCCACCTGTCACATTGTTTGTCACATTGAAAGATAAATATTAACCAATTATCTAGTCTATGTCATGATACATTTCAACGGCAACGCCTCCATATTTTCAATTAATAGTTTCAAAATTTTTTAAATTGGAATTTAAAATCTTTACACATAAACAAAGTTTTAAATATTGTCGCTATAAAGGATATTAATTAATATCTATGTCATCGATACACACATTTTAACAGAAATATTCCTCATTCTTTTAATTATCACAGTTTTCATAAAATTCTCAAACCAAAACTTTTTTAATTTTAATTTATAATCTTCACACAGGAACAACGTTTTGAATGTTTTTGTTATACAGGCTATAAATTAATATCACACATTTTAACAGAAATATTCTTCATACTTTCAAGTCTTAGTTTTCATCAAATTTTCAAACCAAAACTTTTTTAATTGAAATCGATAATTTTTACACATTAAACTGGCATCGAAACACACATTTTAACAGAAATATTCCATATTGTTTTAATTTGAATAATTAAAGTATCATAAAAATAATCAAACAAAAACTTCTATACAACGGTATAGTTCTTATCACTATGAAAGTTATTCACAAATATTCTATGTTACGCATGCATATTTCAACAACAAAACATTTCCATTCTTCCAAAAAATCAATTAAATCAGAACTTTTGAATTATTCTGCTTTATTTTACACATCAACCACAGAATAGTTCTTGATGCTTTAAAATTAATCTGCTTTCTTTTACACATAAACCACAAAATAATTCTCGTGGCAATTCACACGTTTTCTATTTTCTACACATTTCAACAACCAAACACTTCCATTTTCATAATCCTGATTTTTCATAAAATTTTCAAACTAAAAACTTAAAAAAAATAATCTTCTATACTTTACAATTTTTCTACGTTATACAAATTTCAACAACAAATATTTCCATTTTCTTAATGCGGATTTTTCATAAAATGTTCAAACTAAAAATAAAATTGTAAGATAAACTGGCCTAGCTGTTCGTGCTATTATTGTGTATCTATAACTAAATGTTGACTTCACTATTTACACTCTATACTACAAATGTGTTATAATTTGATGGATTTTTTTGGTCTCACCTACTCTAGACATAAAGATTCATTGAATGTCAACACGACAATCAAATAACAAATGAATAATGATATATTCATATGGATACAGACAGCGGAATATCATGGTGTACCACAAGATCAAGTTAATGAGGTTGGTTAAAGCTGAAATTAACAATGAAATAAAAAGAGTTTTTATCTCCTTATTGTTCGCTATCAAATAGCTTTTGTTATCGACCTATTGTTTACAGGCACTTTGGTTTCCACTAAATAAAAGAGAGAGAAAGAGAAATGAGGTTTAACATCCACTAGACACAAATTAGGCCATTTTGGGACTAACATAAGGTTTAATTTTATTTCATTAATTCGCTTGTACGTAGGGGTCTTTTAACAGTGGGAAGAAACCAGAGGACCAGAAGAAAAACCCAAGAGGTTGGACAGGCGACCCTACTCCTTGTCATGTACAACCGGGGAATCGAAACAACGACAGTTGGCTCAATGACAGACCTTAGGATAAAGTGTACACACGTTTATCATTCGGCCACCCAAACCCCCACGTGCACACAGGATTTTTATAAAATGAAATGAAATGGGGTGTAACATCTTGTCTACGATATCACCCTAGGTGGAATAAGACGTTAAACCCCAGATACGAACCACGGTTTAACATCCTACTTTATCTACACCAACCGCGCTAAAGAAAACTGGCTGTGGGTTAAATGAATGACATTTTGCCCAAACAGTGGCGTTTCTGACAATTCCCAAAATACCTAGTCTGAAAGTAAAATAGGAATTTAAAATCCTACTGTTAGGCACCAACCGGGCTAATGTAAATGGAAAGTGGCAGAGGGTTATGCGAGAGGAATTTTGCCCGAACAGTGGCTTTTCTGCCTTTTTCTCACTATACCAAATATCTGGAAATAAAATCGGGTTTTAACGTTCTAGTGTTTTGCACCCACCGGGCTAAAGCGGCCCACACACGCTCAATATAATTATCAATAATATTGTCAATATGTGATATTGACAATTACATTGAGTGTGTGTATGCGATTACCAATGAAAAGATTCTATTCTTAAAATATTTTAGTTGATAACCCATGAAAAGATTTCATATTTGTGCATCATCTCAGAAGTTATCATAAAGGGAGCTACGGTGGCTAAGTGGGTAAGACACTGACTCTCTAGCCTGTAAATCGCGTGTTCGATCCCTGCATTGGCTGAGAAAGTTCATCCAGATTTTCCAATGTGCTTTCCCCTTGTCAGTGATGCAGAAGAAGGGCCTGACAAGGACAGCTGCCTAGTCGTTCGGATGGGACGAAAAACCAAGGTCCCGTGTACACATTGGAGTGCACGTAAAAGACACATTGGCAGTTGGAATTCGATATAAGAGTAGGCCGTAGCGCCGCTGCCCGGGCAAAAAAATGGCGTATGCCCGTCTTCAATTAGCCCAGGTTAGGTGCTTAAGCGTAGGACGTTAAACCCCATTTCATTCATTCATTCATTCATCCAGATTTTCCAATGTGCTTTCCCCTTGTCAGTGGTGCGGGATGGAGGGCCTAACAAGTTGTCCAGTGGTTGGGATTAGACGGAAAACCAAGGTCCAATGTATTCATTGGCAGTTTGAATTCGATATAAGAGTAGGCGATAATGCCGTTGCCCGGGCAAATTTTCCTCATGGGACACTGAATGACATGTTATGCCTGTCTTCATTAGCCATGTTTCGGAGCAGAACAGCAGGACATTGAACTCCATTTCACTTGACTTCCATTTTGTTATTATACGATGCAAATGATGCAGGAGACCAGGAAGTATATCTTAGAGATCTCATTTAATACTTTTTAGTTAGGGCAATAATATCTGTTTCTGATCCTGCAACACCATTAAAAGAAAAAGGCACAATGAAATATATAGTTCATGGTAATGAAGTATTGATTTCTCATGGCAATGTTTAAGATTTGTTCAAAATTTTATTTATTTCACATTCATTCGTACATTAATGTACACTTTTACAATATTTACAATATACATAAATATATTTAGTCAATGCATAAATAAGTGATTATTTCATTAATATCTTTTTTATGTGACTAAATTTCGTGTGACTCACGCATATTTATCATATCGACAATTTGACCAGCTCTTTTGAGATCAAACTGATTTACATTGGTATTATCCCATTTATTTATTAGGTTTTAAAGTTTATTTACTTTTATATTATATAAATCGTATCTAGAGACACTGTATCTGTTACAGTCATAACTAATGTTATTACAAGTATTGGACGAGCTACCGTGTAAGGCATGACGGGCACATATTTTTATGCATTCATTGTTATTTTGAATTAAACTAATAAACTGTTTTACAAATCGTTTATGAAGCCTAGCTTCTATAGAATAATCCTGACAAATTAATGGAATAAGGGACATTGTGTGTACGACATGGGTGTCCCACAGCCTACGAATGCACTTACGCCAGGTACAGTAAAATCTTCCAATGGAACTATCGGAGAAATCCCACAGCTGACAACCATAAAGTGGCATACAGTATGTCTTTAATAATTTATACTTTACATTTGAATGTACATGTTTGAATTGAGTATTTACAACATTAAAACTGGTTATAAAGTTTTTAACACCTTTTTGAATTACATGCTCTCTTGTTTCCGATTGTAATGAATTACCTAGGTGTAATTCTGTATCTACAATATTAATCATTTTACCATTAAAATATACATCTTTAATGATATCTTTATTGTTTTTATCGTGATTGTCGAGTGTTCGATCCCTGCATAGGCCGAGAAA
Organism: Patella pellucida; assembly: GCA_917208275.1. Classification (NCBI taxonomy): domain Eukaryota; kingdom Metazoa; phylum Mollusca; class Gastropoda; family Patellidae; genus Patella; species Patella pellucida. The sequence goes on from OU795040.1 coordinate 72,364,510, forward strand.
GTTCATCTCGATTTTCCGGCGTGATTTCCCCTTGTCAGTGATGCAGAAGGAGGGCCTGACAAGGACAGCTGCCTAGTTGTTCGGATGGGACGAAAAACCGAGGTCCCGTGTACACATTTGAGTGCACGTAAAAGACACCTTGGCAGTTGGAATTCGATATAAGAGTAGGCCGTAGCGCCGCTGCCCGGGCAAAAAATTTCCCTCATAGCACACTGTATGGTGCATTTTCATCTTCAATTAGCCCAGGTTAGGTGCTTAAGCGTAGGACGTTAAACCCCATTTCATTCTTTCATTCATTCATTTTATCGTGATTAAACACTACAAGCTTAGACTTGTCTGGATTAAATTTAACATCATATTCATTTGCGAAGTCAGCGCACAGTTTTAGTAATTGGACCAGAGTCAGTCTGGATGGAGTAACAAGTGTTACGTCATCTGCGTAAGCCAAAGCGCCAACATAGGTATGACCTATTTTACAACCAATGTCGCCGTTTCTTAGTCTGATTAAAAGTTCATCTAAATAAACATTAAACAGTATAGGTGACAACACCCCGCCCTGTTTCACTCCATTTTTAATCTTAAAAGATTCAGTAACATGGTTATCCCACTTAATTCGAATCGTTTGGTAAATATAACTGTTTAAAAGAAATCGGCATAAAAGTGGACATAACCCTCTTTTTATCAGAACTCTGAATAATTTGACATAATGGACACGGTCGAATGCTTTGCTTGCGTCTAAAAATGTGACATATACATTAGATTTTCTATTATGATAATAACATATGGTTTCATTAAGGACAAATGAACACTGCGTTGTTGAGTGTCTACTCTTAAAGCCGAATTGTTGATCAGATGATTTTAAACAGTCCTGATTTTGAATAAGAATAATCCTGTCAAATAATTTCCCAATAATGCTGCTTAGTGCTATTCCCCGGTAGTTATCAGAATCATTTAAGGATTTCTTGCGATTTTTTGGGATAGATATAATTGTGGACAAAATAAAATTTGGCGGACAGTAGCCATGGATAAGCATCCCAGTTAATAATAGTGAGAGATGTACATAATATGAAGGCGGGACATATATTATATGTTCTGATGATTGGCCTAAGTTCCCATCGAATTTATTATATTTCAAATGCTTAACAGCTTTTATAACATCTGACGTAGTTATCACATGGTAATGACTGCATTCATCTAGACAGCAGTTTCTAATATTTGATTCAAGATCTTCTTGTAGTTTACTTATTTCTTGCTCATTAATTATATGGTACACAATTAAATAATTCATTATATTAATAACCGGTCATTAAAATATACATTTTTAGTAAACAAGCTACTTCATATAAGAATAAATATGTGGGAAAAATTGCTTTGTGTATAATGATGTATCTAAAAATAAAAATACATTTATTTCAATAGTGCGCTTATAAGAAAGAAGCTACTTTTAATAAAAAATAAACTGTTCTTTAAAAATAAAAAATAAACTGTTCTTTGAAAATAAAAAATAAACTGTTCTTTGAAAAAAAAAAAGTAGTTCCTTATTTGATTGACCAAGCAAATTCATGTAAAGCAATATCTCAAAATTCATGTTAAGTAATATCTCAAGGAGATATCGCAGTCGATTATGAAATTTATCACACAAGCGATATCTACTGTAGAATGTATCGCAGTAGATTATGAAAATTATCACACAAGCTTTACCTACTGTAGAATGTATTATTGGGTGATAATTTTTTTGACCAATCCAATTCATGTATACAATACCTCCTAAGGGTATATCCCAGTATAGCGATATCTACTGTAGAATGTATTATTGGGTGATAAATTTTAAAACAATCCTTTTTATTATAGTGTTTATCCACAACTAAATATAAAAACCAGTAAATCTCCTACAATATAATTAGATATATTCATGGTTTACCGGTAATCTTGATATTTTATGAGAGAGAGAGAGAGAGAGAGAGAGAGAGAGAGATGGAAATGGGGTTTAACCTCCACTCGAAACAAACTAGGTAATTCTGGGACTAATATTATTATTGTTTAATTTTATTTCAATGATTCGCTTGCATGTAGGGATCTTTAGCAGTGAGAGGAAACCGGACGACCCAGAGAAAACCCACGAGGCTGGACAGGCGACCCTACTCCTTGTCATGTAAAACCGAAGATTCAAAACCACGCCAGATGACCCAAAGACAGGCTTTATGATACAGCAAGCACCTGCTAACCATTCGTCCATCCAACACACCGATCTTTCATGAAAGCCACGGTGGCTTGTCAAACGAAATCAGGTCTCACATTGAAATGAGGTACCAGCCATGAGAAAGTGAAATGGAGTTTAACATTCTACTGTTCTGCTCCGACTGGGCTAAAGAAGATTGGCATATGCCATACAGTGTACCATGGGTGAATTTTGCCCAAATAGTGGCACCATGGCCTTCTCTTATACATGTACATGCACAACAATGTATACCTTGGTTTTCCATCCCATCAAAAAAACTAGACAGCTGTCCCTGTGAGGCCCTCCTTACTGTGCCACTGAAAAGGGGAAACCATGTCGAAATTTCCCAATGAACTTCCTCAGCCATTCCAGGGATCAAACACACAAGCTCCAGGCTAGGGAACCAAAGTCTTACAGTCAATATCCAAATATTTTTCATCCCCGGATAAATATTATTTTTTATAGCATTGTGTTCCAAATTTTTTTATTGTATCCCAGCCATGGGTTCCACGTCGCTGTATTTGCCGGTCAAGACCTGGGACTATGATCGTACCTTATCTGACCTAATGGTAATTTTGCTTGCTGGAAAGAGAGCCTTTTTTTTCCAAAACCCAATTTTGAAACATGGCTACGATGGCCCTCCACTACGTTACTATACCATTGTAAGGTCAATACAAAATAATGCACACGTATACAAGATAATCTCTTGATTGGTCAGAGAAACTAATGGGGTATAACATCCACTCGACAAGCTAGGTCATTTCGTGACTAACATATGATAATTAATGAGGCGTGTCTGGAAGTAAAACAATAAAAGATAATTGATATGTGGGAATCTAATCAAGGGTGTGAAGTGGTCCATGTGTCATAAGAATATTTAACAAATGGCTTTTCTACGGCCAATTCAACTATTTCGTTTTTTAAGTAGCAAAAAAGAATATTTAATTAATTAATAAATAATCATCATAAGCCTTACTAATATTTCAATTTTAAGTCGAAAAAAAAAATAATTGTCTACCCCATGGTGACAAAGTGGTATAGACATGTGAATTAACAATACCCTACCATGAATGAAAAAACATGAAATTTAAAAGTTTTCGTGCATTATCAAAAATGGCCGACAGTGAAAATTTTGAAGTGGAAGCCCTGATCCTAACTCATCTGAATATCAAATGCATTTTTTTGGGCGAATAAAAAATATTTTACAGATTAAAAACTTTTTTTAAGACTGATTTAATTCCATCATTTCCGTAGTTTTCTGTTTGGTAGTGGGCAAATAAAAAATATTTACCGGATATATATATTAAAACAATTGCAGTCACATAGAGTTAGCTATAATTCAGCTCAATTACTCGTTTGATAGAGACAGGTTCTTCCTATATGTCTCGATATATTTATCTCGAAAATTATATACCTTGGACCCGTTTCAAAAAAACAATAGCGGAAAACACTAAAATAGATCTAGGGAGAGGGGTTTTACATAGGCTAAGCCTGTTTCCCAATCCCATTCAGAAAACTTTAATAAAATATTGTTTAAAAAAAAAAAAGAAAAAAAAAAAGATTTTAACTAAGGTTACTATGAACTGTTTTGCATTTCGAGAAGATTGATAATGACTTATAATACATTTTAGTTAAAATGACAGATTTTATGATACATCGCACGTTGGTGTTTTCCGGGTGTTTTTCTGTTGTTTTCCAGTTGTTTTCCGGTGTTTTCCGGTATATAGTATGGCTCTACTGGAATTATTACGGTATGCTAACAACTCAGTCATCCAACCCCCCTCCCCTCTAACTTAGAAGTAGTCGAAACACCATTAAGGCTATGTGGATAGGCCGACCAGAATGAGAATCTCTAATAATGTCATTTAGTGGCGGCGTCCCCAAAGGCCAACGAGACCCCATCAAATGTGGATAGGGTGAGATGTTAAAACCCAACACTCGATAAGAATAGGAGGCCGGAAGATTCCCTTTAACAGTACAGGCAAATTCAGATATCGGTGATATTTTGTTAATACCAGCTGATGAAGGGCATCACGCCCTAAACGCATTCTTGAATATAATATTTATTAAATAATACAGTCTAGACATGTTTTTTGCTTGGGATATTCCACTATGATTTATATTAATGTTATCTTGCCCTATGGGATCCAAATATCTAAGACACAATAAACATTTTAAGGTGAATGATCGTTTACAGTGCATGCCCCTAAACTGAGGAATAAGCTCCTACTTACTCTCAGAAGTTCTACCTCTTTATTGAGTTTTAAATTGCAATTGTAGACACTTTTAATTAAACAAGCTTTTGATTTATAGATTTTATTTTTTACTGCTTTATTATTATAGATTTTTAAAGGTATGTTTTAATTTCTTTTATATGTAATGTACCGTATATTGTACAGTAATCTGAACACATTTTGTGAAAGCGTGAGCTATATAAATGATGAATAATATTATAATAATACAGGAAAATGAGTAAGTAATAAGGTAATGGCTGATTCACAAACAACAAAACGCTAATTACAAAACACGTGAAATGGAACAAACAAATGTCGTTCAACTTGGACGGTTCAAGTATTTTACCAAACATAACTGATTAGAAATTGCAATATTTTTTTTAAAAATTGAATAAACATCACTTTATATATTCATAGTATATTAACAATAAGTAATATAGTAATAGCTGATTCACAAACAACAAAACACTAAATACAAAACGTGTGGAATGGAATAAACAAATGTCGCTCAATTTGGACGGTTCATGTATTTTACCAAACATAACTGATTAGAAATTACAATATTTTTTTTAAAAATTGAATAAATATCACTTTATATATTCATAGTATATTAACAGATGCTTTTAAACTGAATTTCATTGATATTAAAGGACATCATTGGTGTTAGTCATTATCGCATATTTACTGTATATATTTATATTACATTAAATTGTGCTTTTAGACTTAATTTTATCAATATTGAAGGACAACATTGGTGTCAGAACGATTTGAAGTAAAATTGATTTAAAGAAAACAAAAGGAAAACAGGTTACTCCCTCGTCCAAGCTACCCCTATAATATACACCCAATTTTACCCTCGGGACACCCCTAGTGTATCCGCAAATGCTGAACAGACAGACATTGTTCTGCTCCGACAAGGCCAAAGATGGGTTGCCAGGCAACGAAACATACGCCCACAGCAGCTAAATCGTCCGGGCAGTCAACAAGAGTTGTCGCATATTTTACTTTTTTCGGTAATGAAACATTTATAATACACTAAAATCTGATTAAAAGTAACAACTCATTATATAAGTAATTATCAGAAAATCATTTGAATTTGTTTGGCTTTGATAATATACTTGTTCCTCTCATGACTTTCAACACTGTGTATAAATTAAAAGTCAATCCTTTATTAACTTTATCCTCTAGAGCGTACACAAGATTTTTTTAAGTGATCAAGGGCCATAACTTTGACAGTAATTATCGGAAATTGCTGAAAATCAATAGGCCTCATGACCTTAAACACTGTGACTGTGTACACTATAAACCTCAGAATGCCTCGTTCGGCATTTTTGTCCAAACGAGGTAAAAAAAATGCCTCGTTGTCTGCAGTTCCTAAACAAGGTATTTTGTTCAGAACGAGGCTTGGTAAAAATGCCTCGTGTACTAAACGTGTTTTTTTTTCAATATAGTTATTCGCGCTATTTGCTATCAGCGAATTTGTAAAAATTCAAATTTATGTTATTTAATACGAAAATAAAACCAGTTCAAACTATGATATTATAATCAGAGAAATAGGAAAGGGAAGAATACACGCCATATTAACTTGACAACACCATAGTCAAGTCATGATGCCATTGCATAGCGCCCATTTTAAAAGTAGATTAGATTGGTAAAAATGGTGAAGCGAGGCTTAGCATCGAATAACCAGTGCTACAGTTACAATCAGTGCACACATCTTGTTATTAGACCTTCAAAGACTAATATTTTTGCTCAAAATAAAGTAATTTTGAATTAAATTTTTAATTATTTATCTTGCATTTTAACTGTAATTGCAAGAAAACCCAGCTCTTGATCTTAATTTTTACGTAATAAACCACATGTTTAAACAATCTATTATAATTCATATAAAAGTTTTTAAACGGAAAACATCAATCTAATGATGTATAAAGAATGTTGATTACTCCTAAAAACAACTTGCACCATGTCAACGTGAACTTTTAATGTTGCAAGTGCACTAGTATTAGAGAACTGCATCATACACAAATAGTAAGTGCAGGAGGACCGCACTACAAGATAAACAAAAATTTACAAGATAAACCTGTGGACAAGACAGAAAATTATAGAGAGACTATCATTTAATCTTGTGTGTCTAGCACTAATTTCTGTCAAATCTGTTTAATATCAAATCTTTGTTTAAAAATTCACAAAAATCGTTTAACTAATTTTGGACAATTGTGAATCAGCTTGCATCTGTCATTTGCTGGTAGCGAGAGAGGGGGGACAGATAGAGGGGGAGAGGTGGGTCAGTGCAAACTAGGTTATTTCAGGGCTATAGTATATCACTGTAGCACCAATTTCTTTCACATTTGTTTAATATCAAATTTTTGTTAAAAAATTCATAAAAATCGATTCAAGTCTCCAAATATCATCTAATTTGTACCTGGGCCAAGTTTAAAGCTGACTGATTAATGACATGTCAGGTTTAAATGGTTCACAAGTATAAATTAGACGATTTTTAGTGATTTGAAATGATTGGTACAAAAGGATTGATATTAAAGGGACAATAACACTCTTGCTGGCTTGACAGCTTCAGAAAAAAAATAATAGCCTTATTCTGAGCACTTGATGTTTAAGTGATCTATCTACCTGTTGTGTAAATTATCCATTGCATCATGTTTTACTTTTTCAGAGGGTTCAAAAATATGTTTAAATCCAAGTCACATTTGAAAGTGTTTACGTAACGCTTTTCAAATCATACAGTTGAATATTTCCAATTTTTTTAAATTAGGTGTGTTAAGATGAAATTTTTATCACCAATTAATTGGAATATTGTTAAGTAGTTCAATTTGCTGACCAGAATAAAGATTGGGACACATTATTCAGTTACAACAAGAGTGGTAGTGGGGCTTTAAACAAATGTGAAGGAAATTAGTACTAAAAACACAAGATTAAATGATACAGTGACATATCGTTCAATTTGTATTTCAATAATTCAATAATAGAGGTTGTTAGCAGTTGGGGGGAGAGGAGATGGATTGCCGAATGGTTAGCACGTTTGTCCTGTATCATAAGGTCTGTCATCGAGTCAACTGGCGGGGTTTCAATTCCCCAGTTGTATGCAACAAGGAGCAGGGTCGCCTTTCCAACCTCATTGGTTTTCTCTGGGTCCTTCGGTTTCCTTTCAATGCTAGTGTGAGGAAGTCAAAGGACCTAGAGAAAACCCACAAAGTTGGATCCATGACCTTACTGGAAGATTAAACTACATTTCAAACGCGGGTCTCTAGAGAGAGAGAGAAATGGGGTTTAACGCACATTCAACACAACTACGTCATTTCGGGACTAACATATGGTTTTAATTTTATTTCAATAATTCACTTACGCAGTGGGAGGAAACCGGAGTGCCCAGAGGTAACCCACGAGGTTGAGAAGGTGCCCCTATCTCAATGCCACATATGCTCACACCAGGGCTCGAAACCACAGCCGTAAGCCAGAGGTGACTGGCCAGCTAGAGGTCATAGAGCGGGTCCCTAAACCAGTGGGTTAACCCAACCCCCTTGTGTATAAGAGTGCATCTTGTCCTGAGGCCCTCGAAGCTCTATAGGGAATTCCAGCACTGGCTATAAAATAAAATTCTTTGAAATAGTATTTTTATGGCATGATTGATAACTTGTCCTGTCGTCTAGACATGTAAACATAATTAAACTCAATCACATCCTGTTTAAGACAAGATAAAAGAGCGATTTCTTGATTTTTTGGGAGAATGACACAGTTGTGATAATTGTGACTTTTTTTTTTTTTTTTTTTTAATGCAATGAGCTCGTTATCGATAGCCTACTTATACCTTCATCAATCAGAAAGTGTCATCATTTCTACCTTTCATCATACGTGCAAATAAATGACATCCATTTATCAACATTAATTTCATGAGGTCGTTTAAACTTGAACAAAAGATAGTTTGATTTGAAATAAAGGTAGGTCATAGCACAGGTAAAATATACCTCATAGCACACTTCATGGCGTACGCAATTCTTTATTGTCGTGTGTGTGCTAGTTCACTGTCAAAAACAAAGGATAAAAAAAAATATAAGTGGTGATCATCAAATCTCTTACCATATAAAAATGTGGGCATATAAAAAGATTGATATAAAAAGTGAAATGTTATTTTCATCAACCTTGATCAAGATATCTATCAAAGAGTTTTGAATTAACTTCCTATACAATCAATATTGTTGAAGACGAGAAAAATCAATACATTAAAGGCTCAATACCACTCTTGTTGTAACTGAATAATATGTCCCAATCTTTATTCTGGTCAACAAATTGTACTATTTTACAATATTCCAATTAATTGGTGATACAAATTTCATCCTAATACACCTAATTTAAAAAATTGGAAAAATTCAACCAAATGATTTGAAAAGCCGATTGTAAACCTTTTCAAATTTAAAAATATTTTTAAACCCTCTGGACAAGTAAAATATGATGTAATGGATATTTTACACAACAGGTAGGACACTTAAACATCTAGTACTTAGAATAAGGCTATTTTTTATTTTCTGGAGCTGTCAAGCCAGCAAGAATGTTATTGTCCCTTTAATCTGTCACTGCAGTGCACATCAATATAGCTGTCTTTTATTTTCTAAAATATCATAAACAAAGACCACCATATTTCAGTTGCAATTTATTAACACAGTCCATTAGTAAATACATCTTCTTTGATAGGCATTTAGTAATTGAACATAATAACACAAGGTACAATTTTATGGATACACAAGTACTGAGTTTAATACTATGCGACATTTCGACGAGGATACTCTCGTCTTTATCAAGCAAATGATACAATTATATGAATTGTGGGCAACAAAGATTTTTATTTAACTTTTAAATTGGCATTAGGAACGATCAGATAAAGAGTTAATAAGTCTCGCTATAACAGTTTAACAATAGATAATGAAAAGAGAATATGCTGAAAAATTCAGTCAAATATTGTAATTTACAACGGATTTCCCAATATTGTAATCTACAAGGGATTCTCCAATATTGTAATTTAAAAGGGATTTGTCAATAATGTAATTTGCAAGGGATTCGTCAATACTGTAATTTACAAGGGATTCTCCAATACTGTAATTTACAAGGGATTCCCAAATACTGTAATTTACGACGGATTTCCCAATACTGTAATTTACAACGGATTCCCCAACATTGTAATTAACAAGGGATTCCCAATAATGTAATTTACAAGGCATTTCCCAATTTTGTAATTTACAAGGATTACCTAATACTGTAATTTACAAGGCATTCTCAGAATTTACATGAGATTCCCCAACATTGTAATTTACAAGGGATTCTCCAATATCGTAATTTAAAAGGGAATTGTCAATACTGTAATTAACAAGAGATTCGTCGATATTTTAATCCACAAGGGATTCGTCAATATTCTAATCTACAAGGGATTCTCCAATATTGTAATTTACAAGGGATTCCCCAAAACTGTAACATACAAAGGATTCTCCAATATTGTAATTCACAAGGGATATCCTAATACTTTAATTTACAAGGGTTTCTCAAATATTGTAATTTACAACAGATTTCCCAATATAGTAATCTACAAGGGATTCTCCAATATTGTAATTTAAAAGGGATTTGTCAATAATGTAATTTACAAGGGATTCGTCAATACTGTAATCTACAAGGGATTCTCGGATATTGTAATTTACAAGGGATTCTTTAATACTGTATTTTACAAGGGATTCCCCCATAATTTACTAGGGGATTTCCCAATATTGAAATCTACAAGGGATTTCACCAATATTGGAATCCACAAGGGATGCATTTAAAAATAGACTTACCTGGTCCACAACTATATTCATATTCATATTGAAAATCAAAATGATGTTTTCCATTTGAACCTGTTAAAATAATAAATAATAATAAATTATGAACTTGTAGAGCGCAATTCTTTCCAGTAGACGGATATACAAAAATAAATCCTCTGAAGGCAGGGAAAGATTGTTTATTGGGTAATCAAGTTTAGATTTTTGATCATCTTTAGCCACCCCCAGCTATATGTGTGTTCTTTTATCTTTGTCACACGATGGAATTAAAATAAGGTTTTTATATGTAGGCTTCAATAGGTCTTTTGTTATTTTAGGTACCACAACAGTATCAGAGTCTAAATCACTGATAGAATGGTAGCAATTTCAATTTCATTTCATTTATAAGAGATACGTATTATGTTCACTTTAGTGCATTAATGAAACAAATGGCAGCCCATTTTCTCACTTGAAAATCGTTTGCTATTCGACTCATTTGTTATTCTCTGATTTCCGAACCATGGTGATTATAAAATTTGCAACAATAACAACAATTAGGCATCATGCTTCTATATTTTACATGCCATATCCAGCCACAGGCATGCTTTTATATTTCACAGTAAACTGATTTCAAATATCAAAATGTGATTTTTTAAAACAAAAACAAATAATCACCGCTTGAATTAATTATTCAGGGTAAACTGACTATTGCTTGTCTACGATATCACCCCTAGGTTGAAGTTGATACTAAATCCCAGTAACGTCCTAACGAACAATGAACGAACGAACTGACAATTATCAATCAACGAATCACTAATCCATGATAATTGAGAAGTTTTATTTCATGTCACGATCAAGACTTTGAGCCAGTTGATTTATTCATAGCATGCTGCAATTTGTTTACAAATTGTATTAAAGAGGAGATCATCGGAATAATTCGTCCTTATTTATTAACTAGGGAGCGAGAGAGAAATGGGGTTAACCGTCCACTTGACACTAACTAGGTCATTTCGGGACTGACATATGGTTTAATTTTATTTCAATAATTCGCTTGCGCGTAAGGGGTCTTTAGCAGTGGGAGGAAACTGGAGGACTAGAAGAAAACCCATGAGGTTGGACAGGCCACCCTACTCCTTGTCACGTACAACCGTGGAATTAGGCCCAATATGAATTAGTTTGTGTTGAGTTGACATTAAACGACATTCTCTCTCTCTCTCCCTCTGACTCATTTTGCCAGCACAGGTTTTTATGCATTTTATGCATTTTTTTATCCCTTATATAATTTTATGATGAATAATTGACATCCTGCGGAAAACCGTAGTTGTATGTAATAAATATCTATCTATTAAAGATATATTATGGGTGATTAGATAAATAGCTGACATTTCTAACTATAATAGTTGAAAAATAAATAACATAAATAGAATATGCTGAAAATTTCAGTAAACTTGCTTCACTCTGAACCGGGTAGGCGGATCAAACTAACATTTGACGTAGAACAAATTGCAACAAAAGGCTTTTTGATTTCTATTGACCTACGCAGCAAAGAGGAGTTGGATGTCTCTTGCGTCAGTTGGCATGATTTCGATTACCCGGTTGTACGTGATAAGGAGTAGGGTCACCTATTCAACCTCATGGGTTTTCTTCGGTTTCCTCCCACAGCTAAAACACAGATCCGCAATTGAATTATTGAAATATTTTTTAACCATATGTTAGTCCTGAAATGAACTAAATTATGCCGAGTGGACCTTAAATCCCATTCTCTCTCTCTCTTTTCTAGATAGCAGACATACGTGATTGATTTTAAAACACTTTTAAATGTCTATGAAACATAGGTTCGATTAATCTGGACTTTTAATATATATGCAAAATAACAAATAAATAAATTAAAATCTACATCCTTTGATCCTGCATGTTATCTGGTTTTTTTTAGTCCATTTGACAGAAACAAATTTCTGATTCTGGGTGGCTTAGTCGATTAACTTGCTAGCTTGGAGGTAGAGCATTGGCCGAGAAAGTTCATCCAGATTTTCCGGCGTCGTTTCCCCTTGTCAGTGATGCAGGACAGAGGACAGACAAAGACAACTGTCTAGTCGTTTGGGTGGGGCAAAAAACCAAGGTCCCATGTACCTTGGTGTGCACGTAAAAGGTACCATGGCAATTGGAATTCGATATAAGATTAGGCTGTAGCACCGCTGCCCAGGAAAAATTTCCCTCATGGTGTTCTTCATTTGCCAAGTTTAGGAGCAGAACAGTAGGGCGTTAACCCCATTTCATTTTAAATTTTTGTTGTCAAAATTAAACAATTTTACCCAAAAATATATTTTTTAAATAAGATCACAAAAACTCCTTCATTTTGGCCTTTATTTCATAGAAATTGACAGAATACTAGAGCAGGTAGGATTAATTTATTGTAAAGTCTGCGGCCATAATTACTTCAGGACCCACTAAACATTTCTTTAAAAAAACTGTCCACATTCTAAATACATGTAATATATATATCTACTCATGTATTTTTAATTCCAGGTTGTATGTGGCAAGCCTGTCATTGAGTTGACTGGCATGGCTTCAATAAGGAGCAGGGGCGCCTGTCCAACCTCGTTGGTTTTCTCCAGTTCCTCAGGTTTCCTACCACTGCTAAAGACCGCTACGGGCAAGCAAATTATTGAAACAAAATTAAACCATGTTAATCTCGAAATGACCTTGTTTGTGTCGAGTGGACATTAAAACCCCATTTCTCTCTCCATATATATACAAGTTTGTTTAATAAAACTTTTGGAAAACAAAAGCTTATAATATTTTGTATGTTTGCTCAAAATATTGGATCTGGAAAGAAGATAATAACGGAAATTTTGTTTCATACGAAATCGACCGTAGAGATAATTAACCTTGTGTAATCAATCATAACATAAAACTTAATTTAATATATTTTACAGTCAGTCATAGTCATGTAGATATACGTTCCTGCTAACATGCATACATGACTAATTTTTGAAGAAATGCGACGACTAATATGCTGTTGTGACGTCAAGACGTTGTAGAGACACAACGTCGCAATTTTTGGACTCGCTGGTACCGACTTCCTATCTGTCCCCAATACATTTATGGTGTCTAAATCCAATAGTTTTAGAGATATTCGCAATTTTTGATCGACAGCCACCATCTTGGATTTGGTCATTTTAACTCCAATTTTGGTAAACTTTCTCTTCCTTACTTAAGACATCATAACGAGCCAATAGGCAATTTGTTCTACATATGACATCCTTTAGCCATCGTTTGACCCGCCTAGGGGAGGTTGGATGGCCGTATGGTGAGCATGTGCGCGCTGTATCATAAGGGTGTTATGGAGTCAACTCTCGTGGTTTTGAATTGGTGGTTGTACGTGACAAGCAGTAGGGTCGTCTGTCTAATTTGGGCCTGACAGAAAAATTGATGAGTTAAAAGAAGTACCTCTATGTGATGGAGAATAACAGCTTGGACTAAATGTGATATCATCTAAAGCCACACCTATACCTTCCATAGCGTTGTCATCCACATCGGCAGTAAAAACTAATATATAACTGAAATTATAAAAACGGGTTACAAAAATTACTCCCTTCATCATTAGCCTAGAGTATCGTCAGTAGCCTAGATCATCGTCATATCCTAGATCGTCATTAGCCTAGATCATCGTCATATCCTAGATCGTCATTAGCCTAGATCATCGTCATATCCTAGATCGTCATGAGCCTAGATAATTGTCATTAGCCTAGATCATCGTCATATCCTGGATCGTTATTAGCCTAGACCATCGTCATTAGCCTAGATAATTGTCATTAGCCTAGATCATTGTCATTAGCCTAGATCATCGTCATATCCTGGATCGTCATTATCCTAGATCATCTTCATTATCCTAGATCATCGTCATTATCCTAGATCATCGTCATTATCCTAGATCATCGTCATGAGCCTAGATAATTGTCATTAGCCTAGCTAATTGTCATTAGCCTAGCTAATTGTCATTAGCCTAGCTAATTGTCATTAGCCTAGCTAATTGTCATTAGCCTAGCTAATTGTCATTAGCCTAGCTAATTGTCATTAGCCTAGCTAATTGTCATTAGCCTAGCTAATTGTCATTAGCCTAGCTAATTGTCATTAGCCTAGCTAATTGTCATTAGCCTAGCTAATTGTCATTAGCCTAGCTTATTGTCATTAGCCTAGCTAATTGTCATTAGCCTAGCTAATTGTCATTAGCCTAGCTAATTGTCATTAGCCTAGCTTATTGTCATTAGCCTAGCTAATTGTCATTAGCCTAGCTAATTGGCATTAGCCTAGCTAATTGGCATTAGCCTAGATAATTGTCATTAGCCTAGATCATCATCATTAGCATAGATCATCATCATTAGCCTAGATTATCGTCATTAGCCTAGATCATCTTCATTATCCTAGACCTACTGATCTAAAGTGTATGTGTTATTCCATTCCAACCCCAACCGAACCACTAAGCCTGCATCAGCATTGTTTGTTTTTAACAATAGAGCATTGACCTTTGGGCAGACCAAGAATTAACACCTTAGCCTTGTATTCCCTTTTTTATTTGATACAATTAACTCAATTTTTAAGTAAAATGAAAAAAAACAACTTTGAAATTTATTGCCTAAAATCATTTACATAAAAATCTCTTTATAAATTTTTTATTTGATCCTGATAAGCTCCACAATTCACACAAACAGATGTCAATGATCACAAATATTATTGATTGCACTGACTTCATTTACAAATTTGTTTTTTTTTTCAAATCTTTTCAGATTTCTAAAACAACCAGATGTAAAATCAGAACATAATACTAGGACATGAAAACATGAAAGCTAAAAAAACAAAAGGTAAACATCTGGCCATGTATGATTTTATATCCATATTAAATGTTTAATATCTATTCATGTCATTTATGTTATATTTGTTGTAAATTAAATCCCATACAGCTGTGGTATAAAGATATTAAGTTATGGGTTATATAGAAAGGTGTAATATTATTTTGAAAAGAGAGAGAAAGAGAGAAAAATGGGGATTAATGCCCACTCAACACAAGCCATGTAATTTAGGGACTAACATATGGTTTAATTTTATTTCAATACTTCGCAGGTGCGTAGGGGTTTTTAGCAGTGGGAGGAAACCCGAGGACCCAGAGAAAACCCATGAGTTTGGACAGGCGACCCTACTCTCCTTGCAACAAACAACCAGGGATTCCAAACCACACCAGTTGACTCAATTACAGGCTTTATGATACAGCGCGCACATGCTAACCATTCAGCCATCCAACTCCCCTTATATTGAAAAGCAAGGTGTAAATAGTGATTTGTAGCGAACATAAAAAACCTGAACACAATATTAAATTTAATCAGCTATATCTATTCTTTGAAAGGCATTTAGTAATTGGAACATAATCAAATAACACACTATTTATGGAATAACAATTCAGCTATAAAAAAATATACATTTGTTGAAAATTAAAACCAAAACAGTGGTGGTTTGAGTTAGCCCCTTTTATTTTGAATATTGAGTTAGCCCCTTTTATTTTGAATATTATGGATTTATCCCCTTTTATTTTGAATATTATGGATAATATTGAATTAGCCCCTTTAATTTTGAATATTATGGATAATATTGAGTTAGCCCCCTTAATTATGGATAATATTGAGTTATGGATAATATTGAGTTAGCCCCTTTAATTCTGAATATTATGGATAATATTGAGTCGGCCCCTTTTATTTTGAATATTATGGATAATATTGAGTTGGATCATTTTATTATGAATATTATGGATAATATGAAGTTAGCCCCTTTAATTTTGATCATTATGGAGTTGAATATTATGGATAATATTGAGCTAGCCCTTTTTATTTTGAATATTATGGATAATATTGAGCTAGCTCCTTTTATTTTGCATATTATGGATAATATTGAGTTGGCCCCGTTTATTTTGAATATTGTGGATAATATTGAGTTAGCCCCCTTTATTATGGATAATATTGAGTTAGCCCCTTTAATTTTGTACATTAGGGATAGTATTGAGTTAGCCCCCTTAATTATAGATAATATTGAGTTAGCCCCTTTAATTTTGAATATTATGGATAATATTGAGTTGGCCCCTTTTATTTTGAATATTATGGATAATATTGAGCTAGCCCCTTTTATTTTGAATATTATGGATAATATTGAGCTAGCCCCTTTTATTTTGAATATTAGGAATAATATTGAGTTAGACCCTTTAATTTTGAATATTATGGATTATATTGAGTTAGACCCTTTAATTTTGTACACTAGGGATAATATTGAGTTAGCCCCTTTAATTTTGAATATTATGGATAATATTGAGCTAGCTCCTTTTATTTTGAATATTATGGATAATATTGAGCTGGCCCCTTTTATTTTGCATATTATGGATAATATTGAGTTGGCCCCTTTTATTTTGAATATAATGGATAATATTGAGTTAGCCCCTTTAATTATAGATAATATTGAGCTAGCCCCTTTTATTTTGAATATTATGGATTATATTGAGTTAGACCCTTTAATTTTGTTCACTAGGGATAATATTGAGTTACCCCCTTAATTATGGATAATATTGAGTTAGCCCCTTAATTATGGATAATATTGAGTTAGCCCCTTTAATTTTGAATATTATGGATAATATTTAGTTATTAATCTTTTTTCATAGGTCATGGTCGGTCATTGTCTAATGGTAGTTGCCAGATGCAGGCATCATAAATCAGATTCAACCAATGTTCATATTTGAATGTCACACAGTGGGCGGTAAAAATACATATGAAATAAAAATAAAGTTTTATTGTCTATTTATGTATTAAACAGGTGATATTGTCCATTTGGCATTTATTGATATCGTACGATTAAATCAGGCGGCACAACAAATTAATCGAAGCTCTATTAAATCAGTTTGTTGATAAATTTATAATAGGACAGTGCTGCCATGTTATTATGATTGGCACTCAATGTTATGGTCAAGGTAGGATTACTGGAAAACATTAAAAAAGAACACCAAATCATTACTGCCCCTGTTAACGTTTAATTGGTACTTTCATTTTTGCAGTGAATTATGATTTTTGCGACCGACAGCATGAGCCCTGATAAGAGCTCTGTCAGATAGATGGGTTTCAATGAAGCCCAACAATTATTTGATATTTATAAGAGAGAGAAATGTGGTTTAACCTCCACTCGACACAAACCAGGTCATTTCGGTACTAACATATGGTTTAATTTTGTTTTGATAATTCGCTTGCGTGTAGCGGTCTTTAGCAGTCGGAGGAAACCGGAGAAACCCCACGAGGTTGGACATGCGACGCAAAACCGTACCAGGGATTCGAAACCACTCCAGTTGACTCAATGAGAGGCTTTATGACACAGTGTGCACATGCTAACCATTCAGCCATCCAACCCCTCTGACAGTTCCAATAAGCAAGTATCTTTTTTTAATGCAGTCTTAATTATATTTTAATTACTCCTATGCTTCAGTCTAGGGGGGTTGGATGGCCGAATGGGAACTGTCGTGGTTTTGATTCCCCGGTTGTACATGACAAGGAATATGGTCGCCTGTTGGTTTCCTCTGGGTCAACCAGTTTCCTCCAAATTTCATTTCAATAATTCATATGCACAGAGGGGTATTTAGCAGTGGGAGGAAACCGGAGGACCCGAAGAAAATATACGAGATAGGACAGGCGACCCTACACATTGTCATGTACAACTGGAGAATTGAAACCACGCCAGTTGACTCAATGACAGACCTTATGATACAACGCACATGAGCCAACCATTCGGCCATCCGACCCCCCCCAGGTTGAATCGACCCTATTTATTTCCATACTTGGCTACCATAGTAACCCCAAATCAAATACTACCCATACCCACATAAATATCTTATATCCATGACAACCAACCTGCTATCTATATTAAGCTCTACTTCTTCATGGTACCATTTTAACGGTTCTCTTCCAGTTGTCTCCCATAAAAACTTCGCTGACGTGTCATAACAAGGTTTTCTCCATTCCAGCTTTAATCTCGACTCAATATTATCAGACATCAAATAATAAAATCCTACCTAAAATGAAAATAAACTTTGATTTAAGAAACAGAAAAAAAGACTTCTTCACCCTTGGACATGTTTAGAGAGAGAGAGAAATGGGGTTTAACATCCACTCGACACAAACTAGGTCATTTTGGGACTAACATGGTTTAATTTTATTTCAACAATTCACTTGCCCGTAGGGGTCTTTAGCAGTGGGAGGAAACCGGAGGACTCAGAGAAAACCCACGAGGATGGAGACATGTTTAGGAAAGTAGAGTGATAGACAATCTCACTTCCAACAGTATTGACTCGCGACTTTTGTAAAATGGCACTCGTCAACCTTTTTGCATTAGCATCCTCAATTAACTGTCAGACATCCAAGTTGACGTGAAATGTTAAATTTTATGAGACAAAAACAAAAAAGAATCTAAATTTCAAAGATATATTAAGTGAGTACAATGCTATCAACCTGCCTGATCGGACGGGAGACCGAATATCCCTCTCACTTACACCAATAAAGTTCTTGCCCTGAGCTGGGATTGAACCCTCATTGCATTGGTGAGAAGCCGCCTCTCTATCGTCACGGCTATCCGTGGTAAAAAATTAAATACTTGTAAATTGCACACTCATCAAGATTAGTCAGTCAGCTTTAAAATGGACACATGGACACAAATACAATTTAAACGATTTATTGGTGATTTTAAACAGTTTTTAACAAATTTAAAAAAAAAGATTTAATATTAAACAAACGTGAAAGAAATTAGTTCTAGATACACAAGATTTAATGATACCTGGGTTACAGTGATGACGGAAGGGAGGTAACTCAATTTAAGGCTGTGAGAAAATACAGCTTGGGAATAACTACATTGAATTGAACAGGAAATATTGATTCATATTGATTGTGTATTTGGCTATTTTTTCATTAATCTGATTAAAACACAGATCCTTTGCTTTTCATTTTTTATAGTTAAAAATTTGGATTTAGTTGTCTTTACTACACTAGGATCTTGTTGATGTAAGGGATTAGCAAATGGAACGGTCTGTTACAATGAGTTCTTAGCGTGCCTTGCATGGAACTGTGGGTATAGTTTCTTGACTGTAAACCACTAGATACGTCAACGATGATTGATTATTCAATGTATGACGTCATAGGGCCAAAAGTCGACCATATGACCCCTGACACGACCTTCCAGTATAACTTGCCTAATCTACATGTAGTGTAGGCCATCGAAAGTATAAAAAACGAAACGAAGTATAGATCTGTATTTTAATCAGATTGTTTTTTCCATTATTATGTTCATTATTATGTTCATTATTATGTTAAAGTCTTAATGCATCCATTTTAATCAAATAGAAATCCCTTGGAAACTAGAATAAAGTGAAAGGTGGGTGGATCCTTAAGGGGGGTGGCTCCAATTCAATGAGAAAATATTTGTTTTTCAAATTGCACTCTCAACTATTAAAGCTAATACTCTGAAATTTTCAGGACTTTTTCATTATCACACAAGTTTTTGAAAAATTTGCATTTCGGAACCTGGACCACGCCCATTTCCCATAATCCAGGATGGCCACCCCATGCCGTTGAGGAAAAGCGTAAAAAAAAACCTGCTTGATAAAATATAGATTGTTATATATCCTAGTAAAGCTAAAACACCGAGGAACATAATTATCTATATTTGAATGTCATAAGCAGTAGTAGAAACAAGTTATTAAAATAAATGTCAAATTTATTTAATATTTTCTCATTGAATTGGAGCCACCCCCCTTAATATGAATATCGTTGAATTCTTCATGCAGGGAGATTATCTAGAATTGGAATTTTGATATTGTTTTCTAAATTAAATGTGAAATTATGAAAGATTGAGCTGTGTGAAATTTGATATTTCAGCAAAAACTTAAATAACAAATCAAGCCCTTAAGAAATCCAACCGAAGCTTTAATACTGAAATATGAGTTGATTTTTAATCTTAGCTGTATATACGTTAAATCCAACCGAAGCTTCAACACTGAAATATGAGTTGATTTTTAATATACTTTTGTATATTGTTAAAATCACATTCCATCTTTGTTGTCATTGTATACCATTCCTTCTTTTGTTTGTTTGTTTTGGTTGGGGGAGGGGGGGGAGAGAGAGAGTGAGAGAGTGAGAAATGGGGTTTAAAGTCCACTCGAAACAAGGTCATTTCGGGACTAACATATGGTCTAATTTTATTTCAATAATTCGCTTGCATGTAGGGGTCTTTAGCAGTGGGAGGAAACCGGAGGACCCGAAGAAAACCCCAAAAATGAGAGAGAGAAAAATGGGGTTTAATGTCTACTCAACACAAAATAGGTCATTTCGGGACTGACATATGGTTTTTAATTTTATTTCAATAATTCGCTTGGCTGTAGGGTTCTTTAGCAGTGGGAGGAACTAGAGGACCCACAGAAAACCCACGAGGTTGGACAGGCGACCCTACTCCTTGTCACGTACCACCGAGAATTCAAAATGATGCAGCGCGCATGTGTTAACCATTCGGCCATCAACCCCCCCCCCCCCTGTTTTGGTTGGGGATATAGGACAATAAAATTCATTCCATTCATTCAGTAAGTTTTTCTTAAACATACATTATGCAAGAACTAAATCTGCCTATTTGCAGGTCTTTCTTTAGGCTAGAAATGTTATATGAACTAATCATTAGACATTTATTAACATGAAAAGATCAAAATAATCCCTCGATGCCATCTTATGTGTTCGATTTTCATTGGATTTTAATCCGTTCTGCTGTTCCACAACCATTGATGATTAAGAGCAAAAATGAAAAATAAACACTTAATTACAAGCTTGGAATCGAACCCACGCCACTTGATTATTTAATACAGCTTACCGTACAATTATCCGACCGATATCTAGGTTTCGGATGGATCACACTGTTTAATACTGCTTGTTGTTTTTTTCTGCCTTTCTTAACATATGCATAATTACCTGTAATATAAAGAAATGAAATTAAATTGGATTTAACGTCCTACTGTTCTGCTCCGACTGGGTTAATGAAGACAGGCAAAAGCTATACAGGATGCTATGGGGGGAATTTTGCACATGCAGCTGCACTTTGGCCTAAGTTTATATACATAATTACCTGTAATATATCAGAGAGAAATGTAAGGAAATGAAATTGGGTTTAACGTCCTACTGCTCTGCTCCGACTGGGGTAATGAAGACAGGCATATGCATTACAGGGTGCTATGAGGGAAATTGTCCCCAAGCAGCTGCACTATGGTCTAATCTTGTATCAAATTTCGACTGCTAAGGGGTCTTTTACGTGCACACCAATGTACATAAGCCTGACTATATAATTATGTGGTATTAGAGCGATATAAATGGAATTACTATTGTTATTATCATACACAGCACCTCAGTTTTTCGAACAATCCGAACAACTAGACACCTGTCCTTGTCAGGCCCTCCGTCATGTAACATTGACAAGGGAAATCCACATCTGAAAATCCTAATGAACTTTCTTGGCCTAAGCAGGGATCGAATATGGCTAACCAACTGGGCTCCGTCATTACAGATCTTAAATTGTGATGCAGCTTGCATGTTAACCATTTTGCCACCCAATCCCTTTCACATTCAAGATGTAAAATGGATTATCTTCATTATAAATCACCGCACTGACTGTGGAAAAAACCAAAAAGAGAAAAAAAGAGAGAGAGAGAGAGATGGGGTTTAATGTCCACACGACACAAACTAGGTCATTTCGTGACTAACATATGGTTTAATTTTATTTCAATAATTTGCTTGCGCGTAGGGGTCTTTAGTAGTGGGATGAAACTGGAGGACCTGGCGAAAACCCATGAGGTTGAACAGCCGATCCTACATGCTAACCATTCGGCCATCCAACCCCCAGAGAAACAAAGAACAAGTGGTTTAGCTTGAATTTGTACCACTTGGTTAGTCTATGAGTTTTACTCTCCTTCTCCAGAAAAACAAAGAAAACAACACAAACGTATCCTTCTTTTTGCAAAGCAATAGTTGTCCATTCAACTCATTTTTAAGGTATGCATTACCTTTGTATTAGAGTGTCTTTTTCGACCCTCAAAAAACGTTTGTTCAAAATGTCACGATACTTCCTACATGGAAAACGTGAAAAGAAAGGAAATGGGTTTTAATGTTCTACTGTTCTGCTCTGAACTTGGCTATGAGGAAAATTTTGCCTGGTTTTTCATCCCATCCAAACGACTAGACAGCTGGCCTTGTCCGACCCTCCGTCTGGCATCACTGACAAGGGGGAACCACACCTGAAAATCTGGATGAACTTACTCGAACACCCAACCTCTAGGTTAGTGAGCCAACATCTTACCCACTTAGCCACCATGGAAACAGGCCTTACATTTTTGTTCCTCCTTACCTCCGGGCACTCCGGTTTCCTCCCACTGTTAAAGACCCCTACGCGCAAGCGAATTATTGAAATAAAATTAAACCATGTTAGTCCCGAAATGACCTACTATTTCTCTCTCTCTACATCTAAATAATGAGAACTTGTAAGCGTACCGTTTCTGTTGTTTGACATCCACGATTTATCTCTGTCACTCAGTCTCCATTTGGCAGTAGTTTCAGCACTGTTCAACCAACCACATGATCCGATAGTTAAATCACATTTATCAAACGAACTCACAGCCCTTGGTGGAATTTTATCTGAAAGTAAACAAAACCAATATAATAATACAATCAGATCATTCAAAGGTACATCAAGGGGTTCATGTGGCTAAGACACTGGCTCGCTAAACTAGCAGAGGTCGGGTGTTAGATCCCTGCATTGGCTGAGAAAGTTCATCCCGATTTTCCGGTGTGGTTTCTCTTTGTCAGTAATGCAGGATGGAGGGCATGACAAGGACAGTTGTCTAGTCGTTCGTATGGGACGGAAAACCGAGGTCCTGTGTACTCATTGGTGCACCGCTGCCCAGGCCAAATTTCCCTCATAGTTCACTGTATGCCGTTTGCTTGTCTTCATTAGCCCAGTTTAAGGAAGAGAGAGAGAAATGGGGTTTAATGTTCACTCAACACAACTAGGTCATTTCGGGACTAACATATGGTTTTAATTTCTTTATTTTAATAATTCACTTGTGGTAGGGGTCTTTAGCAGTGGAAGGAAACCAGAGTGCCCGGAGGAAACCCATGAGGTTGAGAAGGCGCCCCTATCTCAATGCCACATATGCTCACACCAGGGCTCGAAACCACAGCCGCAAGCCAGAGGTGGCGGGCCAGCTAGAGGTCGAAGCGCGGCACTCTAGACCACTAGGCCATCCCAACCCCCTCCAAGTTTAAGAGCAGAACAGTAGGACATTAAACCCCATACTGATAATAAAGTCAGTTGGTCTGTTACAAGTATACTTATTGTAATTATTATCAACTAGCATTGAAATACAATACAAATGAAATATCCTATGGCCAGCGGTGGTCTGATATATCGGTAATGCCGACACCAGTCTGATATATCCTAAGGCCGACGCTGCTCAGATGAAGTTCGTTCAGACAGTAAACATAATCTTTTCTATATCTACTACTGGCAAGTTGTATTAATTAGACCTAATCATCTGTCAGACTATGTCGGTAGACTTAAGGCAAGACAATTAAAGAATATCATCATAATGTCAAAGGACAATACGAGCGCTGAAGAAGCACCGCAGGCAATATCGTGGACGACTTATTTACTAGGAAAATACAAATATAGGTTTAATATTACTACTACGCAGACTTGAAGGAAAACCAAGACATTTTAATTGAAATAATCATGAGTTTTGACTATTAATTGAAACCAACTGAAAGTTGAAACAAAATGAGAGAATACAGAGTGATGTCCCTTTAACTGATATAACTAGAAGAATTTATTTTCAAAGGTTTGAATCTTAATTTGAAGGGGGTTACAAACCATGAAAAGAAATAGTTCCGCAGGATTGTTAAACCCTGTGTATAACATGCCACCCCTTTCTGATCCCCAGAATTCCTGAGTGCTAGCTAGACATCTTACGCTGGAGTACGCTGAGGATGCTCTTGGCATAAATAGGGGCTCTAATTTAGCCCAACGCGGCAACAGGATTCATAGGTAGGGGAGGATGCATGTTAATAATTACTCACTAGGTCATTTCAGAACTAACATATGGTTTAATTTTATTTCAATAATTCGCTTATGCGTAGGGTTCTTTAGCAGTGGGAGGAAACCGGAGCACCTGGAGAAACCCACAAGGTTAGACAAACGACCCCACTCCTTGCCACATACATCCAGGGATTCGAAACCATTCCAGTTGACTCAATGACTTGTGCTAACAATTCGGCAATCCAACCCCCCTCAAATAATTACAGTGAAACCTGTCAAGGTTAATGCCATCAAGTACAGAAATTACACAATGTATATAGATCAGGAATCTTGATCACCCAACCAAGTTAACGATCTAAGTAATTAGCACATTTAAGAGTAATTTTCATAATTCTGTAATTTACATGCTTGCTGGCTATTCATAGAAGCCTAATGAATTAAACCCCAAATTATTCCTATAATCATGGAAATGCAAATGGTACCGATGCCTGGATCCTTAAAACACAATGAAAGAAATGGGCTGTGTATTGAAAGTTGTTGAGTGCATGTAAAAGATCCCTTGGCAGTTGGAATTCGATATAAGAGTAGACTGTAGTGCAACTGCCCGGGCAAAATTTCTCTCAAAGTACACTGTATGGTTTATGCCCGTCTTCCATAAGCCCAGGTTAGATGCAAAATAGTAGGATGTTAAACGCCATTTCATTCATTGTTACTAGCATTAAATCTTTATAATCCTTTATAATCCTTAACTGAGTTGGTCAGCGAGTAAACAATAAAGTGGGGGGGCCCCTCAGGATTACATCTTATCGTTAATGCCATCCGGTGCAAATGTTCTTAAAGTATGAATTCATTGGCTTTCCTTATGGCATCGTTTTTGCCGTTATCTGAGTCAGTCTTAACTAAGTATTGTTGTGTACATTGTCTTGTTATATTTTCATTTTTTCTCATTGCTTGATAATGACCAGAGGAGCCTAGACGGAACGTTGATCAGTAATAAGTAATTGTATTCCATAGAATTGTGACCTGTTCATATATATCTGAATGCAGCGTTTTTTATAGTCCATGTGGAACCCTTGCATTTTTTGGAGAATGTCATTTTTTCAAGATCTTAATCAATGGTACTTCAATTAATTACAGTCCATGTGGGTCCAAAATATGCATTTTTTGGAAAATGTTAATTTTTCCACAGCTTAATCAATGGTACTCCAATTAATTATTTATAATTTCATTAAGAAATCAGAATCAGATTATCAATGGTAGATTATCTTCCATTTCCAGAATCATTAAAATATAAATAGGCTACAGCAGATACAATTGGACATGTTATTCTTGTTTAAAATACAGATGTGACCTCATCCTTTGATGTTGGCGTACCATTATTTCAAATAATGTACAGGCAACTTGCCAAGGGTACACTATAACAATATTAGACTGACATGACGTTTTTCACTGTAAACGCATGTGCGGAGTGTCTGTATTTTAAGTAGTTTAATCATCTAGGGCTTAAGACATTGCGTAATCTATTGTATACAAACTCAGACCTTACGGTCCTCTTGTTGTTACAATATATTACTTAATGTCTCTCCCTTGACTATTAAACCACACATAATCAGGAATATTTTGTAGTGGTAGATATTTGTATGGGAAATGGTATTTCTCTTTTATGACGTGGAATGTTTTTCTTGGGGTACTATTATTTTCATTTTGTTTAATAACATATGTATACCCTTAGTTAAAAGTCCAATAGAATCATAAAGTATTAAATGAAACAAATTATTGTAAAACCTGGCCCCAAGTTCACAAAGCATTCTCAGACTTAAGTTGAGAATTTACTAAACTTTCAATCCCTGTTTATGAAAAATATCTTTGATCCAGAAACACAAAACTTTACACATAGTATCTAATTGGTGTATTTTATATATTAAAACAACCAAATTTTTTATAAAGGGCTTTATTTTAGTTAAAATAAGGTGAAAATTTTTGAGTAAATTCTCAGCCTAAGTATGAGAATGTTTTGTGAACTTAGGGCCAGATACTCTCTTTTACTTTCAGATGCTGGATTCTTCCTTCAGAGAACCAATAACAAAAGGAACAAACAACAGAAACAAAGATGAAATTAACTCCATAACGGACAAGAAGACGAAATGGAAGGAGGAATGGACCACGCCCTACATTTCCCAACGAGCCCAAATGAAGTATTGCACTGCCCTGCCATTGAACCGGACAAATCAACCAGAAATGACTTACAAAAATATATAAGTACTTTCTATGTTCATTTGTCTAAATCAGTGCTTCTCAACCGGGGTCCATGTGCACCCCCAGTGGTGAATTCAAAATGCTCGGGGGTGAAATGTGGAAAAAGGTGTGGGAGGGGTAAATTATACGCAAAGGGATGAATTTTGTGAATAGGGGGGAATTTGCATGAATTGAGTTTTCAGACTCCTGACCGGGAGCCATCAGTCAGAATGTTACCGACCACAAACCCACTTAGCCATTGGTCGGAAACTAAATTACTGATGAGCTGTAAATCCATGGAATCTGTTCATTAAATATGTGTTTGAACCAATACCTAATTAGCATGTTTGGTAATAGTGCCAGGGGTGAATAGCGTAGAAAACATTTCTCAAGTGGGAAATTGTATCAAAAAGGTTGAGAAGCACTGGTCTAAATGTTCATCAGTATTCACTTTTGTGTTGTCAATTGTTCATGTTGTACGACATGTGTTGCTTTAATTGTTTATGTTTGCCAATATTAGCACTTCATTTTTAATTAAGAGAAAGAGAAATGGGGTTTAAACTTCCACTCGACACAATAAGTCATTTCGGGACTAGCATATGGTTTAATTTTATTTCAATAATAAGCTTACCCATAGGGGTCTTTGGCAGGAAACCGGATGACCAGGAGAAAACCCACGAGTTTGGACAGACAACCCTTCACCTTGTCACGTACAACAGTGGATTCGAAGTCACACCAGTTGACTCAATGACAGGTTTATGATACAGCATACTAACTATTTGGCTATCCAACCCTCTTACACGATTAGCGTAGCCTACCAATGGAAATTTTTTTTTTTTTTCCTGACTTATTAGATATCAGAAGCCCACCTTTTCAAGATAAGATCACAACATAAATTGACAAATAATTTGTGTTTTCAATGTTGAAGACTGTGGATGATATTGACTTATTAGCTACTAACCATCTGGTCAACACAACATTTTGATAATCTCAGGTCACACTTGAGTCCAAATCAAGTGTGCGCGGGAGAGGATGGAAACAAATCAAGCCGGTGTTTGGATTCGATGTGTTGAAAGGACAGTCACCCCATAGAACAAACTGATAATAAGAAGACACTGGGAGGGCTTGTCATCATACGGCAACAATATCAAGAAAAGATTCTGATAGTGACAATAACTCACTGACATGACATAGAAAATTATTCGGTTAATATCGTCGCCTATTCTCAAAAAGATGGGAAGTCTTGTCATCATACGGCAATAATATTAAGAAGAGATTCTGTCACTGACCATAACTCCCTGCCATGAGAAATATTTTGTTAATATCGTCGTCTATTCTCAACAAGATGGGAAGTCTTGTCATCATATGGCAACAATATTCTGATTGTGACAATGACTCGCTGACATGACATAGAGAAATATTGTATTAATATCGTCGCCCATTCTCAACAAGATGGCCGATGACAGTTGAATAATATTAAGAAAAGATTCTGTCGCTGACCATAACTAGGTGACATGATATAGAAAAATATTGTGTTAATTAATATCAATGCTTCGCCTATTCTCAACAAGACGGTTAGTGACAGTTGAATAATAAGACCAGACGCGGTCTCTACTGAAGTAAAGAATTTATTACAGATCGTTAATCATTGAATCTCGACCCAGACACTATGATTACTGATAATCAAATAATTCATACCACACTTAATATAATAGATATTCCCCATATTCCCACAGACAGCAACAAAATCATATTTAATATTTCCTTGGAGAACGCTAGATCGAAGACGGTCCTTAGCATTTTATGATGTCATAATTATGGATTGTGGGTTAGGATAAGGGTTAGGGTGGGGGCTATGACATTCAGATTTCGTCTCGACAGGGCTAATGGTCCTTCGCATTTTATGACGTCATAAATGTGGATTGTGGGTTAGGATAAGGGTTAGGGTAAGGGCTATGACCTGCAGATTTCGTCTCGAGATGTAGACAGGGCTAACAGTCCTTAGCATTTTATGACGTCATAAATGTGGATTGTGAGTTAGGATAAGGGTAAGGGTAAGGGCTGTGACCTGCAGATTTCGTCTCGAGATGTAGACAGGGCTAACAGTCCTTAGCATTTTATGACGTCATAAATGTGGATTGTGAGTTAGGATAAGGGTTAGGGTAAGGGCTATGACCTGCAGATTTCGTCTCGAGATGTAGACAGGGCTAACAGTCCTTAGCATATGATTTGCAGGCATTCGCTATAGAGCGGGAAATGGGGTTTAACACACACTAGGTCACCCTTGGACTAACATATGGTTCAATTCTATTTCAATAATAAGGTTTCTTACTGAGGAAAGGCAACCCTACAAGCTGGGAATCGGAACCATGCCTCGTGACTCCATGACAGACCCTCTGCTTCAACACAAATAATTTGCGTTCGTTAAGACGATCATTATTAAACGTTTAATAAGCATGTTCGAACGATACCATTTGTTACGCGTGACTAAAGGGACTCTCTGACATATGGTGATGATATAAGATCATGTCGATCACCAATCGCTTGACAGATAATTGCATCTAAAATGGTCTTCAGACATATTGCATATGGAAATAAGGAAATCAACTGTCAGCTAAGTCAATCTCAATATACGTCTGTCTTTAATCTATCGTAACATTTCTTAATTGGTTCTCAATAATATCTTTCTACTTTAAAATTTGTGAGTCGTGTAGCGACTTGTTTGTTCCTCAATTTTTTACTGAATATAGGACAAAAATATTACGCTTTGCTTGAGCAGATATCCCCCTACAAAACGATATAACAGAACTATAAAGAAATGAAATGAAATGGGGTTTAATGTCCTACTGTTCTGCTCCTAACCTGGGCTAATACGCCATACAAGTGTGCTATGAGGGAAATTTTGCCCAGGCAGCGGCAATACAGCCTACTCTCAATTCAAACTGCTAAGAGGGCTTTTACGTGCAGGCCAACGTGTACACAGGAACTCTGTTTTTCTTCTCATCCAAACGACTAGACAGTTCTCCTTGTCAGGCCCTCCGTCCTGCATCACTAAAAAGGGTAAACCACATTGGAAAATCTGGATAAACTTTGTCTGCCAATGCCGGGATCAAACGCCCGACCTCCAGGCTAGCGAGCCAGTGCCTTACCCACTTTGCCATGTGATCCCTCGTGACTATCAAGAACGAAATACGTTAAGAGCAAGCTGATTCATTGCATAACAAATATGTCTTGCAAATAAATTGAATATTGATTTGAAACTAAATTAGAATTTTCACTCCTTTCTTTTTTTCGGTTGCTTGAAGTTTTTATTAAATTAAATTAAATAAAGGTATGTGAAGAATGCATACAGAAATCTCTTCTATTATTAAATTTCCATTAATCAAACACAAGAGAATATAAGTCAACTATATACGCAATCTTTATACTTTACAGGGAGGTCGGATGATATAATGCGTGTGTTTCGGTTCATAAGTCTATCATTGCGTTAAGAGGTGTGGTTTTGATCAAACATTTTTAAGTGACAAGAAGTAGGGTCGGGTCGCCTGTCTATCCTCCTGGTTTTTGTCTGGGGCCTCTGGTTTCCTTCCACTGCTAAAGATCCCTACGGGCAAAGCAAAATATTGAAATAAAATTGAACCATGTGATAGTCCCGAAATGAACTAGTTTGGTTCAGTAGAAGTTAAACTCTCTCTCTCTCTCTTTCTCTCTCTCTCTACCCCTCCCCCTCGTCTCCTCTCTCTATTCAGTGACATAGTGATAGGTATTAGAATTAGTCAGGCTTTCACACCAGTAGTTGCATCTTTTGCAGTTAATTACACACTTGATTTAACAGCAAAATTTTTTTATAACTACAAGGCCTTGGTTTATAATTCAACAGTATCCTTTCATGGGGGGTTTTTGATGTGGAACAGTTGAATGTTACAGTGGCAATATTGTTGTTAATTAATAAAATTAATTGAGATTTAAAGTCCTACTGTTCTGCTTCTACTAGGCCATGTAATGTGCTACGAGGGACATTTTGCACGAACAGCAGCACCATGCCCTACTCTTATTTCGAAATTCAACAGTAAAGAGTTTTTTATGCACACTAACGTTTACACAGGATCTCAGTTTTCTTACACTGTAACTCAGGTATCATTTAAACTTGTGTATCTAGTACTTATCTCTTTCACATTCGTTTAATATCAAATCTCTGTTTAAAAATTTGTTAAATTCGTTAAAATTACGAAAAAATCTTCTAATTTGTACTTGTGTCCAGTTTTAAGCTGACTGATTAATTTCGATAATGAGTGTCCACTTAACAAGTATTTAATTTCCAGATCACTGTTCAAAAATCAATCATTTTACATCATTAATCAATCTGGTTGTTTAGTTTTTAAACAGTGATTGAGAAATTAAACACTTGTAAATTTGACACTCATTATCAAAATTGAATAGTCAGCTTTAAACTAGACAGAAGTACAAATTAAACGTTTTATGGTTATTTTAAAATGTTCATACAAATTTTTAAACAAAGATTTAATGTTAAAACAATTGTGAAAGAAATTAGTGCCAGATACACAAGATTAAATGATACCTGGGTTATAGTGTTATGTGATGCATAGTCCTGTTGTCAGTGGTGCAGGACGGATGGGACAAAAAAACAGAGGTCCAGTGTACACATTGGTGTACATGTAAGAAAAACCGTGACAATATGAATTCGATATAAAAGTGGGCTGCTGTGTTGTTGTCCGGGCAAAATTTCTCTCTAAGCACATTGTATGATGTACGCACATCTTCATTAGCCCAATAAAACACAACACAATTTTTATGGAAATTACAATCACTGTTTATATACATATAGCACAACGTTTCAACAAGTATCTTCTTGATAACGACAAGGAGATACTTGTTGAAACGTTGTGCTATATGCAGTGCTCACTCTGGGTTCCATTTTTTTCCCGCCAATTTCTCTTTTTAATTTTTTAGCTATATATTTCTTCCGCCAAATTTAAAAAAAAAAATTAAGTAATTTTTATAACTTTTTTTTTACAAAAATACATACACATTTTACAATTTACAATATTCTTCTTTGCTTTTCCATTCATCTCTGAAATATCTACCTTTTCTAAATGCCCTTAAGATTTTACGTAGTTTACTAGTTAACGTCGCTCTAATACAACGAGCGATTGACACCAACTGCTAAATAATTGCACTCGAATGTAGCACGTGCTATCGGTCAATCCAATCGAATTATACGTCAACATTTCTAAGCGTTTTGATTTATTTACTTAAAAACATAAACCCCATTCAAAATATGATAATAAATCCGACAATATGCCATCAAAATGTTGGTGATGGAATACTAAAAAATCTGACAATCTTCTAACGGACGTTGAAATTGAAGTTCAATCTTTCGTTTACGACCCATGGCATATGATTCGACAACCTCAAGATTATATACGCATTTATAAACTGTAACAACATATCTGGTTTCATTTATTAACGATACCGGCAACTTTAGTGAGAAAAATATCAAACAGAAGTCATAATCTAATAATCCAAACGAATCGACCGAGTATTGTTCACCGTGTTCGCCATTTTAAATAATAGAAACCACAAAAAAAACGCTGATTCGTATTGAAAACAAATAATCAAATCTTTTGTCTCTTAATTAGTTTATTACTACTCTTACTGTATATACCTATCAACACTAATCGGGGATTGATCAAGAGACAAAGATAGGTCTATAGATACCTAATTAATTTTTAATTGACTCACTGTCAATGAACCAACAGGTTTTATACAGCGTGGAAATCAAAGCTTTGTGTCATTGTGACAAGAAAAAATTATTGCC
Source organism: Patella pellucida (assembly GCA_917208275.1). Classification (NCBI taxonomy): domain Eukaryota; kingdom Metazoa; phylum Mollusca; class Gastropoda; family Patellidae; genus Patella; species Patella pellucida. The sequence continues at coordinate 72,396,967 of OU795040.1, forward strand.
AAAGGTAAAAAAGAATCGCCATGTAGGAAAAAGTTATCGCCAAAAAATCCGCCAGATTGAATATTTTATCGCCAAGATTATATTTTTATCGCAATTGGCGGAAATGGCAATCGACAGCGTGAGCGCTGGCTATATGTATATAAACAGTGATTGTAATTTCCATAAAAATTGTGTTGTGTTTTATTGTGCTCAATCGCTAAATGCCACTTAAGGATTATATTCATTAGCCCAGTCGGTGCAGAACAGTAGGAAGTTAAACCCCCATTTCACGTTAGCAAATTTCTCACCTTTGTGGCAAGATTTCAGCGATATACTGTCGATGGCTATATATGAATCCTCCTGGGGCACATCTGCGGCCAATATTATCTGATATGAAGTCATCATAGGCGATTTATTCAAATAAATTGACTGTTCGAACCAACTGAAAAAGACAAGAAGTAATGGCATATTATGTTATTGTCTAATCTCAAACTGAAGAGCAATAAAATAATTCGGGCAACGATCACAAACAAAGAACATTTCTTCTTTTTACTTTACACTCAACGACTCAATAGCGAGCGAAGAAAAAGAAAAATGATCAATGTGAAAAAAAATAAAAATTCAATATCTATTCTCTATTATCAATCAAATCCGACAATGTACTGATTTTCTCACTAATGGTCCTTTGTCCGATACCAGACAATATCATCGAGTGCTTTTATTTCCATGCAAATGAGAACTTTATGTCGTCTAATTTAAGAAGAAATAATAATATACTTTTTAATTAAATCAGGGCCGAGATTAGAAAAATTGTCACCAATATTCATTTATATTATTCGGTTAAAAAAAAGTGGAAAGAAAATTATTTCCACTCGATAACAAAATAAACAAAGCATTAACCTTTTTGATCAGGAAATGCATTTTTATACTCCGGTTATTGGGTGGCGTAGAGATAAAAACCAGACGTTTGACGTTAGCATTTATTGAACAATATCCGTTTATTCACGCCTTTAATGTACTCAAGTTATTTCTTGTATGGATTTAGAAATTTTAATCTATTTGAGTACATATATAGCTAATTTGATTAAAATACAGATCCTATTTCGTTTCGTTTTTATAATCTTGTGAGCGAATAGCCAATAAAACGGTCTATTACAGCGAGCTTTAAATGTGTTTTGCACGGAACTGTGGGTATTCTACTAGAAACACCAACACCGAATATCAATCAATGTCTGACATCATAGGATCAAAAGCCGCTCTAAATGCACAACTTCTATAATGGTTTAACCCTTTGGCCATCCAACCTCAATAAAGACACAACTTCTATAATGGTTTAACCCTTCAGCCATCCAACCTCACTAATGACACAACTTCTATAATGGTTTAACCCTTCGGCCATCCAACCTCACTAAAGGCAGAACTTCTATAATGGTTTAACCCTTCGGCCATCCAACCTCACTAAAGGCACAACTTCTATAATGGTTTAACCCTTCAGTCATCAAACCACACTAAAGGCACAACTTCTATAATGGTTTAACCCTTCAGCCATCCAACCACACTAAAGGCACAACTTCTATAATGGTTTAACCCTTCGGCCATCCAAACTCTCTAAAGGCACAACTTCTATAATGGTTTAACCCTTCGGCCATCCAACCTCACTAAAGGCACAACTTCTATAATGGTTTAACCCTTCGGCCAACCAACCTCACTAATGACACAACTTCTATAATGGTTTAACCCTTCGGCCATCCAACCTCACTAAAGGCACACATTCTATAATGGTTTAACCCTTCGGCCAACCAACCTCACTAATGACACAACTTCTATAATGGTTTAACCCTTGTCCATCCAACCTCACTAATGACACATCTTCTATATAATGGTTTAACCCTTCGGCCAACCAACCTCACTAATGACACAACTTCTATAATGGTTTTAGGGGATCACGGTGGCTAAGTGGATAAGCCGCTGATTCGCTAGCCTGGAGGTCGGGTGTTCAATCCCTGCATTGGTTGAGAAAGTTCATCTCGATTTTCCGGCGTGATTTCCCCTTGTCAGTGATGCAGAAGGAGGGCCCTGACAAGGACAGCTGCCTCATCATTCGGATGAGACATAAAACTGAGGTCCCATGTACACATTGGAGTGCACGTAAAAGATCCCTTGGCAGTTGGAATTCGATATAAGATAAGGTCGTAGCGCAGCTGCCCGGGCAAAATTTCCCTCATAGCACACTGTATGGCCTATGCCCGTCTTCCATTAGCCAATGGTGCATAATAGTAGGACGTTAAACCTAATTTCATTGTTCATCTTTAAAATGGTTTAACCCTTTGGCCATCTAACCTCTCTAAAGGCACAACTTCTATAATGGTTTAACCCTTCGGCCATCCAACCTAACTAAAGGCACAACTTCTATAATGGTTAACCCTTCGGCCATCCAACCCCACTTCTTTGATGGGTTAATTAATTGATTGTGTAAAAGTTTCATAAATCTGGAATGGTTTCTGAGATATTCTTCGGATAACAATCATATACAAAAAAACTAAATGACGAGTTGGTACAAGTGCACTTACTGGATTTTTTAATTTTTTTTTATTAACTCCAAAGAAATTTATATTTAGCAAAAAAGTCTCACATACTATAATAGGTTTTTGTATTCCTGTTGTCCTTAACAGCATCTTTGTCGAAAAGCAGGACATTAAACCCCATTTCATTTCATTTCTCTCATCGCCAGGGGATAACAGCCACGGTACACCACCCAAACATTAAAGGAAAGTCTAGGTGCACCGCAATCAAATATGAATGAGCGCAAAGAAGGAAGCGCTTCAGGAGAAAGAGTTGGAAAATGTAATAACCGTAAAAAAAAAGGAACGAGGAACGAAGTTTTTATATTTCGAGCTAATCATTTTTAAAGGCTACAGACGACTCTAACGGCAATAACCTCGATATTCCACCTATAAAGTATGTTTTCCTTGCAAGTCATTAATAACCCCAGGGGATCGCAGGAAATTAGGTTTAGAATTACAGGTCTCTTAGTACATCATAATTACGTTTTTAAGAGCAGTCTTCTATTCTAGAAAACCTCCAAGATCTATTTTAATATATCACGTTTTTTTTTACGTAAATCTATTAGTAAGTGCAAAAGGACCGCATTACACGCAAAACAAAAATCTACAAGATAAACCTGCGGAGAAGACAGAAAATAGACATTGCAAAAAATAAACAAATATCAAATCTTGTGAATGGATCAGATAAAGAAACATTCCACAAAAATAAACCCACGACTTTTAAATATCAGGGGAAATAATCCAAGAAGTTACCGTCTGATATATCCCAATATTAAGATTATTCTAATTTTGGAACAAAATCAGATAAAAATTGTGATCTTTTGATTGACCATATCAAAATGTGATAGGACGGACAGACAAAGACGATGTCATAATGTGTCCACGTAAAAAAATGGATGCATAAAAACATTATCTTCTTCTTCTCAATAAAGGGCTATATTTCTTTGGAACTTTAAATATGACAAAAGTGGTTCAAAAAGCAATGAAATGGGGTTTAACATTCTACTGTTCTGCTTCGTCTGGGCTTATCACGATGGGTGTACACCACAAAGTGAGTTATAAGTGAAATTTTGCCCGGCAGTGGCACTACTCCAAATGCCAAGGGGGATCTTTCACATGCATTCCAATGTATACACAGTACTTTTGTTTTCCGTACCAATCTGAATGACTAGACATCTGTCCTTTTCAGGCTCTCTGTCCTGTACCACTGTCAAGGGGTACCACGTCGGAATATCCCTATGAACCTTCTCGGCCAAAGCAGGGATCTAACCCGCGACCTCCAGGATGGCGAGCTAGGGTCTTACCCACTTAGCTACTGTGGCTCTTGGGTCGAAAAGCACATTTAAATTCAAGTGATTTAAATTCAATTTTTTCAATATATATTGAATGCATATATATTGTAATTTCTGTTAAAATAATTATTATTTTGGGGTCTGTCATTACCAATCACTTCTGCAATGTTTTGTAGGATATGTTTTTCTTTTTTTTTACAAATGGCAACGGAAACTATAGAATACAAAACTTGTGTAGCCTACTGATTATACATTGTTCATTGTAATTGTATATTAGGATCCCTTAAAATACAGATGTGACGTCACCCTTTGATGTTGGCGTACCATTATTTCATATAATGTACAGGTAACTTGCCAAGCGTACACTATAACAATATTACACTTGCATGAGATTTTTCACTGTAAACGCACGTGCAGAGTGTCTGTATTTTAAGTAGTTTAATCGTCTCAAGCTTAGACGGTCCTCTTGTTGTTACAATATATTACTTAATGTCTCGCTCTCAACCATTAAACAACACATATTTCACTGCAAGATAACATTAATATTAATTGAAATGGACCAATATTGAATTCTAATTTCTAATTTCAAACATTATGAAAAATATTGTCTTTTTTTCCAGTATAGATTTGTCATTAGGCTTTCAGACTTTCGTCTGAAAGACTATTGTGTTTACTAAAATTATTATTATTATTATTTATTATTATTATTTTTTTTTTCCGGGGATCCTATTTCTCAGTGCCTGTAACAGATACCGATCTAGAACCTCATTTACTATCATTAAACCATGTGTTTGCAACATATGGGCTATATTTGAAACTTCTGCGCGGACCGGAAGTGGCCAGAATTTCGTACCTTCTCAAAAAATTAAAAAACAGCCGTAGATTCGTTAATTCTGTACCTATTTTCACACAAATGACATTTTTGTAAATCCTTAATCTTTCCCAAGGAAATGGCTATTTCACATTTTTCAATTTCGAAAATTCCTATTGGACTATTGTCGTTCGAAAAATGAGAAAAACAAATTTAAGAGACAATTTTTGTCATTTTTCAAATTTTTTAAATTTGACCTACATTTTTGGATACCTGAAGACCATCCGATTCCAGAAATATAAGTTTCATTCTGAGCTATCACCCTTTATTTTTCGATTTTTTTCGAATTTTCTGCCCATTTTGTGAGCTCGAGTTTTGTTTTAGGGCCGAATTGACGTTTCTGAAACTCCTGGAACATGAAGTTAAAGTTCAAAACTAACGTATAAAGCTATTTCGACAAACATCTATAAACCGGAAGTAGTCGAAATAATGGCCGATATTTTGAAAAAAACGCAAACAATTAATGATTTTGGGAAAAACATGAATTATCAGTCCGATATCAACGGATAAAAACGATTAAGATATAGTTGGGTTGCCCGAGAATTGCAGTATCATATGATATCCTATTATTACAGATAACATGAACAGCAAGTAAAATATGGCACGCTGAAAATCAAGTATTTTCTGATTTGGAGCGTTTTTGAACGCCTGTATCTCGAAAACTGCTCCTGTGATTTTTCTTCAACTTTCTCTATCAAGATACCTTTTGGTAGTCTTGTGTATGAAACAGTCCGTTTAGACTTTGAAATATCCGTAATAGGTCAAATAACGAACTGAAAATCGAAAAAAGTCGAAAAATCGTAAAATTTTGGATTTTTACTCTATTATTTATTTTTTTTTACTGATTTTCAAAAAACTTTATGATATTTAGATATCTGATCTAATGTCGAATCCAAAAATGTATAATATGTATTCAGTTATTGAAATTTAATTTTTGATATTTTGACATTTTTGCATTCTTGGCACTTTTAACATAGGATTTCTCAGAGGCATTTTATCTGATCATATATTGTAATATATCATTACAGAACTATGTCGCTATTCAATTGCCTAAACCGGTTATTAAAACTATCTCGATAATAATCACCATACCGGAAGTATTCAAAAAATGAAAAAAAAAGGATAAAAAAATGGCGTTCTTGCAAAAAGCTGGATTTCTCCATCAGATATTACCGGCCCAAAAGAAATAAAATGTCTTTGGATGGCCCCATTAATGGACTATCATATGGCATCTCAATGGTACGGTTTCGATGGTTAGTAAATAAATTATGTTACGCCGAAAATCTAGTATTTTTCGTTTTTGGAGCCTTTATAGACACCCTTTTTTCGAAAACGACTCCTGCGATTTTTTTAAAACCTTTTTTACTCAGACTCCTATCTGTGGTCTGTGGCGTGAATCCAAAAAGAAAAGGTTTGAAATAATATAAGTGGTCGAAAAATGGCCTCAGACTTTGAAAAAATTTGAAAAATCGTTAAATTATTGAAAATGTTCTTTTATTTATCTTTTTTACAAACAGCTACTGAATATATGTTTTTGACACTTCTGGTACAGAAAGATATCTATTCAAACAACTTGTTAAAACTATCCAGACAATGATCCAAAATCCAGAAGTAGTCGAAAAAATATCAGATATTTGGGAAAAAAACAGAAAACTTTTTAAAAAAAAAAGAAAATACAGTAAAAAATTGGTGCTCTTGCAAAAATCGCCATTTCTCAGCCAGGTGTCACTGAATCAAAACAATTAAAATATCGTTTTGCAGCTCGATGAATGGGCTATTTTATGACATACTTCCTGTCTGATTCCTGAAAGCCGATTCGGTGCTGCTTGCAGGTCTAGTTTTCATTGTTTTTATAAATATGTTTAAAACATTTCCGACTCAAAGTTTAAAATATCAGGCACTAGTTCCATTGTGTTTGACAGGTTGTCAGGTTCAATAAAAATAATAATTGTTTTTTTCTTTGAAACAATAGTAAATCGTAGAAAAAATTTTAAGTGCCAATTTTGAAAAAAAATATAAATTTACAAACTTCATTGTTTCAGGGACAAAGAATCATGACTTTGTGACATTTTGTGTTTTTAAAAAAGCATAAAACAATAATATTATCGAACTGGCGCTGGGGTATTGATGTAATATGGCATTTTAAGACTGATTAGGTAAAAGGTAAATCTGCTTATTGTGAGTGATAGGCTTATTTTTTTAACTTGGTGCAGTAGTAAAGTTCTTTGTGTGACGTCAAATGATATGGCACAGACATAACACAAACTGTGTCAGTTTGTCAGGTTCAATTAAAATAATAATTGGTTTTCTTTACAAAACAAACCACTATAATATTGTAGTAAATTGCAGAGAAGTTTTAAATGCTCTTTTTACCAACCTCAATTTCACTCAACTTTGTAATAAAATAGTTATGGATGACAATTTTTCAACCTCAATTGACATATACAAGAGAAGATCGCAGAAAAACCACTGCCAGAATAAAGATAAGATTAGAGACATGAAAAATATTTTAAAACTTTGAAAAACGAGGGGCTGAAGAAGGACGCCACTAGTCCGAAACGTCTGAATAAATTTCAAAATCTAAACACTACCAAGGATTTATCTACCTTGTACTGGTAAGAGGGGCTAATATTCTACTTATTGCTACCGTTCCTGAGACCCCTCACGCATCACTGAGATCCCAGTATAGATGTCATCCTGTCACTAGTTTCCAGCTACACCGGACCCGTTGTACGAGAGTTGTTGTCGTTCTCATCCTCCATAAAATAAATAGATGACACTGACTAACTATGTTGTGATTTAATGGTTGAGAGAAATGAAATTCTAACTGCCAAGGGATCTTACCTCCACATCTGAACAACTAGACAAATGTCCTTGTTAGGCCCCTCGGGGAAAACACGCCGAAAGATCTGATGAACTTACTCAGTCAATACCAGGATCGAACACGAGTACTCCAGTAGCGAGCCAGCAGCTTACCCACTTAGCCACAGTGGCTCCATCAATGGCCAGCGAGAGAGACAGAGAGAGAAAGAAATGGGGTTTAACGTCCACTCCACACAAACTAGGTCATTTTGGGACTAACATATGGTTTAATTTTATTTCAATAATTCACTTGCGTGTAGGGATCTTTAGCAGTGGAAGGAAACATAAGGACCAAGAGAAAACCCTTGAAAGTTGGACAGGCGACCCTACTTCTTATCATGTACAACTGAGGATTCGTAATCACCCCAGATGACTCAATGAGAGGCTTTATGATACAACACACACGACGTGCTGGTGCTGGGAAAAAAAGTCACAGGAAAAAAAGTCACAGTAAAAAAGTCACAAATTTGCCTAGGTAAAAAAGTCACAAATTTGCCTAGGTAAAAAAGTCACAAATTTGCCTAGGTAAAAAAGTCACAGGAAAAAAAGTCACAGTAAAAAAGTCACAAATTTGCTTAGGTAAAAAAAACACAGGGAAAATGGGATGGATTTGGCACCACTGACACAATCTCTGCACAGATTTCGTAGCTGTGTCTGCATCTTTACAAATTATTTTTTTACCTTTCTGACGGGTCGATTGCCGATGGAATCCTTGGCGACGACAGTCTGGACTGTGGCTGATTCCTTCTGGAACCACTCCACCACTCTCCAGATGGATGGATTGTGTTGGCTGACAAGATTGTAGGACTTGTTGTTCCATCCCCCGCAGATGTTGTTGGTACAGGGGACACTGTTCATGGTTGCGTCATGTACGTTCCAAACTTCAGGAGGGAACATGGGGGGGGGTGTTCTTCTCATGGAGAGGGTTACTAGTCCTAGTGTCTGGACATGTCGCCAGGTTGTCTGTGTCAGGTGGTAGAAGCATCCTTTGGCTGCCACGTCTACCAAACACGACAAGCAAAGAGCGCAAAATACTGTCTTCGAAATCAGCCACGATCGTTTCTACAAACATCTCATGGCCAAGTTCTTTACACTTATCAACAATATAAATTGTGACTTTTTTACCTGTGACTTTTTTACCTGTGACTTTTTTTCCTGTGACTTTTTTACTGTGACTTTTTTTCCTGTGACTTTTTTTCCTAGATTTGACGTGCTAACCCTTCCGCCATCCAACACCCCCAATGATCAGCTCTTTATCTGAATCTTACATAATTTATCTTTAATGATATGTGTTTTACCTGCCGTTTGTATGAGTAAGTGGTCCAGGTGGTGTAATTGGTCCTATTAACGGTCGTTTGGGTAGTTCCGCACTTTCCATACCACAATGGTTATTGACGTAAACCAACAACTTCTCATTTTTCTTCGATCCACTCACAACTGCTTTAAAATGGATTGAACACACCTGTTCTTCTACTGGATAACAGGGACTGAACAATGTTCTGGTAGTCTGGTGTAGTTCTTCACCAGCCTCTCCAACAGCCAGTATGTAGTGACCTGAAATATAAAGAATACACTATAAGTTTGTAAATTATGATTTAAAGTTTCCGAAGATCATTTGAGAGGGGGGGGTTGGCCTAGTGGTCTAGAGTGCCGCGCTTCGACCGCTGGCTTGCGGCTGTGATGTCGAGCCCTGGTGTGCGCATATGTGGCATGGAGATAGGGGCGCCTTCTCAACCTCGTGGGTTTCCTCCGGGCACTCCCACTGCTAAAGACCCCTACGCGCAAGCGAATTATTGAATTAAAAAAATTAAACCATATGTTAGTCCCGAAATAACCTAGTTGTGTTGAGTGGACGTTAAACCCCATTTCTCTCTCTCTCTCCCTGACTTGGTAATGAAGATGGGCATACATCATACAATGTGCTTAGAGAGAAATTTTGCCCGGACAGCACCACAGTAGCCCACTTTTATATCGAATTCATATTGTCAAGGTTTCTCTTACATGTACACCAATGTGTACACTGGACCTCTGTTTTTTTTCCCATCCGTCCTGCACCACTGACAACAGGACTATGCATCACATAACACTATAACCCAGGTATCATTTAATCTTGTGTATCTAGCACTAATTTCTTTCACATTCGTTTAATATCCAACTCCCACCCACCCCGGCAATTGACTAAATGACAGGCTTTATGATACATCGCGCGCATGCTAACCATTCGGCCATCCATCCCCCCCCCCATATTTTATAGGGTTAAACTAAAACATCACAATAACATGTGTGACGACCATCTGTGCCAAGGACCAAATTGAAAACAGGCCTCAGTCCTAAATTGCTACCCTTGTAAAACGACGAGATTATTATCATATTATTATTATGGGCCTAAATTTGAGTAAGGAAAACATTGTTAACACATAAATAAAGATAGTAAGCTGGCACTGCCAGGCAGGATACGCCCACATTTTAAGGATATGGATAGAGGACAAGCAATACCGAAAGTGATTTTTCCTACAATCAAAGGCCATAATTCATTAAGTTACAATTTGATATGCGCACATATCGAAAAGAATCAAGACCTTTAGGTTGTAAACATGAATTTCCAGTTTCATTAAAATCAAATTACAATTGTGACCTCTACAGGGCCAACAACTTTAATATGCCATATTTTTACACTGTTCGCGTACAAACGGCGGCCATTTTGTCTGGCATTTATGGTCAATATTCTAGAAATTCGAAGCTCAACCTTCCGTAGGGTGTAATGGTGATAGAGTCAAACGTTTTTTTTAAATTGGATATTAATCGTGACCTCCAGAGGGACCATATAGGGGATTTTTCGGACAATCAGGGGCCATAATTCAGGAAGTTACAATCCGATATGTGCAAATATCAAAAGGAACCAAGATCTTTGAGTTATAACCATGCATTTCAAGTTTCATCAAAATCGAATTAAAATTGTGACCTCTACAGGGTCCACAACCTTGATATACCATTTTTTAACAGTATTCGCGTACAAACGGCAGCCATTTTGTATGGCAAAGTTGGTTCGATTCGCCCGAAATTCAAACTCAACCTTCCTTAGTGTGTAACGGTGATATAATCAAACGGTTTTTCAAATCGGATAATAATTGTGACCTCCAAAGGGACCACTAGATAAACAAAGACGATTTTAAGTATAATCAGGGGCCATAATTCAGGAAGTTACGATCCGATATGCGCAAATATCGAAAGGAACCAAGAACCTTCCTTAGTGTGTAACGGTGATATAATCAAACGGTTTTTCAAATCGGATAATAATTGTGACCTCCAAAGGGACCACAAGCTAAACAAAGGCGATTTTGCGTATAATCAGGGGCCATAATTCATTTTTTAACAGTATTCGCGTACAAAAGGCGGCCATTTTGTATGGCAATTTTGGTCCGATTTTCCCGAAATTCGAACTCAACCTTTCTTAGGGAGTAACAAGATATAATCGAACGTTTTTCAAATCGAATAATAATTGTCACCTCAAGAGGGACCACAAGCTAAAATAGGTGATTTTTCGGACAATCAGGGGCCATAATTCAGGAAATTACGTTCCGATCTGTTCCGATAGGCACAAATATCAAAAGGAACCAAGATCTTTGGGTTATAAACATGCATGTCAAGTTTCATCAAAATCGGCTCAAAATTGTGACCTCTTTAGGGTCCACAAGCTAAAAACGTTATTTTTCGTACAATCAGGGGCCATAATCCATGAAGTTTCGATCCGATACATGCCAATATCGAAAGCAGCCGAGATCTTTTGGTGATAAAGCTATATTTCAAGTTTCGTCAAAATTGGACAAGAATTGTGACCTGTAGAGGGTCCACAAACAATTGTGGACGGACGGACGTCCAGACGGATGGACAGGGGCGACATAATACGTCCACATTAAAATGTGGGCGTATAAAAACTTTGTTTAAATCAAAGTAGGGTAGTAGCATCTATATCACAGTTAATAGCGATAATTTTACAAGACTTAATTTAAGTTTTGCTTTGAAATGGTTTCATGGAGTCATCGCCTTCCTCTTGGCACGCGAAGACTGTTCATGGTAATTTGCTTCGCGAACTATGACAAAATACCACAGTAAGAACTGTATCACTCAGCACGAAATGTTGTTAACTAACAACAATTAATCAAGGTAGTTTACCATCTGGAAGAAAATTAGGACAAAATACCTGGGCTCAGTTCCAACACCTTGAGGAGTAAATAACTGGGTTAAACCCATAGACAGGTACAGGATTAAATAGCTGGTATCTACTTTTATTTTTATTTTTAGATTTCAACTCAATTATCTTGAGAAACTGAGTTATTGAGTGAAAGAGAGAGAGAGAGAGAGAGAGAGAGAGAGGGGATTGGGTTTAACCTCCAATCGACCGAGAGAGAGAGAGAGAGATAAGGTCATTTTGAGACTAACACATAGATCAATTTTATTTCAATTATTCCCTTATGTGTAGGGGTCTTTAGCAGTGGGAGGAACCAGAGCATCCAGAAAAAAACCCATGAGGTTGGAAAGGCGAGCCTACTCCTTGTCACTACAAACAGGGAATCGAAACCAAACAAGTTGACTCTATGACAGACCATATGATGGGCTACAGCAGGCCATCTAACCCTACCCACCCCCGCAATATGATAGAATCAGAAAAATTGTGCGAAAGTTGACAGATAAATAAAAGAAATTCTCTAGTAGATTAAACATACATTATACAAAAGCTAAATCTGCCAATTGCTGGTATCTCTTTAAGCCTGAAATGTTATTTAAACTCTGGATGTCATCGCTAGCCTGCAATATTTACTAGATAAGATCCTGGTTTGCTGCTGCTGATTTAATCAAAATATGGATAATGAAGACAATGTCTTTTTATCGTACTGACTTTAGTAATGATGATCGTGGCTAGGTCCTAAATTCAATCGCTAAGTTCTCGATTTAGAGTTAATCAATTTGACTGAAATTTTCCCTTTAGGCCTTTTATTTTTTTTTAGTTGGTTTACAAAAAATTAGGACTAAAAAAATCATGTAGGTGGTCGAAATATAAATAAAAATAAAATCCCTTAAAATATAATGTAGGTCATCGAAAAAAAATAATAAATAAATTGACTTGAAATACAACCTAGGCAAAAAAATTTTTTTAAGGAACAATCCTATATACTCTTACTCAGTTACTGGCTGAAAGATAACATTGCCTTATTTTTAAGTTCTTAATGTGTCAGAAGCCTACCTTTAGTTAAAATCATTCTACTATAAAATATTTTGAATTTTTTGTCTAAAAAATTCAAAATATTTTTAAGTTCAATTTTCAATTAACTCTTATTATGTATGTAGGCCTACGTGCGAAATAGATTTTTTTTAATTTAGTTTTTATATTTTAGATAAAATTTAGCCGAAATGTTTTCAATTTTTTAATACAATATCGCCGACTGTTTCATCACTTGTAGCTTTCTTAAAATGACAATGAAGCTCGCGACCATCCTTAAAAATGACAACATTTAAATACGTCGCCATTTTTAATTACTGTCAATACGCATGCGTGATAAAGGGAACGAACTCGTATCGAGTGTTTCTTTCCTCGTAAATAGACAATCGGTCTTCCAAACATCGACTTTTAGGTTTATTTAGCACTTTGTTGACGTGAAATATTGAAAATGACAATATTTGTTTGCCGAATCAAGTAATTTATTTTTATTTTCACTTTTTCTTCCAAATTGTAATTGTCGGCAATAAAAAAATCTAGGAAAAGTAAATTTATTTTTATTTCTATTTTGCCGTTTTCAATGTCGCCGGACTCGTAAACCAACAAATAAAAAATAAAAGGCCTTACATTATTTAGTTTTTAACTATTAATAGTGAGATCTACCAGCTCTTTATCTAATCTCCCATAACGTAACTTTCAACCATGATCTTATATTTATTACAGAATCTATGACTTTATCTTATAGTAGAGATCGATCATGCCCTTATTTTTTATTACAGAATCTTTAACCTTATCTTATAGTAGAGTAATCATGATCTTATTTTTTATTACAGAATCTAAGACCTTATCTTATATTAGAGAAATCATGTTCTTTTTTTTATTACAGAATCTATGACCTTCCTTATCTTATAGTTAGAGAAATCATGCCATTATTTTTTTACTACAAAATCTTTGACCTTATCTTCTGGTAGAGAAATCATGTCCTTATTTTTTATTACAGAATCTATGACTTTATCTTATAGCAGCGAAATGAATTCTTATTTTTTATAACAGAATTCCTGACCTTATACTTAATAGTACATACATTTGTAATTCATTCCTATTTTTAGTAGACAATTCATGACCTAATACTTAATAGTACATAATTATCAATTCATGCTTTTTTTTATAAGAGATTTCATGATTATATTTCAATGAGTCTATCTAATAAAAGTAAATAATTGATTCCCTTGTCAGTTTTTAGTACAGAATTCATGATTTTATATCAATGCGTACATCCGATAAATAACGATTTTCCAATTCTAATTTCAATAAAATTTCATTGAGTACCCTACAGATGATGAAAAGTGTGAATGAGATTTCTATATAAAATGCCAATAAAAATATTTTAATTCTGGTCTGCAGCAATATAATCAAGTGAGATATAAAATGACAATGGGGGTCGGATATTTTTTTGTACAATTAAATTAATATCTGCAGGCATCTATCTTTTTTTTGTAAAGCAGCCCATTCGATTAAGGAAAACTTTAAAATGAATGAAATTGAAATGGGAGAGAGAGAGAGAAATGGGGTTTAACGTCCACTCGACACAAACTAGGTCGTTTGGGGACTAACATATGGTTTATTTCAATAATTCGCTTTCGCATAGGGGTCTTTGGCAGTGGGAGGAAACCGGAGGACCAGGAGAAAACCTACGAGGTTGGACAGGCGACACTACTCCTTGTCACGTACAACAGGGGATTCGAAACCATGCCAGTTGACTCAATGACAGACTTCATGATACAGTGCTAACCATTCAACCACCCAACCCCCCGAAATTGAAATGACATGAATTAAAGTTTTAAGCGATCTAATATAGATGGGAAAAGGAAATGGAATGAAATGTCACATACAAAAGGGGTTTCGAAACCATGCCAGTTGACTCAATGACAGACTTCATGATACAGCATGCATGTGCTAACCATTCGGACATCCTCCCCCCATCTTGACAGTCGTTGTTATTCTCTTTGCGAGTACATAAGGGTTATGATTTATACAATGTAACCATGCAGTGTACTATTATAATGGTCGATATGGCTGATATGAATCATATAATTAATCTTCATAAATATGTTAACTAACGCATAAATCATATAAATCACCATTTTAACTACAATTTATTACATCCACAATAATAAATAATTCCGATTACATAAAATTAATTTCATGCAAGGGTGGGTTCAATAAATATTCAGAGAGTGCTAGAGAAAAAGAGAGTGATGGGGTTTAACCTCCATGAAGATTGGCATACTCCATACAGTGTGCTATGAGGGAAATTTTGGCCTGGCAGCAACACTATGGCCTACTCTTATATCAATTTCGAACTGTCCCCCCCCCCTGTCAGATGGATGTGCTAGGTTTGCCTGTCCAACTTTGTGAGTTTTCTCTGGGCTCGTTCTCCAGCTTCCTTCCACAGCTAAAGACCCCTATGCACAAGAAAATTATTGAAATAAATTTGAACCATATGTTATTCCTGAAATGACCTAGTTTGTGTCCAGTGGATGTTAAACCCCATCTGAACGAAGTTGGTTTTTATCAATTAATAAAAGGGGTATTGATAGTATGAGTTTTATTAAGCCTTGGTGGTGGCTTCAGTCCCAGGTTTAATCTATCAATAAGAGAGATCGTGAAGTCAAGTTCAAAGGGAAATGTTGGTGTTTTAACTGGTGTTAATGTTATGTTTTTATTCTCTTACTCATAGATGTACTATAAATGTAGGTTGTTATTCATTATTGATCATTGCTTGATAAAGATACCTGTAAGAGTATTGAAAAGTTGCATGTAATAAATGAATAAGCAGTAAATCCACAAAGTTGTGCTATTATGAATATTATACCCCTACTTCTAAATGTCATTTAAGGATACTATATTACTTTTTCAACACTCAGGCAAGCCTGGAAATAAGGCACCTGTCACAGACAATGTAAGGCACAGTTTCAGGCTTTGACAGGCACAAAACATCTGGTGCCTGTCATTTTGTCCAGCACTGATTTGTCTTCTTTATTGAAAACTGTTTTTTCCAGGCCTGTTAATTAACAGACACTGAATATCGTTGGTTTAAAGGAGGAAATTCGCTAATATTTGAGACCTAGAAATTGACACAAATGGGTTGCAATGCATATAATATTGTAATATTGGGACCTTGAAATTGACACAAATGCATATAATATTGTAATATGACTTTTTTTTAAAACTGTTTTATGTTCAATCGTTTCTGTTTTACTATATGTTCAGTTTAATTATCCAAAAGTCTCAATCAATGGCAATCTACACCGATGGTATTTATTGCGCATGCTCTCCAGATAAGAATGTTGTGTCACCGTTTGATATGACTTGTGGAATATGTCCAGCCTCATTCTTTGAGTCGCTTGTTACATATGGCACAGAAATGCATTATAGTACACTATTTGTGTACCAATGGTGAAATGTTTATTTAGTCTTAAATATTGGAAATTAATTAGGATTTCATCTTTTCTCCCTAAAATCACAACATCAATGTTGATTTAAATTGAGTGTTTTCAATGTCGAAAATTTTGGATGATATTGAGTTAGAGACTTGGCTACTTGAAATAAATGAATTACAATATCATTACGGAAGGTTGTGGGTTTTTATAAATCAATTGTTGGTTTTCATAAATCAATAGCGATATTATTATTACTTTAATGAAGTCTTGGGAGAAATGTTTCCTCCGGGCAATAATTGAAATAAAGAAAATAAACCACATGTTAGTCCCGAAATAACCTATTAGTAGAGGTTAAACCCTATTTTTCTCTCTCTCTTTGGGAGAAATAAAAGCTTAGTACATATAGTTGAGAGTTTACACGTCTGTTGGGTGTAATTCTACCTGTATATATGTCAATAATAACACCAGGTGCTTTACTATACATTACAACTACCTGTAGGACAATGACTGGCACACGACAACAAAGAATGAAATGGGGTTTAACGTCCTAATATCATGCACCTAACCTGGGCTAATGGAAGACAGGCATACGCCATACAGTGTGCTATGAGGGAAATTTTGCTCGGGCAGCGACGCTACGGCCTACTCTTATATTGAATTCTAACTGCCAAGGAATCTTTTACGTGCACTCCAATGTGTACACGGGACCTCGGTTTTTCATCCCATCCGAACGACTAGGCAGCTAGGCTGTCCTTGTCAGGCCCTACTTCTGCATCCCTGACAAGGGGAAATCACGTCGGAAAATCAAGATGAATCTTCTGGGCCAATGCAGGGATCGAACACCCGACCTCCAGGCTAGCAAACCAGCGCCTTATCCACTTAGCAACCGTGAACCCCTGGCACAGGACCACGTTGCAGGCAAAGGAGAGAACATTCACCCTGAATTTGAGTATTACTCATGGAGAAGCTATAAATATATAGGGAGGGAGAGGTTGCATCATAAGGTCTGTCATTGAGTCAAGTGGTGTGGTTTGGATTCCCCATTTGTACATGACAAGGAGCAGGGTCGCCTGTCCAAAATTGTGGGTTTTCTCTGGGTCCTCTGAATTCCTCCCAATGCTAATTAGACCACTACAAGAATGCAAATTATTGAAATAAAATTGAGTCATACGTTAGTCCCAAAATTACTTAGTTTGTGGCAAGTGGACATTAACTCTCTCTCTTTCTTTCCACTCCTTACCGCCAGTGAAAACAAACCAATATAACTTAAATAAAAGCGCTCTTCTAGAAAACAATTTTGTTTCCCGCTGTGCGCTGATGTCGTGTGGATTGATCTTACATGACAACTAATTCTCTGACATAAGAAGACGGATCTATTTTCCCTGATAATTACTTCTCTACGGGCCATCCCTGTCAAGGTTTCGTAATCGGTAATATTAAACAATACACTGTATAACCTTTATTAAAGTCGATCTAGGTTAATCAAATACCAAACACGCGACACAAACAAGAGAAGAATTAAAAATAACTCGTTGTAATACAAGCTCATCTGTGGATTTAAAAAAAAAGAAGCTTTATTGTGAATGGGTTGGCAGAATAACAAAATTATCATTACTCTTCTGATCTAAGGCATAGAAATCACATTGTAAAACAACACTTTTTGTGTTCTCCGTTCTAATCAATACCCTTTCCCCAGCACCAAAAGAACAACCAAAAAACGGATGGTGTATAATGTCATTCATTAAATGACTAGGGATTATGAATTTAGCAATATATAAAAGTATTTAACATTATATAAATATATACATTAAGAATAAAAATAAACTCATAATTCCATCCTAGAACTTTGGTTGGGCTTAACAACTTAATGAATGAATGGCCAAACACATCACTTCTTGTGATGTCGTGCCCAAAACACAACACTTTTTATGAAAAAAGTGTAATGTGTGCTTTATCCTTTATCAAAAGCTGATAGAATGGGAAGGGCAGTTAAAGCGCGAGATAATGACATAGAATATAAAGAGAGAGAAAAATGGGGTTTAACGTCCATTCGACACAAATTAGGTAATTTCGGGACTAACATATGGTTTAATTTTATTTCAATTATTCGCTTGTCTGTAGGGGTCTTTAGCAGTGGGAGGTAACCGGAGTGCCTGGAGGAAACCCACGAGGTTGAGAAGGCACCCTTATCTCCATGTCACATACGCTCACACTGAGGCTCGAAACCACAGTCGCAAGCGAGAGGTGAACGTGGCATTTGGCGATTGAACACATTAAAAAACACAACACAATTTATATAGAAATAACAATCACTAGGTTATATACATATGGCACGACGTTTCGACAAGTATTCTCTTATCGTTATCAAGCACAAATTGTCGAAACGTCATGCTATATTATGTATATAAACCAGTGATTGTTATTTCCATATAAATTGTGTTGTATTTTTAAGCTCAAGCTGATTAATTTAAATACAATGGTGGTGTTTGTTCGTTCAACGATATTTTAATGGACAAACTGAACGAG
This sequence comes from Patella pellucida, assembly GCA_917208275.1. NCBI lineage: Eukaryota > Metazoa > Mollusca > Gastropoda > Patellidae > Patella > Patella pellucida. Next base: position 72,415,719 of record OU795040.1, read on the forward strand.
GCAAAAAAAATTTGCTCTGCCACACCCGTACACACCCGCACACACCCAATGCTAAATAACAGAGATTCCTGGCTAGTTTAACATTATTATCCATTTTTTTTAAAGATTTATTCTTACGTCTCTAAGGAAAACAGTAATTACGATTCGACCTTATTACTGTGATCAATATTTGTTTGGTATCTACCGACTTTTCTGTGTTGGTATACCAACCTTTCTATTTGTCTCATTATTTATAAGATATTAACTTCATTATATAATGCTCTTAGCAAGTTTGTATTATAATTAACTGACCAACTTGTATCATCTTGTACAGCAACCACAATTTTATATCCTTTAAATAACGAGGCACGTGGCCCACTATAATAGTATAATAGGTTATTAAAAAGACATGTGGCCTACTATAATAGATTAAATAAAGAGACATGCGGTCTACTATAATAGTATAATAGGTAAATAAAGAGACATGTGGCCTACTATAATAGTATAATAGGTTAAATAGCGAGACATGTGGCCTACTATAATAGTATAAGTTAAATAGCGAGACATGTGGCCTACTATAATAGTATAATAGGTTAAATAAAGAGACATGTGGCCTACTATAATAGTACAATAGGTTAAATAAATAGACATGTGGCCTACTATAATAGTATAATAGGTTAAATAAATAGACATGTGGCCTACTATAATAGTATAATAGGTTAAATAAATAGACATGTGGCCTACTATAATAGTATAAGTTAAAATAATGAGACATGTGGCCTACTATAATAGTATAAGTTAAAATAATGAGACATGTGGCCTACTATAATAGTATAAGTTAAATAAAGAGACATGTGGCCTACTATAATAGTATAATAGGTTAAATAAAGAGACATGTGGCCTACTATAATAGTATAATAGATTAAATAAAGAGACATGTGGCCTACTATAATAGGTTAAATAAAGAGACATGTGGCCTACTATAATAGGTTAAATAAAGAGACATGTGGCCCACTATAATAGTATAAGTTAAATAAAGAGGCATGTGGCCTACTATAATAGTATAAGTTAAATAAAGAGACATGTGGCCTACTATAATAGTATAATAGGTTAAATAAAGAGACATGTGGCCTACTATAATAGTATAAGTTAAATAAAGAGACATGTGGCCTACTATAATAGTATAAGTTAAATAAAGAGACATGTGGCCTACTATAATAGTATAAGTTAAATAGCGAGACATGCGGTCTACTATAATAGTATAATAGGTTAAATAAAGAGACATGTGGCCTACTATAATAGTATAAGTTAAATAAAGAGGCATATGGCCTACTATAATAGTATAATAGATTAAATAATGAGGCATGTGGCCTACTATAATAGGTTAAATAAAGACATGTGGCCTACTATAATAGTATAATAGATTAAATAATGAGGCATGTGGCCTACTATAATAGAATAAGTTATGTCAGGTACAACTCTTTTTCGAAATTAAAGAACTGAGGCCACTTTTCCAGAGCAGAAGGCACTTTTTTGAAAGGGAGGGCAAATAATCACCCCCATCCCCCTCTTACTACCTGGGAGAGAGATAAATGGGGTTTAACGTCCACTCAACACATACCAGGTCACTTTGGGACTAACATATGGTTTAATTTTATTTCAATAATTCGTTTAGCAGTGGGAGGAAACCTGAGGACCTGAAGAAAGCCCACAAAGTTGGACAGGCGACCCTAATCCATGTCAAGTACAACAGGGGAATCAAAACCAAACCAGTTGACTCAATGACAGACATTAATTATATGATATCTATTTTAAAACTACCAAAGTTACTGGATACTAAAAATAGACCCGATACTATCTCTAATATGATAGATAATTATGACAGTTAAATAAATGGAAGTATAGAAGAAGGATTACTTGTATATTAAATTACCAGGTTACATCGTTTCTGTGCCAAGTTCGCATCTGAACATAATCTTTTAAGATATCATATACACCAACAGCAGTGAGGTTCTCGTGCCCTAACTAAGACTAGCATGATTTACCCATATCCATTATCCACCCAAAACCACCCAAATCCAATGTTATTTAAACTAATATTATTTACAATAATTTAATGTCCCACTTTCCTATGGCAATCTTGTTAATGTAGTGAACTGGGTTTTAACGTCCTACTTTTCTATGGCAATCTTGCTTACGTAATGAAATGGAGTTGTTATATCTTCTATTTAATAACCCTCAAATATTTACTTAAGTCTTGTTAATCACAACTACATAATGTTTTCTCTGAATAATCAAATATTGTAGATTGGCGGAATGAACATCAAATCAACAATCAATTTATCCTATTTACATATTATAAATCTGCACGGCGTATATAATCCCTCCCGCTGTTATAAGATAACCAAGCGCAATATCCTACTTTTCTGCAAAAGGTTTAACCTCCTATTTTTCTAGGCCAATCTTGCTTATGTAATAAAATGGAGTGCAATATCCTTATTTTCTGTTAAGTTATAACTTATAGCCATGGTTCTGACAAAAACAATGTCAATATTCAGGTTAATTTCCTGCCGTCAGCAGCTCTTCATAATCAGACTATTTGAATACTGTCTTCACTTCTATAAAATGACATTACTTGCCTCTTTACGACCAAAGCTTCCATATTTAATCAAGTAAAAAGCACATATTTTATTGGTTTTATTAACTCTGTGCGATATGAGATAAAGATTTAATGTTTGACTTTTTGTCACCAACCCATCAACTTTCTGGGTCGGGGAGTTTATGTCGGCTATGAAATAAGGGTTTAATGTTCTACAGTTGAAAATACTCATTATCTAATCACTCAACACCACCCGGGGAAAGTAAAAAGTTGTAAACCTAACACTAATTAATTACTCAACACCACCCGGAGAAAGTAAAAAGTTGTAAACCTAACACTAATTAATTACTCAACACAAACCGGAGAAAGTAACAGTTGTAAACCCAACACTAATTAATTACTCAACACCACCCGGAGAAAGTAAAAAGTTGTAAACCTAACACTAATTAATTACTCAACACAAACCGGAGAAAGTAAACAGTTGTAAACCCAACACTAATTAATTACTCAACACCACCTGGAGAAAGTAAAAAGTTGTAAACCTAACACTAATTAATTACTCAACACCAACCGAGGAAAGTAAACAGTTGTAAACCCAAGACTAATTAATTACTTAACACTACTCAGGGAAAGTAAACAGTTGTAAACCCAACACTAATTAATTACTCAACACCACTCGGGGAAAGTAAACAGTTGTAAACCCAACACTAATTAATTACTTAACACCATTTGGAGAAAGTAAACAGTTGTAAACCCAACACTAATTAATTACTTAACACAACCAGGAGAAAGTAACAGTTGTAAACCCAACACTAATGTATTACTCCACACCACTCAAGGAAAAGTTAACAATTGTAAATCCAACACCACTCAGGGAAAGAAGGCTAAATAGTTGTAAACATTCATTATCTAATCTAATTACTCAACACCACAGTAAACAGTTGTAAACCCTATCTAATCTAGACGACCATATGCTTTTTTAACTACATGACAGTAGAAATCCGATATTTGTCAATGATTATCAACGAATCTTAACAATTTGCCAACGTTGGTTTGAAATTAAACATTAAAAACCGTAGCTCCTACAAAAATGACACAATTACACAAGACCCAAGTTGTATTGTCTGATAATTACCTGATAAATGATGGACAAGCTATTCATGCATCCTTACATTCTTATATTTATTTTGGTAACAGATAATAACTTTCCGATAAGTATAAGTAAAATCACACATGCTAAGAATACATACACCTTTTTTTTTTAATCATTACATGCCTTGAGCTTGCAGACATAAGTGTAAGAAAAATTTTACAGGCAAGATACATGAAAGATAAACGAGAAGTATTTTAATTCAAGGCCTCTCACCTCTCCAAGTTTGCTTCATGTATCGAAAGAAGAGTGGTGTAATAATGAGTTTATAATGATACCCTGAGGCAAGGAAGCCATGAATGAGTGGTTTCAATATAAGACAGCCTATTAGTGCTAATACTCTTCAATTATTGTATATTTCCGCACATACGAACCTTATCTATTGATATTATAATGAGGAGAAAATTGATTCCCAAGGACATAAGTGAATTACCTCCTTATTAGGATTACAATATGACACAATGAATTAACTACTTATTCAATACAATATGAACATTAAACAATTCAGACAAGATTGGATCACATTGAAGCAATCACAGTTAGGTAATTTCGAGACTAACATGGTTCAATAAATCGATAGTTCGTAGTGATTTTTAGCAGACTAGTAGCCCGTTCAGACGCGCAAGTTAAACCAGTTTAACTTTATCCGGCCAGAGTTAATTCAGCAATTTTCGTCGTCTGAACGCATATGTCCACCTCCGTAGGTGAATTGAATTCAGCTTTTTTTTTTATCTGGTTTAACTTTCAACGTCTGAACGGGTAGGATTAAAATATCCGGATATTTTCCCCCTGGACATGCGTAGTGCGTAGTAAATAACAATCTTAGACAAATGGCGCCTATCAGTGCTCATGCGCGTTTATCTCTGACGCTTGACCGATGAGGTCAGGAATATGGTTAGGAATGTTAATCCAGTATAGTGCCAGTATCTTAAAACACGTATGAACGCAAAAATCGCCGGATAAAAATCGCCGGATAACTTATAAGCGTCTGAACGGTGTATTATTCAATACAATATGAACATTAAACAATTCAGACAAGATTGGATCACATTGAAGCAATCACAGTTAGGTAATTTCGAGACTAACATGGTTCAATAAATTGATAGGTCGTAGAGATTTTTAGCAGACTAGTAGCCCGTTCAGACGCGCAAGTTAAACCAGTTTAACTTTATCCGGCCCAGTGTCCGGCCAGAGTTAATTCAGCAATTTTCGTCGTCTGAACGCATATGTCCACCTCCGTAGGTGAATTGAATTCAGCTTTTTTTTTTATCTGGTTTAACTTTCAACGTCTGAAAGGGTAGGATTAAAATATCCGGATATTTTCCCCCTGGACATGCGCAGTGCGTAGTAAATAACAATCTTAGACAAATGGCGGCTATCAGTGCTCATGCGCGTTTACCTCTGACGCTTGACCGACGAGGTCAGGAACATGGTTAGGAATGTTAATCCAGTATAGTGCCAGTATCTTAAAACACGTATGAACGCAAAAATCGCCGGATAAAAATCGCCGGATAACTTATAAGCGTCTGAACAGGGTATTATTCAATAAAATATGAACATTAACAATTCAGACAAGATTGGATCACATTGAAGCAATCACAATTTGGTAATTCAGGACTAACTTGGTTCAATAAATCGATAGTTCGTAGAGATTTTTAACAGTGGGAGGAAAACGAAGGGGCCCATAGAAAACTCACAAGGTTCGACAGGTGACCCTAATCCTCGATTCCCCTTTTCCCCACAAAATCTAGTTAATTTCAGGACTAAAACGGTTCAATAAATCGATAGTTCGTAAAGATTTATAGCAGTGGGGGAAAACCATGGGCCCAGAGTAAACCCACAAGGCTGGACAGGTGACCCTAATCCTCGATTCCCCTTTTCCCCACAAAATCTAGTTAATTTCAGGACTAACACGGTTCAATAAATCGATAGTTCGTAGAGATTTATAGCAGTGGGGGGAAACCATGGGCCCAGAGTAAACCCACAAGGTTGGACAGGTGACCTTAATCCTCGATTCCCCTCTTCCCAACAAAATCTAGTTAATTTCAGGACTAACACGGTTCAATAAATCGATAGTTCGTAGAGATTTATAGCAGTGGGGGGAAACCATGGGCCCAGAGTAAACCCACAAGGTTGGACAGGTGACCCTAATCCTCGATTCCCCTTTTCCCCACAAAATCTAGTTAATTTCAGGACTAACACGGTTCAATAAATCGATAGTTCGTAGAGATTTATAGCAGTGGGGGGAAACCATGGGCCCAGAGTAAACCCACAAGGTTGGACAGGTGACCCTAATCCTTGATTCCCCTCTTCCCCACAAAATCTAGTTAATTTCAGGACTAACACGGTTCAATAAATCGATAGTTCGTAGAGATTTATAGCAGTGGGAGGAAACCGCAGGGCCCAGAGTAAACCCACAAGGTTGGACAGGCGACCCTAGTCCTTGATTCCCATCTTCCCCACGAAATCTAGTTAATCTCAGGCCTTCTCTTACATCAAATTCTAACCCACAAGGGTCTTTTGAGTACTTGCCAATGTGCACAAAGGAACTCTTATTTTTTATACTATCCAAATGACTATACATATCCTTTGCCAGGATCTCCATTCTACACTACCAACAAGGGGAAAAAACTCTGAATACAAGAACTTCATGTTATGAGAGAGAGAGAGAAATGGGGTTTAGCGTCCACTTGACACAAACTAGGTCATTTCGGGATTAACATATGGTTTAATTTTATTTCAACTATTCGCTTACGCGTAGGGCTCTTTAGCAGTGGGAGGAAACCGGAGTGCCCGGAGGCTTCGTGTTAGTAAGCGGACGTTTTACTCACTGAGCCACAGTGGTTCCTGATGGATTATGTCAAAAGAAGATAATTTTATATATAGATCCTTTTGAGTGTTACGCTTTCTTCGCCAAAAACTTCAAATGTTTTTAATGCATATTGATTTTACAAGAGCAGATCATACGGCAAGCTAATTGTATTATTTCTAAACTCAAATTATCATGTATTCATCTCCAACCATTCAAATAAAGTAGGGCACTCGGTTTCTTTTATTTCTTTTTTTTAGAATATATTTCATGTCAGTCCAACCACACTGAAAATAAATCTTGCAAAGTTAACAGATAAACCTAAAATTTTACTATAAGGAGTATCAAATACGAAAAATTGATCACTGTACTGTTGCGTTGCGTTGCGTTGCACATCATCTTTATTTTTATAAGCAATATTCTATTTCAGATTTGTATCTGAATAGGGATTCGGGAACAGGCATAGCCTATATATCAAACCCCTCTCCCTTGCATATCATCTTAATAAATAAATGCAACATCCTTGAAGATGATACAAAATGCTTTTCTACACCTACCAGCTAATGTAGACAAGCATACACCATGTAATGAGAAGAGAGAGAGAGAGAAATGGGGTTTACTATCCACTCAACACTAACTAGGTCATTTCGGGACTAACATATGGTTTAATTTTATGTCTTGAGCAGTGGGAGGAAACCGGAGGACCCAGAGAAAAAACCACAAGGTTTGACAGGCAACCCTACTCCTTGTCACAAACAACCGTAGATTCATAAACCACGGCAGTTGAGTAAATGACAGGCTTTAGGATACAGCACGCACGCATGTGGTAACTATTCGGCCATCCAACCCCCCTAATAAAGAAGGGCATACCCCATGTAGTGTGCTGTGAGGGGAAATTTTGCCCAGCTAGTGTCTCTATTTTTCGAATTTTAAAACAAGGGTTCTTGTATGTGTATGCCAATGTGTACATAGGACACACTTTTCTTTGCCAGACGGGGGATCACGGTGGCTAAGTGGATAAGGCGCTGGTTCGCTAGCCTGGAGGTTGAGTGTTCGATCCCTGCATTGGCCGAGAAAGTTCATCTCGATTTTCCGGCGTGATTTCCCCTTGTCAGTGATGCAGAAGGAGGGCCTGACAAGGACAGCTGCCTAGTCGTTCGGATGGGACGAAAAACCGAGGTCCCGTGTACAAATTGGAGTGCACGTAAAATATCCCTTGGCAGTTGGAATTCGATATAAGAGTAGGCCGTAGCGCCGCTGCCCGGGCAAAATTTCCCTCATAGCACACTGTTGGCGTATGCCCGTCTTCAATTGGCCCAGGTTAGGTGCTTAAGCATAGGACGTTAAACCCCATTTCATTCATTCATTCTTTGCCAGACCCTACCGTAGTTGAGAAAATGAAATTAAATGGAGTTTAATTCCTACTGTACTGCTAGGAAATGGGCTAATGAGGAAGGTCATACGCTATTTAGTGTTGTATGAGGGAAATGGTGCCTGGACAGCAGCCAACTCTTATATCCCACTGTACACCAATGACAGTCACTACACAAGACCTCAGTTTTTTTGTTCCATCTGAACAACTAGACAGCTGTCTTTGTTAAACTCACTGTTTTGCATCACTGACAAGAGGAAACCACGCCATAAAATCCCTATGAACTCTCTAGAATTACTCTTGCAATATACTTAAGAAGAGTTTTTTTTACGGGAGGACAAATATAGAGAGAGAGAGAGAAATGGGGTTTAACATCCACACAACACAACTAGGTCATTTTGGGACTAAGATATGGTTTTTAAATTTTATTCAATAATTTGCTTACGCTCACACCAGGGCTCGATACCATAGCAGCATGCCAGAGGTGACCGACCAGCTAGAGGTCAAAGCGCAACATTCTAGACCACTAGGCCACCCCAACCCCCGCACATTGAAGGACAATTATAGATCAAAAAAACTGTAAATAATAATTACTCAAATCATTAAAATAGCATCCATTAAAAAATCATCCATTCATTAAAAAAACATCCAAAAATAAATCCTCTATGTCTCAATCAACTAAATATAGATCAAAAAAGAATTTTAGCTGTAAATAATAAATATGTGGTAATATTTCTAATCATCAAAATCGCTTCCATTAAATAAATCATTTATATCTCAATCAAAGAAAACATATTGATATCGTGTAGAATGTCATTAATTATAAAACAAATAAATGAGCAATAATAAAGATACATTTCTCCCACCCCCACATTTGATTCTTGATGAACATAATTATAGAGCCTTCCATTTATTCCTGGAATATTATGGATAATTGCACTTTTGGGATATATGAGAGAAAGAAAGGGGGTTTAACATCCACTCGACACAAACTAGATCATTTCTCGTTTCCTCACAATGCTACTACATGCAAGCGAATTATTAAGATAAAATAGAACCATATGTTCATCCTGAATTGACATGGTTTGTGTCGAGTGGGCGTTAAGCCCCATTTTTCTCTCTTTCCCCCCATACACAGTTAGTTAATAAAATAAGCTAATTCCAAGTGAAATATTCTTATTGCCAAGTTGGAAATCGCCAATGCTACTACATACAAGAGAATTATTAAGATAAAATAGAACCATATGTTAATCCCGAATTTGTGTCGAGTGGACGGTAAGCCCCATTTCTCTCTCTTTCCGCCCATACATAATTAGTTAATAAAATGAGCTAATTCCAAGTGAAATATTCTTATTGCCAACCGGATGGGACAACGTTAAAGAACCTTTTAAAGTTGGAAGTCGCCAGTGGGCAAGAATGATGCTCTCTTGGCAAAATTCTCTTGTTTATTGCAATGAAAAAGAATACAATGTAAGGAGCCACAGTAGCATGGTGGTTACATGTACGATCCCGATCCCTTTGTTTCCCCTTGTCAGTGGAGCAAGACAGAGGGCATGACAAGGACATCTGCCTAGTCATTAGGATGATACAAAAAACTGAGGTCGCATGTATACATTGGCATGCACGTAAAAGATCCTCAGCACTTGGAGTTCGGTGCAAGAGTACTTGAGTAGGCCTGTCTTCATTAGCCCAGTCAGAGCAGAACAACATGATGTTAAACACCATTTCATTTTGTATGATGTTAAGTCTCATTATGACCAAGGTATTGTGTTTGAACAGAAGAGATGCTAAGATCGGAAGTTGAATCCATAAGTTTCTAGGTTGGGGGTCGGGGGTGGTGGGGGTAAACGAAAAGGATGAGATGGCTACCCTACTCTTTGTTGGGGGGTTGGATGGCCGAATGGTTAGCATGTTGCAATCTGTATCATAAAGCCTGTCATTGAGTCAACTGGCATGGTTCCGAATTCCCAGTTGTACGTGACAAGGATTAGAACGGCCAGTCCAACCTCAATAGTTTTCTCCTGCTCCTCCGGTTTCCTCCTACTGCTAAAGACCCCAAGGCGCAAGTGAATTATTGAGAAAAAAATTAAACCATATGTTAGTCCTGATATGACCTAGTTTGTGTCGAATGGATGTTAAACCCCATTTCTTTCTCTCTCTCTCTCTCTACTCATTGCTGTCACACTGTACCTTGTTATTGAAACCACACCACTTGATTCAATGACAGACGACTTAAACACCTGGCACCCGATTACGAAACCCAAGATAAGAAGCGGAGCTACATATGTCACTATAACCCAGGTATCATTTAATCTTGTGTATTTAGCACTTATTTCTTTCACCTTCGTTTATTATTGAATCTGTATAAAAATTCTTAAAAATCATTTAAAATAACCCCTAATCATATAATTTGCACGAATTTCTTTCACATTCGCTTAATATCAAATTTCTTAAAAACCATTTAAAATAACCCCTAATCATATAATTTTTACTAATTTGCACTAATTTTTTTTTCATTCGCTTAATATCAAATCTTTGTTTAAAAATTCTTAAAAATCATTTAAAATCACTATAAATCATTTAATTTGTACTTGTGTACAGTTTAAAGCTAATCGTTCAATTTTTATAATGAGTGTCCAATTTGGAAATGTTTAATTTCTGAATCACTGTTAACTCTTAAACGACCCAGAGGTTTGACGTTATAACGTCATAAAAACCCACGTCATAATGGTCAATAGTATTAAAATATATATATCATTTTCAAGTCATATTATTAAAAAAACAACTGAAGATAGACCCTTTATGTAAATGAATGAAATAATTTAAATTTAAGGCCATTTTCATAAATATAAATTTTATACAAAAAATTTAATTAGATATTTCATGCAAACTTCATGTGTATAATGGTTATTTCTATTTTTCTGTTCAGCTGTTGTGAACTAAAAATCATTCATCATCGAATCTTTTAATTTAAGCTTATTTAATTACCGTGATTAACTTAGCCTAGCCTATTGCAAGTAATGAGTATTTGTATTTTAATTATCACGTTCTACTCTAGGCCTTACGCAAACGATGAAAATCTACACCACAAATACAATCTGAATCACTGTCATTCAATAAGGATGGTAATCCGTCATTAGAACGTTGCCGTAGAGGTCTAGACATATCACCGTTTTATTATAATTTTGAAGGAGAAACCGTAAGATTTTTAACTGTCAAAATGTCAAACAGGAAGTAAACAAATGAGATAAAGACGTCTGTTAATAAGGGAAATAACTCTCATTACGCTAGGAACGTTGCATTCGGCTAACATGTTTTGTCGACAAAAGTCGCCTTGGGTACTAAACGGTAACGTTATAGTTGTCGACAAAAGTCGCCTTGGGTCAGTTAAGAGTTAAAGAATTAATCATTATACCGGTACATCAATAATCAATTGGGTTGGGTTTTTTTTTAAAAGTGATCAAGAAAATAAACACTTAAAAATTAGACACTCATTGTCAAAATTAAATGGTCATCTTTAAACTGGACACAGGTACATATTAGGTGATATTTTGGAGAAAAGGAGAGAGAAAAAAGGAGTTTAACGTCCACTCAACACAACTAGGTCATTTCGGGACTAACATATGGTTCAATTTTATTTCAATTATTCGCTTGCACGTAGGGGTCTTTAGCAGTGGAAGGAAACCGGAGTGCACGGAGGAAACCCACGAGGTTGAGAAGGCGCTCCTATCTCCATGCCACATACGCTCACACGAGGGCTCGAAACCACACCTGCAAGCCAGAGGTGGCCGGCCAGCTAGAGGTGATATTTGGTGACTTTAAACAAGGATTCGATATTAAACAAATGTAAAGAAATTAGTGCTAGATACACAAGATTAAATGATACCCAGGTTATAGTGTTATGTGATGCATAGTCCTGTTGTCAGTGGTGCAGGACGGATGGGACAAAAAATGAAGGTCCGGTGTACATGTATTTAAGAGGTGTCTATTGTTAGCGTCAATTAAGTATTGTTGTGTACATGTATATATTGCCTTGTATATTTTCAAATTTTATCATTGCTTGATAATGACTAGAGAAGCCTAGTCGAAATGTCGCTCAGTTATAAGCCTTTAATAGTATTCCATAGAATTGTGACCTGTATACTCCAGTTCAATTACTAAATGCCATTGAAAGAATGTACACATTGGTGTACATGTAAGAGAAACCTTGACAATATGAATTTGATAAAAAAAAATTAAACAAAGCCTGGGTTGCAGTGTGTAATATCTTCTTTCGTAGGCATTTAGTAATTGAACATAATAACACAAGGTACAATTTTATGGAAACACAATTACTGAGTTTGATACTAAGCGACGTATCAAAACTCAGTAATTGTGTATCCATAAAATTGTACCTTGTGTTAGTGTGTAATACATTAGCACATAGTCGATAATAAGTCAAGGTTGTTGCCTTTTATTTGTTTAGTATTGTCCTTGTACGGTTTTGTCCTCCATAAATACTACAACATAGAAGCATTCAATTGATTTTTAAATATTTTATGTCAATTGAAGTCACAATTTACTATTAAATCGGCTTCTGTTTTTTTGTCCTAGATCAGGTTTGTGTAAATACACATCTTTTAAGTAATTAAATAAGCCATCAGCTATTTAAACATCATGTAATAGAATTGTTTATCGGTTGAAATTTCCAGACAATCCGATATAAATAAACACTTTGTAATGTTGTCGATAAAAGTTTTAAAAATAGCTTTTTTTATTTCCTGGTATTGGCTACGAGAGAGAAAGAAATGGGGTTTAACGTCCACTCAATATAAACTAGGTTATTTTGGGACTAACATATGGTTTAATTTTATTTCAATAATTTGCTTATCGTAGGGGTCTTTTAGCAGTGGGAGGAAACCGGAGGACCAAGAGAAAACCCATGCGGTTGGAGGTATTGGCTACCCGGATATCATTAAACATGCATTTAATACAAGAGCAAAGTCTGCCTTTTGCAGGTCTTTCTTTAGGGACAGGACAGAGGGTATGACAATAAACAATGTCTAGTAATTCTGATGGAACAAAAAACTGAGGTTACATTTACAGACGGCATGCATGATAAAGATCCCTTGACAGTTGGATTTCAAATTATGTCTGGTCTGGCATTAAACAATGTCTAGTAATTCGGATGGAACTAAAAAACTGAGGTTACATTTACAGACTGACATGCACGTTAAAAACCCCTCGACAGTTGGATTTCAAATTATGTCTGGGCATTATTTCCTTCATAGCACACTGCATGGCGTATGCTTAGTCATACGATCTTGCATTGAGTAAACTGGCATAATTTTGATTCCCTGGTTGTACATGACAAGGAGTAGGATCGCCTGTCCAACCTTGTGGGTTTTCTCTGGGTCCTCCAAGTTATTAATAAAAAACGTTGAACAATATGTTAGTCCCAAAATAACCTAGTTTTTGTCCCAACATTACTCTCTCTCACGTAGCCACTGTGGCTCCATGCACAGAAGTAGGATTTCAACAACATTCTATTTCAATTGTATTCTTATAAAAACAACCATAGATTTTATAAAATCTCTCAAATCATTTTGATTATTTTAAAAATGATTTAAGAGATTTATAACATTTAGTTTGTTTTGTTGTAAGAAAACAATTGAAATAGAATAAAATGAGATGAAAAAGTTGATAAACATCCTACTTCTGTGCATGCAGCCACAGTGGATAAAGTTCATTTTAAAAAACTTGCATAAGTACCTGGCATTCATCATTTTCAACAAAACAAGCAATTTCTAAATGGCATGGGTGGAAAGATAGCATTTAATTATCCTGATAATACTTGATTAGGATAAAAACATGTAAACATGCTAATCTTTTTTTATTATCAAAACACCTTCAAAGGTCGTAATAATCTATCATACATATTCCAATTGCATCAAAATAGATAATTTATAAACTGTGCACATGTGTTTTCCACAGCCCCGTTTAAACTTTGACATTCTAATAATAAAAAAAAACTTGAAGGGACCATCCCGATTTTAAAAGAGTCTCAGAAAAAAAATTCTGTACGTCTGAAAAGTAAGCGCTAAAATATAGAAGAATGATTTATTTACCATGTCTCAAAATTTCAGCTCAAATTATTGAGTTGTTTTGCCGTGAACGTTAAAAACTCTTATTCGGGTACGTAAACCTTCTAAGATTTCGGGTCAATTTTTTTTCGTTATGTGACCCGGTAATCGATTGCCTTTCGTATATATGTCTATACAGTGCATGGCCCACAGGCTAACTTTCACCTACACGATTAGTCTTGTATTATCCAGACACTGCTTAGTACAGATTGGAACATTGGTGAAGACTGACAGGTTTAAATTGTTTGAAAACGTATCACGTATATTGAGTTAGTTGCTCGGCCCTAAAGTTGAGGATTTGAAGGGCTTTTAACACCAAATTAAACCATTTTATTCTACAAAATATAAATGGGATTGGCCCTTTAACGTAGATAAATCGAGTCATTGTAATAATCTAATACAAATATTCCAATTGTATCAAATTACATAATTTATAAACTGCATGTGTTTAGAGCTACAATTTAGAGCTGTAAATTAAAATCTATTATATTAACTGTCTCCGTTATTCTATTTTTACTCGGAAATCCATAAATGTACCCCCACGCAATCTGAAAAATAGTTCTTTATTGCAAATAAATCTTGATTACTTCCTCTTCTTTTTATAAGCTGTCTTGTTTATCTGCTCCAACTAAACCTGTAAATGGCATCTCAATCACTCGAAAGGAGAATTCTGTTTACTTTAAACTATTCAGTACAGGAGTCTGGTGATGCCCAGGGGGGTTGGATGGCCGAATGGCTAGCTAGACAGAGAGAGAAATGGGGTTTAACGTCCACTCGACACAAACTATTTTAATAATTCGCTTGCGTGTAGGGGTCTTTAGCATTGGGAGGAAACCGGAGGACCCGGAGAAATGACGGACCTCATGATGCAACGCACGCACGCTTACCATTCTGCCATCCATACCCCAAATTTCTAGTTAAACCATATGTTAGTCCCAAAATTACCTAATGTGTATCGAGTGGACATTAAATCCCATTTCTTTCTTTCTCATTGCCTGGGGCTAACTCCCAGATTGTGCTTGTGCCTCCCCCCCCCAGACTCGAGTATATTGCACAATAATTTTGCTATGATATATTCAAATTCCAACTGCCAAGGAAATTTTTATGTACAAGTCATCAGGGATCCTTGCGTTGCCCTCTGTCCTGCTTCACCAACAACGGAAAACCACGTCAAAAAATCCTGATGAACTTTCTCGGCCAACACCGAAAGCAAACCTGTGACCTCTGGACTAGCAAGCTGGCATCTTGCTGACTTAGCCATTGTTGCCCCAGCTCTGGTACATGTATATAGAAATGGAAATGGGGGGGGGGGTAGAGTGTCACTAGCGGGTGGTCGTGATTTCAATCTCTGGTGTGAACGTGTGTGGCTTGCAGTGGAGTTTAACATAAAATAAAACCAAGTACGAACAATCCAAACCATTAGACAAAATTCGAAGTCCTAAAAATGGTATAGGCAAAAATGTGTAAAATACTACTGTTCTGCACCTAACCTGGTTTAATTAAAGACGGGCATACGCCATACATTGTGCTATGAGGGAAATTTTTGCCCGGGGAGCAACTGAATTCCAACTGCCAAGGGATCTTTTACATGCACGCCAATGTGTACAGGGGACCTTGGTTTATCATGCCATCTGAACAACTAAGCAGCAGTCCTTGTCAGGTCCTCCATCTGCATCACTGACAAGGGGAAATTATGCTGGAAAATCAAGATGAAGTTTTTGGCCAATGCAGGGATCAAACACCTGAACTACAGGCTAGTAAGCCAGAACCTTACCCAATTAGCCACTGGATCCCGGCTTGCAGTTAGGAGGGACCTCTTAACCTCACAGATTTACTCTGTGTACTCCAGTTTCCTCCCACAGCAAAGACCCCTGAACTGGAAAATCCCCAACTAAATATATTGAAATGGAGTTTAACTACCTATTTTTCTGCACAAATGGGATAATGAAGACGGAAAAAAATCCCCAATTAAAAATATCATTTAGAAATGCCAGCATTCTTCCGATAACTAACATAAACATTAACAATTCCACTACATTAAGAAGAGCTGACAGTTCTGAAATTCTTGAAGATAAAAGGAGAAAGTCGAGTTTCTTTAATTATCTATATCTCATTATCATCATTGCTCTCGCTGCCATTTTTACAAATTCTGACAACTTATGACCATTACCTATAATTCTGGTCGTTACCCATAATTGTATTAATTGTTTAGCTTGGCCAACAGCCAATTTCCAACAGGAGTTCGATGACCTCAACAACTAAAGCCACACACGTTTTTTTTTTGCTGTTTCGTACAAGCTATGTTTTTTTTTTATGGTTTCAGACAATCGGTTATAAACTAGAAAATTTGAAATGGAAAGGGGTTTAATGTCTTACTGTGCCACTCCAACTGTGCTAATGAAGACAGGCATGCATACGCCATAATCCAGTGTGCTGTGAAAGAAATTTTGCAAGGACAGTGGCAGTATAGCCTACTCTTACATATAAAATTCAAACTGGCCAGGATGACAGGACCTCAGTTTTTCTTCTCATCCTAGCATCTATGCGCTGTCCTTTGCCAGTAGTTTTGTGGTTTCAGACAGTGATTATATTCCATATATGCCCTTCGGGCATCTCGGATTTATATTGCATATTACTTATTACTCTCGCTGACCATGCACTCTCGCTCAAACTTAAAAGACTAAAAATAGCTCACCGCATTGGTGTGTTATGCACCTGATGACACGTGACCACGCCCTATATATACGATCACTACACTTCCCATAATGTCTTTTTCTTATTTGATCGAGGCCGTGCACTCCGTGTACACGTATGTGGTAACGTAGTTATCAATTAATTTATATTATTTGTTATTTCGATTGTTTTTCATCGACAGGTAGAAACGATCGCTGATCATTCACCTGTTTGTTGATAGTTTTACTTTAGTATTACTAGTACATAGTCGCGGTCATCACGCTGTGTTGACTTTTTCTCGTTCTTTATCATAAAGAATGGAGGAAAGCGATTTCGAGGGGTTCTGCGAGGCAGACCTAATAAATGACGACAATGTTGGTGCGAACGTGGATATATTAGATTTAAATGCCGGTAACACGGCTTTTTTAGATCGAGATCGTATCCATGTCCAACAGGACAATCGAGTACAAACCGGATGTTTTGAACAGCCTGACGATGTCGGCCAGTCTTCCGGGATCAGTAATATTACACCGGTAAGTAAGATTGAGAATAATAATAAAAGGAAATCCTCCGCAAAGGTCTCAAAAAAGGCCTGCAAATCTCGTAAACGAGAATCGAACAATAATAATGTAATTGGTGATGTTTCATTTCAATCACCACTGATATCTTTATATCCAGATCCAGTTGCCATAGGTCAACATAATAAAGTTATTGATAACAATTATAATGGCAATGCCAACAGTAACATTAATAAGGAAGGTTACCCCACTACTAGTAGTGGTAATAAATATTTTAATAGGGCCAATAAAAAGTCTGCAACCAATAATGTCGTTACGACAAAACAAGCCGTTACGGCCACTGCTATAGACTCTAGTGGTACAAATCCTAGTACCAGTAATAATAATTTAAATTACAGTACCGGTAACAATAGTAACAATACTAGGTCAAATCCTAATAATTATGCTCAAGAATTTAATAACATACATTATTCTTCAAGCCATCCAAATGATACTATTTTAATTAATAAAAATGAATTTGAGTCCCTTCAGAGTCAAATCTCTGCTATGTCAAATTATCTGGGTATCGGTAATAACCCGTCTTTTCATCAGTCTCCTGATGATTTTGCTAATCAATCTAGGTCAGCTAATAAGCCCATTTCACAGGGGTATAGCGATATACCTGTATATCAGGATGATCGTGATTTAAATAGGAATATTGTGGGTAATAATGAACCCGTATTGGATATAGTAGATCCTCAAAGTCTTTATGATGAGTTTATGGAGGAAACCCAAGAACCGGAAGTTGACATCCCAAAAATTTTTCAGGGAGATGATATTTTTGACGATCCTGTGAGTGAATCAGTTTTAAGCTTGATTACTCAAGCCACAAATAAAAAAGTGGAGGTAGAAAAACTTATTTCTAAATACCCTCTGCCAGTTAACTGTAAAAGATTGTTGCCACCCTTGGTGGATCAAGACATTTGGCATGTCCTGCCCAAAGCGGCTCAGTCACAGGACTCTTCTATTCAGGAAATACAGAAATTATTAGGTCTGGGTATATCCCCTTTAATAACTTTATTAAATAAGAATATAGATCCTGAGGTTAAGTCATCTATTATTGACTCCGTTATAACATTAGGCAATGTCCATTTAGAGTTGTCTCTTAAACGCAGGATTTTTCTTCGGAAATTTTTGAGTAAAAGGTACCACCCCTTATGCTCTACGAATAGACCTGTCGGGGAAACATTATTCGGCCCTGACTTAGCCAATAGAATCCGAGAGATCGATCAATCGAACAGGATATATAATTCCTTTTCTAATAAGGCACCATTTAGAGGTAATAACAGAAGACCTTTTTTAGGACAAGGCTACAGACGCCAATTTCAGCCCCCCGAGCGTTCCGGCAAAACTTTCAGGGGCCGCCCGTTTTCAAACCGGGGAAGAGCGAGAGGCAGGTTTCCTCGCCAACATTATTAGATGCAGTAAGTAATACTAAATCTTTTTGTGCAGGACAAATTTCAAAGTTTTATAAAAACTGGGCAATTATTACATCAGATCAATGGGTGTTAGATATTATAAAAGGTTATAAGATTGACTTTATTACAACTCCTGTTCAGGTGGCTATTCCAAATAGTCCACCTTTTAATCTTGAACAGATATCTTTAATAGACGAGGAAGTCAATAAAATGATTATTAAGAAAGCTATTGATTATGTGCCAGCATCAGAATATTCTGGTCAATTTATTTCTAATATTTTTTTGGTTTTAAAAAAAACTGGTGACTTTAGACCAGTTATAAATTTAAAGAAATTGAATGAGTTTGTTGTGTATGAACATTTTAAGCAGGAAACACTAGCTATTGCCTTAAAGGCTATCAAACAGAATGATTTTTTAACCTCCATTGATCTGAAAGATGCTTATTTTTCAATTCCTGTTTGTTTCGAACATCGGAAATATCTACGTTTCATATGGAAAGAACAAGTATATGAGTTTAACTGTCTACCTTTTGGTCTATCGTCGGCACCAAGAATTTTTACGAAAACTCTCAAGCCTATTTTTTCTTGTCTCAGAAAACAAGGCATCATTTGTACATATTTTATAGACGATTCATTATTTGCTGCGAGTTCTGTTAAAGAGGGTATTAAGAATACTCAAACAGCTATTAATTTATTGGAAGATTTAGGTTTCTGTGTGAACGAAAAGAAATCATGTTTACAACCATCTAAAGAAATTGTTTTTCTAGGTTTTAAAATTAATACAGAAAGTTATCAAGTTCTGTTGACATCTGAGAAAATCGCCAAATTAAAGAATATGGCAGAGGAAATTTTATTTAGTTCAAATTTGTCAATTCGTATGGTAGCATCATTTATTGGATTATGTTCTTTTAGTAGAACTGCTATTATACTTGCTCCATTTTTTATCCATTATTTGGATAAACAGAAAAATTTATTTTTGTCTAAATGTAATTTTAACTATGATAAGGATATCAGTCTTAATCAAGCTATGATTTCCGAATTAGAATGGTGGAGATCTAAAGTACATATATATAATGGATTTTTTATTCAGCCACCTAATATATCTTGGGTTTTAACAGCTGATGCTTCCCCTGACGGATGGGGTGCCCATATGGGTAATTTCCAAACCAATGGTCGTTGGAGTCTATCAGAGCAAGAAAACCATATAAATTTTTTAGAACTTTTAGCTATATTTTATGCTCTTAAATCAATTTGCAATCATCTTTTTAGTACACATGTATGTATTCAGTCTGACAACACTGTTGCTATTTCTTACATCAATAATCAGGGTGGTTCTATTGATAACCTATTTGAATTATCTAAAGAAATTTGGCTCTGGTCTTCGGAAAGAGGAATCTTTTTGTCAGCCAAACATGTTGCGGGTAAATCCAATGTTTTGGCGGACAGTTTGTCTAGAAATTTTTCTAGTTCCACAGAATGGAAATTAAATGAATATATATTCAATAAGATTTGTAAGCATTTTTTCATACCAGATGTTGATCTGTTTGCCTCAAGGCTTAATAGACAATTTGACAAATATGTTGCTTGGCATCCAGACCCTTTTTGTTTAGCATGTGATGCTTTTTCAATATCTTGGTCAAAATATAAACCATATCTTTTTCCACCTTTCAGCATGATTTCAAGGGTTCTGGCAAAAGTGTCCCAAGACAATGTACAGCAAGCAATCATAATTATTCCAGGATGGTCAACTCAGGTGTGGTATCCAATTTTACTATCAATGCTCATAGCCGACCCAGTTCGGTTACCTGCCCGCAAGGACCTCTTACGGTTGAGTCACAATGGAATGTTGCATCCCCTTCGAGGGAAGAGCCTATATTTAACAGGATGCAGGATATCCGGCAATCCTTCTCTAATAGAGGAATATCAAAGCAATCTGCAGATATCATCCTTAATTCATGGCGACCATCCACCAACAAACAGTATGGGTTGGCCTGGAGAAGATGGAATTTTTGGTGTTGTAAACAACAAATTAATCCATTGGATCCATCTGTAGAAATTTTTATAAATTTTTTGGGAGATATGTCTAAACATTTTTCTTATAGTGTTATCAATATTATTAGATCTTCCATAATTCAAACACTTGTAGCCTTGGGCAATTCTGCAATTAAAGACCAGCCGTTGGTTGGTAGGTTCATGAAGGGATTATATGACAATAATCCACCTAAGCCTAGATATCTGTTTACTTGGGATGCGTCTATATTAGTAAAATACTTGGGTACGTTGTATCCATTGCAAGACTTGTCTTTACGGGTTTTGACATTTAAAACAGTCAGGTTACTGGCTTTAGCTACAGCTCAGAGATGTCAGACTTTAACAGCCTTCTGTTTAGATGCCCTTTATGATTCAGGTTCTGTTATTACCCTGGGAGTGAATAAGGTTTTAAAAACTTCTCGTCCCTCAACACCATTATTTATGGTTAAGATTCCAAATTTTAGGGATGTTAAAATATGTCCTTGTTTTACCTTGAGACATTATATTCATACAACAGCAGAATGCCGTAAATCTAAGCAGATTTTTATATCCTTCCATACCAAGAAGGCTGTAGCCCCAGGAACTATTGCCAGATGGCTA
Source organism: Patella pellucida (assembly GCA_917208275.1). NCBI lineage: Eukaryota > Metazoa > Mollusca > Gastropoda > Patellidae > Patella > Patella pellucida. The sequence continues at coordinate 72,437,028 of OU795040.1, forward strand.
AAAGAATTGTTAAAACTAGCAGGAATTGATACTTCCGTTTTTAAAGCCCATTCTATTAGAGGGGCATCAACTTCTTCTGCATTTAATGCAGGTTGTTCTATTTCAGATATTCTGAAGGCCGCAGACTGGAAGTCTACAGACACTTTTGCTAAATTTTACCACCGGGATGTTGGTAGTTCAAGTTTTTCTTCATGTGTTTTGGGAAATAAATAATAATTTGATTATTAAATTGTTAGTTGTTTTTTCCTTGTTGACAACCCTTTAAATTATGCAATATAAATCCAAGATGCCCGAAGGGCATATATGGAATATAATCCCACTCTCATCCAAGCGCCCGAAGGGCGCAGCCCGAAGGGCGTGATGGATGAGAAGGATTATATGAATATATAGCCCGAGGGCTCGAGGATTTATCTTCCCACCCTTGAGCCCTCCCTGTGCTATATTTAGGTTGTCAACAAATCTTTGAAAGGACATTATGGGAAGTGTAGTGATCGTTTATATAGGGCGTGGTCACGTGTCATCAGGTGCATAACACACCAATGCGGTGAGCTATTTTTAGTCTTTTAAGTTTGAGCGAGAGTGCATGGTCAGCGAGAGTAATAAGTAATATGCAATATAAATCCTCGAGCCCTCGGGCTATATATTCATATAATCCTTCTCATCCATCACGCCCTTCGGGCGCTTGGATGAGAGTGGGATTCTCCACTAGAAAATACCTGGTTTGACTTACGACATGGTCGGAGAAAAAGGAAGAGAGAGATTGGAGAAATAGGGATAAAAATCCACTTGACACAAACTAGATCCTCTCGGGACTAACATATGGTTTAATATTATTTCTATAATTTGCTTGCGTGTAAGGGTCTTTATGGGAGAATACAGGAGGACCCGGAGAAAACCCACGAGGTTAGATAGGCGACCCTACTTCTTGCCACGTACAAACGGTTATTCGAAACAACGCCGTCTGACTCAATGACCGGGTTTATGATACAGCGCAGATGCTAACCATTCGGCCATCCCCCCCCCCCCATGTAACCATAGACTTAAAGATTAACAGACAGTGGAAACAAATGGGGTAACCATCCACTCAACACAAACTAGACCATTTTGAGACTGAAAAAGTTTCAATTTTCTTACAATAATTTGTTATCGTCTTCAGCAGAGGAAGGAAATCATAGGCCCCTGAGAAAATCCACAAGGTTGGGCAAGCGACTAAAATTACCATACATTGACTAAGGTACTGTGTTTTTGAGATGTTAAACCCACGTTCCATTCAGTCATTCAGCTCCGATTGAAAAACCAAGATATTCTGTGTTATCTGTGTACATAAGAGCATCTTATTTAAGATGAAGAACACATCAAAAGTCTATTTTTTGATTTGCACACCCACAATTAGTGGAGACAAGTAGAATGTTGAAACCCATTTCATTTCTCTCATATGGCGTTTATTCGGTTTATTCGTCAAGCTGATGCAGACAAATAGGATGTTATCAAACCCATTTTAACTTATCTGTTTGGCTTGTTTGGCTTGTTGAAAATTTAGTGAACAAAACGACTTAAACATGTTTCAAACACTTCTGAGAACATTTAACCGATTACCCTACAACTATCTGGAGCATCTTGACACATTTTAAAAACCAATTCAAGTACCACAGACTTAATGTGTATCCATATTTAGCCACCTTTCTCCTTTTGTGAATCGTTTGGAGAAGACATTTCTATTCAAGTCCAAAAGGCTATTTCTTGTGTGTCACATTAAAAAAACATTGTTAACCAGAGAGAGAGAGAGAGAGAGAGAGAGAGAGAGAGAGAGGAAAAAGAGAGAAAAGAGAGAATCTTTATTTTTTTGCATTTTTTTCTAAACATCGGATATTTTTTCAACCACTTCCAGTTTTTAGATCATTGTCGGGATAGTTTTAACAAGTTGTTTGGTTACCTAACCTTCTGTAAAAGATGTTTCAGAAAAATCCATTTAATAGTTTTCGTAAAAATGAAAAAGAATTTCAATAATTCAACGATTGTTCAACTCTTTTCAAAGATTGAGGCCATTTTTGGACCATTTATATTTTTTCAAGGCTTTTAAATTAGATTTACACCATAGACCACCGATAGGACTGATTAAGAAAAGTTTAGAAAAAATCGTAGTAGTTGTTGTCGAGATACAGCGTCCAAAAATGCTCCAAATACGAAAATACTTGATTTTCATGGTGCCATATTTTGCTTCCTGTTCATGGTATTTGTAAGAATTGGGTATCCAATCACCGTTCTACCAAATGGTACCTTAAATTGTTCAATCCGTTGATATTCGACAGAGAAATTGTGTTTTCCCCCAAAACACCCATTTTTTTTTTTTTTTTTTACTCAAAATATTGCATATTATTTTGACGACATCAGGTTTACGGATTGTTGTTGAAATTGCTTTATTCGATGGGGCCGTAAAACGAAACCTAAGCTTACAAAATGGGCCGAAAGTTTGAAAAAATTCGAAAAATAAAGGGCGATAACTCTAAATTGAACTTATATTACTGGAACCGGATTTTGAAATTTTGAAAAATAACAAAAAATGTCTCTTAAGCCACATATTTTCATTTTTCGAACGCTAGAAGTCAGCAATGAAGTTTCAAAAATTTCTAAATTTCAACTGCTATCACCTGAGAAAAAATTCAGGGTTTCCGAAAATGTCATTTGTACGAAAATAGGTATAGAATTGACGAATCTACGGCCGTTGTTTAATTTTTTGTCACCTCACAAAATTCGGCCACTTTCGGTCGAGGCAGAAGTTGCAAATATAGTTTATGAAGTAGCCACCCCATACTTTACCGATAGAAAATTAGGTCCAAGATCAGTATCTGTTACAGGGACTCAGAAATAGGCTCCCATTAAAAAAAAAAATAATAATTTAGTAAAAACAATAGTCTTTCAGACCAAGACTGAAAGCCTAATAATAATTGTCTTATATAGCGCTACGTTATGTCCAATAGTCATTTGTAAGCGCTGTTCAGCCCATTGTATATTATGTGGAAAGTATCTCTAGAATATATTTATGATCACACCACTAGTACAAATTATTAAATATATAAGTTTTTAAAACAGATTTAAATTCTGTAAATGTAGATAGTTCCTGCCTTATTTGTGGAAGATCATTCCAGAGAGTAGCACCATTAACCGGGAAAGAATATTTTCCACATGGTTTATTGTATTTCAGAACAGATAGTAATGAGTTATCGTTGGAGGATCTGAGGTTGGGGCATATTTGTACATCACTATACAGTGTAAACATCTGTCGGGCCAAGGAGGAACAACCCTGGAAATTCAGATCGACTTTTTCAGCTATCGCAGGGACCTCTAGTTTAGCAAACCAATGTTCTACTCACTGAGCCACCATTGCTACCTAAACAGCTCACAATTGATATTTGAGAGTGTGAAATATAATTGTTTTTAAAAATCAATTACTCCTATTTTTGGTTTATTTTTACGATATGTGAAAGATTATTCTCTTTAAAAATCAATTACTCCTCTTTTTTTTTCACAATAAGACAGAAAAAAGGACATAATTGATTGACTGCATTTATTGACTGAAACGATAATAAATTGTCAAGTATTTTGATACCATTTTATTTCACTTCTGCTTAATTAAATATATCAATCACTTTCATCAAAATATTATTACACTGAAGAAATGAAATTAAATAGCTTTGAACGATTTTTCTGTTTGAACTAAACGGACTTATGCAAATTGCACATGAGCATATGCCATACACTGTGCTATGTGGGAAATTTTGCGTGTTTTATTTCAATAATTATCTTGCATGTAGGGGTCTTTAACAGTGGGAGGCAACCAGAGAATGCACTGACCATTCGTCCATCCAGCCCCTACCTTGTGTCCTAACAAAATTCGATTAATCAATGCTTAACCAGTTCTCCAAAAGCATCTAATTACAATCAGCAAGATAGATAAACAGAAGGTGGATCCGGTTTGTGTAAAACAATGTGCAAGAAAGCTGAAGAACTGTAAAAAACTTAATTACCAGATAAAGCCCTTTGGTATATGTAATGCACCCACACCTTTCCAATATTTAATACAATCTCATAGTAATAAAAACTGCACCTGGTTTAATATGTCAGCCATGTTTGTCTTACATAGAATACTCAAAATAAAAACTGCACCTGGTTTAATATGTCAACAATGTTTGTCTTACATAGAATACTCAAAATAGTAAGTCCAGGAGGACTGCACTATACGCAAAACAAAAACGTGAGAGAGAGAGATGCAACATACAATGACAGACCTTATGATGCAACACACACGCATTAGCTATTCAGCCACCCCATTTCTCTCTCTCTCTCTCTCTGTTTTCTTTTCTGTCCTTTTTGAACGGCTAGATGCTTCATCCATGCCAGGCACCACTCTCTCTTCCAATTGGCCCAACCATGACATAAGTCACCCATAAAGATAGCCTACACTTTTCTAGGAGCTAAATTTGCCTATTGCAGGTATTTCTTTAGACATTTATTAACATGACTGCAAGACCATAATCAACTTTCAATACCATCGGATGCTTGAGATTTGAACTAGATCAGCCATTAATGATTTAATTTCAAAATGGAGAATCGTGGCTAAGATTCAAATATACGAGCCCATGTTTACGATAATAAACCATCAATGTACACATCTTGTCAAAACTACAAACAGTTTAGAATAAAGTAATTTGATTGAAATTTTCAATATGTACATGTAATATCTATTTTCGAACTATTATAGTACGAACGGTCAACTCTTTATCTAAATCTTACATAATATATCATATGGTGGAGAGAGACAGAGAGGGATGGGGTTTAACATCCACTCAACACAGCTAGGTCACCTTGGGACTAACATATGGTCTAATTTTATCTCAATAATTTGCTTGCATGTAGGGGTCTTTAGCAGTGGGAGGAAACGGTGCCTGGAGGAAACCCACGAGGTTGAGAAGGCGCCCTTACTCCATGCCACATACGCTCACACTAGGGCTCGAAACCACAGCCCCAAGCCAGAGGTGACCGGCCAGCTAGAGGTTGACCACTAGGCCATCACAACCCCCCCATTAATAGAATAAAGCAAGACATAAAATCGATGGATATTATCAAAGTCATTTACAGATGAAAGAATTTCTACAATATTTATATGACCGAGATTCGTGTCAAACAATAAATGATTTTCAGGACACTAATCCAGCTTCGATTATTTTTTGATTGAACTCACTTTGAATATACATGTTAATTGATTTTGAGCATGTAATCGATTTTACAAAACCAAGAAATGAAGGCAGTATGACAATAAAATTTACACTAAGCAAACAATAAAAGGGCAGGAAGTATGACAATAATATTTACACTAAGCAGACAATAGTAGGGCAGTATGACAATAATATTTACACTTAGCAAACAATAGTAGGTCAATCTGACAAATAATTTGGACTAATAATTACAAAAATCAACTTTGCAACATATTAATAAAATAATTAAGTTGTTACTAAAAATCAAACCATTAAGTTGTTAATAAAATAAAACCATTAATTTGTTAATAAAAACCATTAACTTGTTAATAATATATATATATTTTTTTAAAAACCTCATTAACTTGTTAATAAAAAGCCTAATTAACTTGTTAATAACAAAACATATCATTAACTTGTTAATAATTTTAAAAAAGCATTAACTTGTTCATAAAAAAATCATTTGCTTTCTTATTAAAAACATTTGTTAATGGAATCATTAACTTGTTCATTAAAAAGCCTAATTAACTTGTTATAAATAAATAAAATATCATTAACTCGTTAATAAAAAAAAATACATCATTAACTTGTTATTAAAAAAATATATCATTAACTTGTTAATAAAAAAATCATTTGCCTGTTAATGGAATCATTAACTTGTTAATAAAAAAAACCTATTTAACTTGTTAATACACTCATTAACTTGTTAATACACTCATTAACTTGTTAATACACTCATTAACTTGTTAATACACTCATTAACTTGTTAATACACCCGTTAACTTGTTGATACACTCATTAACTTGTTGATACACTCATTAACTTGTTAATACACTCATTAACTTGTTAATACACTCATTAACTTGTTAACACCATCATTAACTTGTTAATACACTCATTAACTTGTTAATACACTCATTAACTCGTTAATACACTCATTAACTTGTTGATACACTCATTAACTTGTTAATACACTCATTAACTTGTTAATAACTTGTTAATACACTCATTAACTTGTTGATACACTCATTAACTTGTTAACACCATCATTAACTTGTTAACACCATCATTAACTTGTTAATACACTCATTAACTTGTTAACACCATCATTAACTTGTTAATACACTCATTAACTTGTTAACACCATCATTAACTTGTTAATACACTCATTAACTTGTTAACACCATCATTAACTTGTTAATACACTCATTAACTTGTTAATACACTCATTAACTTGTTAATACAATCATAAACTGTTAATACAATCATTAACTTGTTAATACACTCATTAACTTGTTAATACAATCATTAACTTGTTAATACAATCATTAACTTGTTATAACTTGTTAATACAATCATTAACTAGATAATAAAATCATTAACTTGTTAATGAAATCATTAACTTGTTAATGAAATCATTAACTTGTTAATGAAATCAATGACAATAGACAGAGCCCATGAAAGAGCCTTCTGTGACAAGCAGCTATTCGTTTATTTTTTGCAATTACCAAGATCATGTTGAACTGGATTCATTTTCTAGCACACTTGGAAGTGAACTCATTTTTCGAACACACTTGGAAGTGAACTCATTTTCGATGCCTAAAATTGCCAGGCCAGCCAGTACTATTTCTCTGGTAGCATTCTACAGGCCCAGACTATGCTCCAATTACCTGCCAAGGCCCAGATGCCCTGGCAGTAAAGAGAGCCTCAAAGTAAACGAGGATGGGATAGAGCCCCACAGCGCTGATGCCTGGGCAGGTGGCTTTTAAGCTAAACTGAAATCATATTTGGATAATGCCTCCAGTGTCTGTGAACCGCGTTTGTAGAATAACATACAATTGGAGATACAGAGTTCTCAAACATTAGCGGCGTTAAATTCTAATTCAAACTGAAAACTTATTGGTTGTTACTTATTATCAGGATTAGTTATATTTAATTGACCCCGTATAATGCCTGTCTACTACATCGTTAACACTGTTCATCACGAGCATTTTGCATACCGATAATCCATAGGCTAATCACGGTATTTTACCAAGATTTCGCCTAATAGTTTGGATGCAGCTATAGCAGGTGTGGTGCGCCAGGCAGGGTAAACTTACTCTTCCAGACACCTGTTACCACTGTTGTGTATTTTGTACACGGTGAACACTCCATATGCTGGTTACACTATTTTGCCTGATTGCATTATTTTGCCTTTACCGTTTTGTTAGGACGAATTTGTCTAATGGGTTGGATTGTTCGTACTTGGTTTTATTTTATTATCAAGATTAGTTATTATCTTCCATGCACTTAGAGCATGCAATATGAATGGAGTACGTGCAATCATAAATGTATACAAATTATTACCACAATTCACAGAGACCCCAAAAAACACATTTAGGAGCATTACAACAATTGATTGTCGGATTTTATAGATGAGCAAAGAAACCGTGGCGGATACAGATCAATCAGAACAATAGAAGCAGCGCTAGTACAGTAGTCTTACTCTTAACTTACTGACTGACGCAGTGTGAAAATACTACAAACAATACATAAGGACCGTTATGAATATTTCACAGAGCAAATTATCAATAATATGAAGTCACTGTGACCCACTGCTCTGTTAATAACCAGACAACAATAGAAATCAATGACAACTATATTATATTTATTTTTACTACCCAAATGACACGAAATGGGGTTCAACGTCCTACCTTTCTGCACCGACTGGGAAAATGATGACAGATGTACATATTACAGTTTGCTATGGGGGAAATTTAACCGAGACAGTCATGCCCTGACCTACTCTTATTTTTCATTCCAGCTGTCAAGTACACAGGACCTCTATTTTTGTCCCATCCAAACAACTAGACACTGTCCTTGTCACAGGATCTTCTATGTGTAGTTCATTAGCTGGCTGGTTCAGAAATAGAAAATAAGAATATGAAATGAAATGGGATTTAATGCCTACTCTGTTCTGCTCCAAAATAGGACTCTAAACTCATTTCCTATATATAATTCAAGCAGGGAGAGAGGGGCAGAGGGATATAGAGAGACAGAGACTATTTAACTATTAATTCAGAATAAGCATTCACAAGACAAATATGGCTGACTTTTAATATTATCAGCATGTCTGTCATTGATTTTAATATGTTAATATTTAGATTTGAAGTGATTTCTTTCAGCAAGAATGGTCTTGAGTGGACTGTTATAATCCTTGTGTGCCAACAGGATTATCAAGAGATAGTCAGAGAGAGAGAAATGGGGTTTAACAACCACTTGACACAAACTAGGTCATTTTGGGACTAACACATGTTTAATTTTGTTTCAATAATTTGCTTGTGTGTAGAGAGAGAGAGAGGGAGTGAGAGAGAAATGGAGTGTAACATCCACTCGACACAACCTAGGTCATTTTGGGACTAACATATGGTTTAATTTTATCTCAATAATTTGCTGGCGCGTAGGGTTCTAAAGCAGTGGAAGGAAACCGGAGCACCTGGAGAAAACCCACAAGGCTGGACAGGCAACCCTACTCCTTGCAACGTACAACTGCTGATTCTAAACCCAGTCAGTTGGTTGACTCAATGACAGGCGTTATAATACAGCCCGCGCAGGCTAACCATTCAGCCATCGCCCCAACCCCCCAGGCGCTATATAGGCATCTTCATATGAAACATTTGATGTAAAATATAATAATAATCGTGTCATTTTACAAGGGTAGCAAATTAGGCCTGAGGCCTTTTCCAATTTGGCCCTTGGCACAGATCGTGCGAATGATTTCGATCATTACTGCAGGAAGAAACCGAAGAACTCAGGGGAAACCTGCCTGATCGGACGGGAGACTGAATATCCCTCTCACTTACAACGATAAAGTTCTTGCCCTGAGCTGGGATTGAACCCTCGTTGCATTGGTGAGAAGCCACTTCTCTATCGCCACGGCTATCATTTGTTATTGATCATTCAATACCAATTAAATGAAGCTCTAGCTGTTTGGCTTGTATAGGTGTCAATAATGTATATGAATAATTAAACATTTATCTATACATAGAATACATATGATTGTAACACCAATATACACCTATGAATGAATGAAATGGGGTTTAACGTCCTACGCTTAAGCACCGTACCTGGGCTAATTGAAGACGGGCATACGCCACAGTGTGCAACGAGGGAAATTTTGCCCGGGCAGCGGCGCTACGGCCTACTCTTATATCGAATTCAAACTGCCAAGGGATCTTTTACGTGCACTCCAATTTGTACACGGGACCTCGGTTTTCGTCCCATCCGAACGACTAGGCAGCTGTCCTTGTCAGGCCCTCCTTCTGCATCACTGACAAGGGGAAATCACGCCGGAAAATCGAGATGAACTTTCTCGGCCAATGCAGGGATCGAACACTCAACCTCCAGGCTAGCGAACCAGCGCCTTATCCACTTAGCCACCGTGATCCCCTTATTACTATGAATGACAGATCATTATAATTAATTGACATATTTTTAATTTTTTATGTATTTATCTATCCTATAACCATATAAATGTAAAAAAAAAGCATCCATTTAAAACAATCAACCACTTTTATTTCTTTCTGATATACATCAAATCAAAAGTTATTCAGCAATCTTAAGATGTTTTTAAAAAAAAAGAGAGAGAGAGTGTGCACACATGGGTGGTTATTTTAACCTTCCAAGGGAGAGAGAGACAGTGTGTGTAGGTACATGGGTGGCTATTTTAACAGTCCAAGGGAAAGAGAGAGAAAAAGGAGAGAGAGAAGAGAGAGGAGAGAGATCAAAGTCGGTGGTTATTCAAACCATCGAGAGAGAGAGAGAGAGAGAGACAGAGAGAGGGATCAAAGGGGAAAACTTGGTGGAGATGTTCACCAGCAGAATATCTTGACATTGATCAATGAATAACATTTTCAGCTAGGTTAAGCAAAATATTTAACTCAGTCATTTGTCTATGTCATTGAAATGGTGAATTCTATTGGTTTTTCTTAAATATTTTGAACATAGCACCTTTGTTTTAAAATCTTGTTAGAACTTTATAGGCTGGTTGCTGCAATTTTTAATCTATCTTGTTGAAAAGGAAAATTCTATTCATATTCAACAAGTTTGATATCCATAGGGGTTTATAGCAGTGGGAGGGAACCTTACTCTACCCTTCTTGGCTCAATGACAGAACTTCTGATCCATGACAACCCCCCAAGTAATAATGTGTGTAAGCTATTACAACAATTCAGGTACTCAACCTCGTGGGTTTCTTCCTGGCCTACCTGGCACGCCTTTTTCCTCCCACTGCTAAAGACCCCTACACACAAGCGAATTAATGAAATAAAATTAAACTATGTGTTAGTCCCGAAATGACCGGGTTGTGTTAAGTATAGAGTGGACATTAATCTCTCCTTCTCTCTCTCTCTCCTTCTGTATTTCATGTTTAGTTTCAAACCATCAGTTGGCAAATTGTTGTGCAGTTTAAATTAGAATGAATGAATGAAATGGGGTTTAACGTTCTACGCTTAAGCACCGTACCTGGGCTAATTGAAGACGGGCATACGCCACAGTGTGCAATGAGGGAAATTTTGCCCGGGCAGCGGCGCTACGGCCTACTCTTATATCGAATTCCAACTGCCAAGGGATCTTTTACGTGCACTCCAATTTGTACACGGGACCTCGGTTTTTCGTCCCATCCGAACGACTAGGCAGCTGTCCTTGTCAGGCCCTCCTTCTGCATCACTGACAAGGGGAAATCACGCCGGAAAATCGAGATGAACTTTCTCGGCCAATGCAGGGATCGAACAATCAACCTCCAGGCTAGCGAACCAGCGCCTTATCCACTTAGCCACCGTGATCCCCGTTTAAATTAGATAATGAGGGTTTGGTTTATAACTGTATAGTTTTTAGAGCAGCGTTGAGTGCGGTATTTAATTAGTCTGTTAATTACTTAACATCTTTTGAGACACTAAATGATACCCGAGTTGTGGTGTAAAAAATAAGAAAATTTGTATTACGTTTTACCATCCTCTTTAAGGATTTATTACTAAATAATATACATACCGGTATATATTGAATTTACTAGCAAATAATAATAATAATAATAATAAGATATTTATATAGTGCCTACATGTAATTGTCCTAAGCGCTTTACAATCATGAGATCCGTTGTCCGACATATGTCAAATTATAAAACATATATACATTTAATTACTGATACGCTTGGATGCATAAATGAGATTCTAAATTGGTTTTAAAATGTCTACGGTCTTGCTTAATATATTGAATTTATTAGCAGATATTCATGTTTGAAATAACCTTGAGATTAAATACATTAGACATTAGTTCTGAAGAGCTCCCAGACAAGCGGAAAGCATTAACAATTTGTAAACAGTGTTGAAATTACTTCATGTCGCCATCCTTTTATGCTTTCCGTAGAGCTAATATTTTTAGATATATATATAGAGAGAATTATTACTATATATATAATTCTATAAAATAGCCTGACGATTTGTTTGATAAAGATGAAAGTACTAGCCAAAATGTTTTTTCTCTAATATTTTAATTTAACTTATATAATTTTGAGATATATATAAAGAGAATTAGTACTATATATATAATTGTTTATGTAAATATGTTGAACTTAATAAAAGATATTCGTGTTTGAAAAAACCTTGAGAATATAACACATGACACAATTATATGGAATACAAGTTACTTGAAGAGTTTGGGGATCACGGTGGCTAAGTGGATAAGGCGCTGGTTCGCTAGCCTGGAGGTTGAGTGTTCGATCCCTGCATTGGCCGAGAAAGTTCTTCTCGATTTTCCGGCGTGATTTCCCCTTGTCAGTGATGCAGAAGGAGGGCCTGACAAGGACAGCTGCCTAGTCGTTCGGATGGGGACGAAAAACCGAGGTCCCGTGTACAAATTGGAGTGCACGTAAAAGATCCCTTGGCAGTTGGAATTCGATATAAGAGTAGGCCGTAGCGCCGCTGCCCGGGCAAAATTTCCCTCATAGCACACTCTTGGCGTATGCCCGTCTTCAATTGGCCCAGGTTAGGTGCTTAAGCGTAGGACGTTAAACCCCATTTCATTCATTCATTCATTAATTCTGAAGTGCACGCAACCCCTCCCTATATGTTTATATATATTTTATATGCATTTATCTATCGTAAATATATATTGAACTTAATAAAAGATAAATATATTCATAAATCATGTTTGAAATACACATATATATATTGAACTAAATAAAAGACATTCCTGTTCGAAATAACCATGTGATATATATATTGAACTCAATAAAAGACTCCTGTTTAAAATGACCTTGTGATATACACGTATATAATTATATATATTGTTGATAAAACGGCATAATACTAGATACGAACTGAGAAAGACAAAAAATCCAGCACACAAGATTTTTATTTAATATATTTATATATATATTGAATTTACTAAGATATATTCATGAGGTGTTATAACAATCTGTCAGTCAATCCGCTGGAGAGAATGAGGAATATATATATTTAATATATTATTTTATAATCAGTAAGCTTCACTGATATATAGAGAACAATGGGTCTTACTATCCATTACAAGCGATCTGTAAATTGGACGTAAATTACACAAAGTCGCGTCCGTCCGTCGCAATAAACAGAGAGCTCATTACAAAAAGTTAATTGAATATCACATATTTTTTAAATCAATCACAGCAGGTCATTTGTTAGATTTAGATTGGAATGATGACAACAAAATTATTGACCTCTTCTCTCACAGGACGGACAGAAATTGGATTTAACGCCACCTCGATGAACACCTGGTCATTTCAGGACTGACATGTTGTATAATTTTATTTCAATATTTCGCTTGCTCATAAAGGTAGGGGGACTGTACAGCGCTGTGGATGCATACGGCTGGCCCTCGGATCCATTCACTTGATTTGATAATTGTATATTTTTGCAATGTCTATTTTCTGTTTTGTCCGCAGGTTAATCCTGTTACCTTGTAGATTTTTGTTTTGCGTGTAGTGCGGTCCTCCTGCACTGACTAGTAGAGAGAGAAAGAGAAATGGGGTTTTCGACACAAACTAGAGCTGGTAAAGGTCTTTAGGATTGGATGTTCTTCAGGAGTAAGGGGAAACCAGAGAATCTGGGGAATATCCACGAGGTTAAGCCACTTATCATGTACCAGCTTGTGAACAAGCGAAATGGGGTTTAACATCCACTCATCACAAACAAGGTCATTTCAAGACTAACATATGGTTCAATTTTATTTCAATAAGCAGTGGGAGGAATTCAGAGAACCCACAGAAAACCCACAAGGTTAGATAGGAGACTCTCCTTTACTCCATGTCACGTACAACCGGGGAATCGAAACCATGCCAGTTGACTCATTGACAGACTTCATCATACAGTGTGCACATTGCGCACGCTAACCATTAAGCCATTATTTATTAACATGACAAGTCCATAATCAACGCTCTAGAACATAGGATAGCTCTAATTTTAAGTAGATTAAAACGATTCAGCCATTTAATGATTCAATTCAAAAATGGGGAAGCAAGGCTGAGTCTCAAATAACCAATATCATGGTTACGATAATAAACAATCAATGCAAAATATTGTCAAAACTCCAAACAGTGATAACTTGACTCAGAATATCGTAATCTGAACAAAATTTTCAAAATATCCCTTTTGCATTATGAATTTTTAACCCAGTAAAGCAAGAACATCCAGCTCTATATATAAAGCTGTCTAGTCATTCGGATGGTACGGAAAACCGAGGTCCCGTGTACACATTGGCGTGCACATAAAAGATCCCTTGGCAGTTGGAATTCGATATAAGAGAAGGCCAGGACCAGCTGTCTAGCCACAATTTCCCTCATAGCACAATGTATGGCATAATCCCAGGTTAGGAGCAGCCATTAGGACGTTAAACGCCATTTTAATTGTATATGCATGTATGTTTTTTATAATCAAATTTACATTGTAAAGCGCCACAGATCAGTCAGACTCATAGAATTTTCAGCGCTATAGAAAACGATTTTTATTATTATTATTAAATCTTCCATCTTTACATCAGATGGATATTTAGTGTCATTAACCGATGATAAACCCATATATCACATAATTTACTTTGTAGACATTATTAAATCTTTCATCTTTACATCAGGTGAATATTTATTTGTGTCATTAACCTTTGATAAACCCAAATGTCACATAATCTACTTTGTAGACATGTCGCTAAACGATCATCATGTTATCAATAATCATTGACTATTTCAGATAATTGACTTAGTAGAATGTCGCTAAACGATCAGTATGTTTGTTATCAATAATCTTTGACTGTTAACCTGTATTATGTTATATTATATTTATTTAACATGTTTTATCATTTAATCGATAGACGTTAACACGAAGAGCAGAAATATTTATAGACACACTTATTGTTTTAATGCATTCATGCCAATCTATTTACATTCAACAAACCCTATTGGGAGGTTCCTAGTTCTTTAAGCTTTGTTCAATACATTGTCAAGTTTATAATGATGGCAGTGCTGAACTCATTGGTGGACCCATAATATAATAATCGTATTCTATAGCGCTGAACATTTAGTCAGTTTGACTGTTCTATGGCGCTTTACAATGTAGATATGATTTTTTGAAAAAAACAAAACAAAACAAACATACATATATATACAAATAAACAAAAGAAAACAAACGAATAGTTACAATATATACTACAATATATACTACAATATATACTACAATATATACTACAATATACAAATGGAAAGTGAAGTATTTTAATCATTGTTCAAAAGTTTGGGTAAAAAACAGTGTACGCAAAAGCTCTCACCAAATTTTGACTTCTGTACTGGGGATATATATATGGTTATTGGGCCCTTTGCATTCTTCCTCAAAGAATATTTGGAAAAAATCTAGGTGTTAACCAAGTAATTCTCAACCAGATCTTCCAAAGTGCGCCGCAAAATTGTGAATAGCACACCACATATTAACACCCATGCTATACTTCACACAACTCTATCTTATAGATGGAATAGGGTTCGGAACAATTGAAATTGATAAAACTAAAATTTTTAACAGCTCAACAAAGTACTTTTTGATTTTAAATTTGTCTTTCAAGTTTTAACAGGACAACAGAAAATCAAGTTAGTCTGGCCCTTAAGAGGTATATCGATTCTAAAAAAAAGAGGATCACACCACCTATGCCCGATCAATCCATGAAACTCAAATCATGTATGATCAATCCATGGAACTAAATCAATCCATGGAACTCAAATCATGTCTGATCAATCCATGGAACTCAAGTCATGCCCAATCAATGCATGGACACAAATCATCTCTGATCAAACCATGGAATTCAAATCATGCCCGATCAATCCATTGAACTCAAATCATGTCTAATCAATTCATGGAACTCAAATCATGTCTGATCAATCCATGGAACTCAAGTCATGCCCAATCAAACCATGGAATTCAAATCATGCCTGATCAAACCATGTAATTCAAATCATGCCCGATCAATCCATTGAACTCAAATCATGTCTAATCAATTCATGGAACTCAAATCATGTCTGATCAATCCATGGAACTCAAATCATGTCTGATCAATCCATGGAACTCAAATCATATTCTATCAATCCATGGAACTCAAATCATATTCTATCAATCCATGGAACTCAAATCATGTCCGATCAATCCATGGAACTCAAATCATGCCCGATCAATCCATGGAACTCAAATCATGTCTGATCAATCCATGGAACTCAAATCATGCTCGATCAATCCATGAAACTCAAATCATGCCCAATAAATCAATGGTACTCAAATCCTGCCCGATCAATCCATGGAACTCAAATCATGCCCAATAAATCTATAGTACTCAAATCCTGCCCGATCAATCCATGGAACTCAAATCATGCCCAATAAATCTATAGAACTCAAATCATGTTCTATCAATCCATGGAACTCAAATCATATTCTATCAATCCATGGAACTCATATATATCATGTCCAATCAATGCATAAAACTCAAAACATGTCCTATTTTTGCATACTGTACAAATATAACATTACAACCATTTACAGCTTGTTTCCGAATATGTCACACATTCTCAAATAAATATATAAAAATCCTAATCCACGGAACTAGAATATATAGAACTCAAATGTTATCCAATCAACATCACAATTGTTCCCAAAAAAACGTTTGAAGTACCCACTTTATAAATTAGAACTCTACCAAAACTGTCAGACACAATTTCTCTAATGTTTCTCAATTTTTTCAACACAGATTAGTCTACCATATTTGCAGGACTGAGGATATCTTCCATAATTGAGCTCATCTAAAAAGACCTGTTTATAAATTGGCTTATCTTTTTAAATCCAATTTATTTTAAAATCCTTTCAGATCCTGCTGTCAAGAAGACTAATGACACAAATGGAAGTGATTTAACATCTTGTGTAAACAATACTTCCGTAATTTTTATTTCTATTTCTATGGTTATGTTGAAATAGTGATTGATCGAGGCAGCGGCTTATAAAACAAATTTCCACCATAAAACGAGAGAGAGAGAAAGATGGAGTTTAACGTCCACTCCACACAAACTAGGTCATTTCAGGACTAATATATGGTTTAATTTTATTCAATAATTCGTTTGCACATAGTGGACTTTAGCAGTGGGAGGAAACCGGAAGATCCGGAGAACAGGCGACCCTACTCCTTGTTAGGTACAACGGATGATTCGAAACCACGGCAGTTGACTCAATAAAAGGCTTAATGATACAGCACGCCATCCAACCGTCCCCGTCACCATATACAGAATGAAGTACAACTGATGATTCGAAACCACGCCAGTTGACTGAATAAAAGGCTTAATGATACAGCACGCCATCCCCCCTCACACACCCACACCCCCCTGTCACCACATACAGAATGAAATAAGATCTGTTTATAACCAGATTAAGAGCGAGGGGAAATATTCAATCTATGTTTGGAGAGAGAGAGAGGGGCGGACAGACAGATGTACTCAAATTTGAACTATATGTTCAGAATGAGGAATTTAACATCAACTCAACACAAACTAGGTCATTTTGGAACTAAACCATTCAATTTCATTTCAATAATTTGCTTGTGCATAGAGGTCGATATATAGCTGTGGGAGGAAACCAGGAGGCATGATGAAAACCACTGGATGAACTTTCTACGACAATCCCGGGTTCGAACCCCGACCTCCAGGCTAGCGAACCAGCTTCTTACCCACTTAGCCATGTAAAAGAACCCTTGACAGTTGGAATTCAATAAAAGAGTAGGCTGAAGGGCCACTGTCCATGCAAGTTCCACATCACACACTGTCTACTCTAAGCCAGTAGGTGCATTTTATTTCATTTTCTTTTCACTAGAAAAAGGCATGACTTATACCTAAAAGAACCAATAATTCTGAAGGGTAGTCTATCTGCACGACCTACTACTACATACTCAGCAGTGTTCCGTTTGATTAGAGCCAATCCCACTACTCACTGCTGGAAAGAGGGGAAATTCATGTTCTAAATTATGATTTGCCAATAGTCTGATTAACTACTAATTGATAGCTGCGTTACAAAGGCATTACCCTTATAACAGGGCGTCAAATTGGACCAAATATGTTTACATAACTTTACGTCAAGTCACCATTTCATTAAGCCCATTTAACCAGTGCATAGCAGAATAATGCAGTAAAAATAATTGCGTGACAAACGAGGCAACCACTTCATGGCTCACGAATTCATTATGCCCAATTAACCAGTGCAGAATAATGCAGTAAAAATAATTGCGTGACAAAACGAGGCTATCAACATTGACATAAAGTAAAGAATACAGAGAGGGATTTATCGGGACATTGCTTCAGGAATATGTACTACTTCTGCTCGACACAGATTGATCATATTACAAAAAACAAACACAACCTTAATATAACGGTAATCAATTATTATATTATTTTATTATTGCTGATCCAATTTTATTGATCTCTTAGTACCCTATAAACCACAAAGTTAAAGGAGTGACCTAGTGCCGATCACTGGGGTCACATACATCAATCATTGACGTAAATCTAAAAGACGAGGACCCATACTTGATTTTTTTAATAACAGACTGAGAGAGAAGATGGATGGAATTCAAAGAATAATCAATCTGCTTTTGAATGTCAAGTGGTGGAACTTGTTTGTTTTGTGTGGTTCTTTTTGGGAAACGACAAACATGCACTTTAAGCGACATATAAGAGTTCATCAAATTGCTGCTACATCCATTTTTAGATTTCGTATCCTTCCTGGGCAATTAAAACCTTGCCTGAAACAAGCTTTATATTATTGTTTTATGTTTGTTTTGTTGTGTTGTTTCTTTGGGGGTTGGATGGCCAAATGTCATAAATTGTTCTCCTAAAAATGTTTTGCTAGTTCGGACAAGTATGCTTGATTAAGTGCCTTATTAAATTGTTTGAAATGAAATAGGTTTTAACATCATAACTTTTATGCACTGGGGGGTTGGATGGCTGAATAGTTAGCATGCGTGTGCTGTATCATAAGGTCTGTCATTGAGTCAACTGGTGTGGTTTCGAATCTGCGGTTGTTTATGACAAGAAGTTGGGTTGGCTGTCCAACATCTTGGGTTTTTTCTGGGTCCTCCGGTTTCTTGCTACTGCCGAAGACCCCTACGCACAAGGGAATTCTTGAAATAAAATTAAACTATGTGTTAGTCCCAGGAAACCAGAGGACCCGTAGAAAACCCATGAGGTTCAGAAGGAGCTATATCTCCATGCCACATACGCTCACCACCAGGGCTCGAAATTACAGCCGCAAGCCAGAGGTGGCCGGCCAGCTAGAGGTCAGAGCGCGGCACTCTAGACCACTAGGCCATCCCAACCCCCCCTTTTATTTTGAAGTCTCAGGGAACCTGCCATTGATTGACATGGGATCTATGCTTTTCGCCACATTCAACCATTTTTCGATTTTGGCCACTACAAGAATGAAAGCTCCAGGAACTTCTTTGACTAACACCTGGATCACTCGGTTAGGAAGAAAACGCCATTACTCACTGAGCCTCGCAAAATTATACAAAAATTCAGATTAAAACAACTTAAATCGGTATTCTATCATATCCTAATGAAAAATACTCCAATTGGCAAACTAATTTATTGATTGTTTGATAGTACCCAGAGGACTTCTCAAGGTCAACACCAGGACATCCTGACCATTGAGTGAACACCATGCTCACTAAGCCTCACAAATATAAACATTAACAAGTTCTGGCCAATACACTGTAGCAATTTCCGCCAATAACATCTCTATTCTATTGGGATGGCCAAGTGGTCTGGAGTGCCGCGCTTCAACCTCTAGCTAGCCGACCACCTCTGGCTTGCGGATGTGATTTCGAGTCCTGGTGGTGAGCGTATGTGGCATGGAGATAGGGGCGCCTTCTCAACCTCGTGGGTTTCCTCCGGGCACTCCGATTTCCTCCCACTGCTAAAGACCCCTACTACCTTCACCCTTTAATAATTATATTTTAATCATATTTTTATACGTGGTAAACCCGGTGTTTTTATTGATTGCTCAGTGAACTTCACCAGTCCATCAGCAGGACGTGATTAATCCTTTATCAATATTTCTGTCTGATAAACAACTGTATTTAGTTTTTATTCATATTGATTCACACAGGTACTTAACAATTTCTGATAATCAGGTGTTGCACTCGATCATCACAGAAGCGATTACTTTTAATAGAAACAAAACAAGTTCGCACAGATCGAGAGACAGACAAACAGAGAGAGGGTTTAAAACAAGTTTGTAGAATAAAGAGAGAGACAGACAGAGAAAGGGGTAAAACAAGTTGGTAGAAGAAAGAGTGAGAAAGAGACAGACAGAGAGAGGGTTTAGAACAAGTTCATATAATAAAGAGTGAGAGAGAGTGAGAGAGAGAGTGAGAGAGTGAGAGAGAGACAGAGAGAGGGTTTAGAATAAGTTCGTAGAATAAAGAGGGAGAGAGAGAGAGACAGACAGAGAGAGGGTTTAAAACAAGTTCGTAGAATAAAGAGGGAGAGAGAGAGACAGAGAGAGGGTTTAAAACATTAAGTTCGTAGAATAAAGAGAGAGAATTAACAGGATGGAGATAATATACCTGCTTTTAATGCTGATGTCAGAATCTAATTCAATGTAGAGAGAGAGAGAGAGAGAGAGAGAGAGAGAGAGAGGTTTAACATCCACTTGACACAAACTAGGTCATTTTGGGACTAGACTAACACATGACTCAATTTTATTTCAATAATTCCCAAAAATCACTATAGCCTCGATAATCATTGTTAATGCTATCACAAGAAATAACAAAGTCACGATTATCCATTTTTGTGTTTAATCATCAACAGAATGTCGAAGTTGAACAACATATCGGATTCGAATCAGACACATAAGATGGTATAGAGAGTCGATTATGATCGTTTCATGTTAATAAATATCTAATCAAAAAAACATTATGGGAGATTTGATAAAGACCTGGCAGTTCTCATTATAATAGTTAACAAGATATTTACCTGAAAAATATATTATGGGAGATTAGATAAAGAGCTGGCAGTTCTCACTATAATAGTTAAAATATGGATAATGTAAAGGTTATTTGCTGAAAATTGCAGTCAATTTGATTCACTCTTGATAATTATTACTAAAGTTGGAAGATAAAAAAACATGGTCTTAATTATCCATTTCATGATTTATTCATGAATGAAAGTTGAGCAGCAAATTTGATCATAATCCAGTAAATATCACAGGTTAGCGATGACATCGAGAGTTGATTAAAGTCTAATTGATAATTTAGATAAGATTTCAGGCCCAAAGAAAGACCTGCAATAGGCAGATTTAGCTCTTGAATAATACATATTAAACTCAATAAATAAAAAAAATCCTCACAAGGCTTTTTTTTTCTTGAATAAAACCCTTTGTAAGTTAAATATAGCTGTAAACCGTTTGAAAAATATTGATTTTGACATCTGGAGATAGTTCAGCTATATTACCGCATACACACTTATAAACACTTGTGTAATCCAAGAAACATGACATTTTCTTTTCAAGCGATTTTAATCCTACTTAATGAAATACATCATGAATTAATTATTTGAAAACTTCCGTAAAGGGCAATCAAAAGCTTTAATTCTGTTAAGCATTTTGTTTTTACTTTGAGTTATTTCTGATCCTTCTTAGGCAAGCCCAAATAAAATAAGATTCAAAGCTACAATTATAGTTTTAAAATTTATTAAAATAAACCCTTAAAATAGATGGTATAAAGAATAATCCTATAATTTACTATTGCGAGCTAAAAAAGTGTTAAAAATATCATTTTCAACTTCAAATTCCAACGTTGGAAAATGGCTGCCCCATGTTGTCAATAGCAAAACAGGTGATGCAATTGTGTTGTTATTTCCTGTGTCATAGATTTTTAAGGGTGGGAAATAATGCCCATGATCGTATAATAGTGAGTTGATAACCTATTGAGAAATTATGATTTGACTTTATTATAAAATATGACATCCTCGCTTTAAGAGGCAAGAACCTATAATCTGTCCACTCTAAACATATATCTGTGTCACCATATGTTGCTCAGCGTTCTCAGATGTCAACAATAAAGCCTAGTAAAGGAGATTATTGGAGAATGTGGTCATAATAATAGACTTATTTTGTGTGCTTGATACAGATAAATGAACTGAAGTGTACTTAGATAGCGTAGGGACAGGAAAACGGAATAAAACATAATAACCCATTTGAAATAAAATCCGGCAGTTAGAGAGGGAGAAATAGGGTTTAACGTCCCTTCAACCCAAACTAGGTCATTCTGGGACTAACATATGGTTTAATTTTATTTCAATAATTTGCTTGCGTGTAGGGGTCTTTAGCAGTGGGTAGAAACCGTGGTCCCGGAGAAAAAAACCAAGTTTGGACCTTACTTCTTGTCACATACAACCGATGATTCTAAACTACGCCTGTTGACTCAATGACAGGCTTTATGATACAGCGTGCCCACGTTAACCATTCAGCCATTCAACCCACTAGATATAAAATTGGATTTTAACGTCCTACTATTCTGCTCCTAACTTGGCTAATGAAGAAGGGCATACATCATACAGTGTGCTATGAGGGAAGTTTAGTCCGTGCAGCAGCACTATGGCCTACTCTTATATTGAATTCCAACTAACATGGAATCTTTTAGGTGCACGAGAATGTGTACACGCGACCTCAGCTTTTCATCATATCTGATCGATAAATCAAGTACATTGACATTAAAGTTCAACTAGGTCCCCTGTCACTCGATATCTTACTGCATAATAACCCATAAAAAAAACAAGTACTCTGGTGATGCAGTTTGGTTAAATACCTTGCTGCAGGAAGACGGAAACCACACATAATAACCCACTAGAAACCAAGGAAATCAGTGTCATGTTTTAACATGGTATCCAGCATGATCCAATACCTTTTTACAAGTACGGCATACCTCTGATTATCCTGCCATCTAAAAAAAATAGGCTATTTCTTTATCCAGTAACTATATCCAAAAGATTTAGAAGAGAGAGAGAGAGAGAGAGAGAGAGAGAGAGAGAAAGAGAGAGAGAGAGAAAGAGAGAGAGAGATGGTTTTAACTTCCAATCAACACAACCCAGGTCATTTTGAGAATAATATATGGCTCAATTTTATTTCAATAATTCGCTTGCACGTAGGGGTTGGAGGAAACCGGAGGACCCAGAGAAAACCCACCTGGTTGGACAGATGACCCTACTCCTTGCCATGTACAACACTGGAATCGAAACCTGGCTAGTTGGACATACACCCACCCACTCCAAACAGACAACAGGGAAAAGATAGTGGAAATTAATAGGAATTTTTCTTTTCAACAAGATAAGTTAATAATTGCAGCAACCAGCCTATAAAGTTCCAACATGATTTTATAACACAGGGCGATATGAGGTGCGATATTCAAAATATTCAAAAAAATCAATAGAATTCACCATTTCAATGACATTGACCACCGACTGAGTTCAATTTAAAATAAAAAAATATATATGGATTATTGTAAGCTCTATTGTGCTTAACCTAGCTGAAAATGTTATTCATTGAACACAGTCAAGATATTAGCCTCAAGACATCTCCACCAAGTTGGAACAGGTTTTGAACTTTCTCTCTCTCTTTCTTTCTATCATGGTTTGAATAACCACCCATGTACCCTCCCCCTCTCTCTCTTTCTCTCTCTCTTTCTTTCTATCTCACGGTTTGAATAACTACCTATGTTCTCTTTCAGTGTCTGTCTCTCACTCTCTCTGTCTGTCTAGCTATCTCTCATGGTTTAAATAACTACACTCTTTCGATTTGACCAAGCTTAAAATACAACAATCATCAAGATCACTGACAATGTTAGGGCTGACAATGTCAGCACACACACTAAGGCTATGTCAGGAACAGTTCTGTTATTGTCTAGTCATTACATGTACAGTATGTCTCACACGAATTTGGTGTTTTTCTATCTTTTTTATTTATTTATACAGGTCGAACACAAAGTTAAAGTGTCACAATACAACTATAGTCATTATTTCTCTACCTGTTTGACACATGACAAATATATATTTGAAAACAAAGATAACTGGGAAATATCTAAATATATCTTCCCACAGAGACACAGAGAGAGAGACAGGGATAGAGAGAAATGGGGTTTAACCTCCACTCAACACAAACTATGTCATTTCAGGACTAACATATGGTTTAATTCTTAATTTTTAACATATCATGGTTTAATTTTTTTCTCATTAATTCGCTTGCACGTAGGAGTCTTTAGCAGTGGGAGGAAACTGGAGAACCCAGAGAAAACCCATGAGTTTGGACAGGCGACCCCACTCCTTGTCGCGTACATAGTGCCAGAAATGTTTAATAATAATAATACTGGTTTTCTATTGTGCTTGTATCCAAAAGTTTGCTCACTGGCGCTGAGCTAGTCTGTCACATTTACGACAGTTTTCCATCATCTGCTCTGAATAGGTGTGTTTTTAGCAAGGATTTGAATGTACATGTGATGGTAGTCTGTTCCACAGTTTAGGAGCAGCAACAGAAAAATTTCTGTCATTACATTTCACGTAATTTGATCTGGGAATTTCCAATTGAATTTTGTTTGAACAATGGATTTCCCTTTGTAATGATTTTATGTGAAGTAGATTCTGGAGGTAGGTAGGAGAGGTGGTGTCCGGCTGTAAACATTTGTAAGTTTATAAGAGTATTTTGTAATTAATGCGTTGATTGATAGGAAGCCAGTTATCTAAATTATAAATAAGACAACGCCAGCCTGTGATATTTACTGAATTAGGATCCAATTTGCTGCTCAACTTTCATTCATGATTTAATCATAAAATGGATAATCAAGACTATGTTTTTTATCATACCCACTTTAGTAATGATGATTGAGGCTAGGCCAAAAATTTAATCGCTAAATTCTTGGTTTATAGTGAATTAATTTGACGGAAATATTCAGCAAATTCTCTTTACATCATCTAATTTTTAACTATTATAGTGAGAATTGCCAGCTCTTTATCTAATCTCCCATAATGTTTCTTTAGGGTAAATATCTTGTTACAGTTTTTAACTATTATAGTGGGAACTGCCAGCTCTTTATCTTATCTCCCATAATGTTTCTTTAATGTAAATATCTAAGGTAAATATCTTGTTAACTATTATAGTGGGAACTGCCAGCTCTTTATCTAATCTCCCATTATGTTTCTTTAGGGTAAATATCTGGTTATAGTTTTTAACTATTATAGTGAGAACTGCCAGCTCTTTATCAAATCTCCCATAATGTATCTTTAAATAAATATCTTGTTATAGTTTTTAACTATTATAGTGAGAACTGCCAGCTCTTTATCTCATCTCCCATATGTATCTTTAAAGTATATATCTTGTTGTGGTTTTTTTTTCCATTTTGTCTTGAATCTAGGTATAACATAAAATTATCACACCTCAACGAATGAAAAGAATACATTAAAAACAAAATACAGTAATAAAATATCGCCTAATACTGAAAGTACAAAATAATTTAACATGTTTACGAGGGACGCGATGTTTTTTATTCAATTACAACATGTGTTCCAATAAAACCTGACGAATAAAATTATATTTTAATAACATTGATGTGGTAACATGTTGTTAATTTCTTCTGGCGATCTTGAGACTTAAATAATACCTACTGCTACAAGAAAAAAATTGTGATCAATATCGTCAAATTTTTCTCGTTGCTCAATAATCTATTTAACCTACACATTTCATTGTGCGAAATGGGATTGTTATCAAAAATAGTTTATTATGAACTATTTTCTCTTTAGATTGCGATTATTGAATAAAAACGTAGACGTGATCAATGGGGAACACGCATAATAATAAGAATTTGATTTGTGTTTTTGTCGACCTTATCCACAGTGCCAGATGGACGAAGTCTGTGTATTTTAATTTTAGATTAATAAAAAAAACAAAAAAAACAACAGCCCAGGAAGTAATGTAAATTTTTCATTTTACGCCTACACCAAGATCCCCAGACCATTCAAGTAGCGTTAAAAATGGAGATGATAAATACGCATGATACAGATTTGTCTCAGGATGGGTTATTTCGTAATACAGAAGGGATGGATACAAACAAAAACATATAAATTTTATGCGTGGGCATGAATATATTTTGTTTCGAAAACAAACAATATTTAGGAGATAAACATTTCCTGTTTCGCATGTAAGAGGGATGTTATTGTCTAATAGCCATGTCCTGAGATCACGAGGACCAAAGACGCGTAGCCAAACAGGAAGTGTTTATCGACATTGTAACATGCTATATACAATTTCAAAGAAATTACTAAAACAGAGGGGTGTAATTGTCCAATATACAGTGTCTAATTGACCATTTAAAACGTCTTTATACGGCATTAAGTAACTGAACATATGATAAAAAACACAAATTTATATGGAAAACAATCACTGAGCTTATTTCACACTAGGTTTCAACAAGTTCCTTGTGTTCTCAAGCAAGTAATTACTTGTGAAATAAACCCAGTGATTGTTTTTCATATAAATTTGCGTTTTTTATCATTTAAGACGTGAGGTTCACTCTTAAGCATTTTACACTTCTTTTTAAAGAATAAGAAATATAGAAGTATATATTTCCTTGGATACGATCAACTAGGTAATTCTCAGCGAATCCATCAATTTCCCCCAATTTTATACATCTTTTGAGTTTCCAAGGCAGTGGCCTATATGTTTCTGGGAAATGAGTTTCAGCACCATATGTAACCAGGGACTCAAAGAACGAGGCTAGACATATTCCACAACTGTTTGGATTGGAATAACAAAAGCTCTAAAGTCAGAAAAAGGTGCGTTCACATTGCCGTACATACAAGTACTATTTAATGACTATTATTATTATATTTTGGCAGACGCTGCAACATCGTTGGGGAACTGAATGAATGAAATGGGGTTTAACGTCCTACTATGATGCACCTAAACTCGTTGGGGAACAACAGTACATTCTACTATATTTAAACATCAAATGTATATTTCAAAACCTTCTTATCTTAGCTAAACAGGATAACGGAAAACTTTTGTTATAAAGATGAATAGGACCCCTTTACATTAGACTTTACACACGACTACTATTATTAAGTTTGTCGTTGTCTTTGTTCCTTCAACAAAAGCCTTTTATATTTGTTTATAAAGTAAACTACTATTATTTTCACATTCAGACAAAATAAATTGGACAAAATATTCTTTAATTATTCTTTATTCAATTAATCTAGGCACTCGCATAAATAGGTTTTCTCTTTGGAATTAGAAGGAATAAAAGTTCAAGTATTTAATTAATATTTATAATAAATATTACAAATGACAAGGCTCACTTCTAGTGAAATACATTAGAAAATAAAGTCTTAGATCTTTGGAATGAAAGTTAATAAATGGAGTAGCTGCCATTTGTCAGAGTTCTTGGTCTCTATTGTAATTATACTCCCCTAGGACAATTTTGATTAAGTAAGCCAGTTACTAGGACAATTTTGATTGAGTAAGCCAGTTACTCGCCAAACTCACACAGACTCTCTATTTACGTGAGTAATGGAGTACTCACGCAGTGATTCTTCGTGGCAAGCACTGATTGGTGTAAACTGGAATAACCAGAAGTTAGAAATGGTCATTCAGTTTTGATAATGATTGTTTAATTTCTCAATCATCTTTAAAAAATAAACAACCCAATTAATTAATGATTAAGTTTTAAACAGTGGTCTGGAAATTAAATACTTGTCAATTGGACACTCATTATCAAAATTAATCAGTCAGCTTTAAACTGATCAGAAGTACAAGTTAGATCATTTTTGGTGATTATAAACAATTTTCACAAATTTTTAAACAAATGTGAAAGAAATTAGCGCTAGATACACAAGATTAAATGATAGCTGGGTTACAGTGTCAGAAGCATGAGGTTGTTCCTGAAATTGATTATAAACAATTTTCACAAAATTCTAAACAAATGTGAAAGAAATTAGTGCTAGATACACCAGATTAAATGATAGCTGGGTTACAGTGTCAGAAGCATGAGGTTGTTCATGAAATTGCTTGAACTCTGTAATAAGTAGGTCTATATACATATTATTTAACTTAATACACTCAAATTAAATTTAGCAACTGTTAGAGATCCTATCACACACTTCCGTCATGGTTTGTTATTCAATTCTGAGCACAAAATTATTTTTTGTTACGTAACATGCTTAAGGGTGAATCTTGCGCTTTGATTGGTCAATTAGACACTATCGATTAGACAATAACACCCCTTTGTTTTAGCAAAGCGAATAACTGCGAATAAATATTACAGTGTACTTTTTTTTCATTTTTGTGCTCGCTCAATCATCTTCCTCAACTCAAATCTTTATTGACAACGCAACACGCTTTGGGTCCTAATGATCTCAGGACATGTCTATTAGACAATAACATCCCTCTAAATGTGAAACAGGAAGTGTTTATCTCCTAATTAAATCCAATAAAAGTACATGTTACTCCAACTTCAAATGAAAACAAATTCATTACAAAGATGCTAATGAGAAAATGACAATGTTACTTAAATCCCATTGCACCTGTTACAAAAGACTGTAAAAGTACATGTGACTCCAACTTTAAATGAAAACAAATTCATTACAAAGATGCTAATGAGAAAATGACAATGTTAGATAAATCACCCTGCACCTGTTACGAAAGACTGTAATACCGTTTATAATATTCAACGACTGTATGATAGAACTGCTGTTAACATTCTGTATTAACATGGTGGATATAATATATACCTGCTTTTAATGCTGATGTCAGAATCTAATTAAATTGAGAGAGAGAGATAGGGGGCTTTGACACAAGCTAGAGAGAAAGAGAGAGAGAAATGGGGTTTGACCTCAGACTAGGTCATTATTCCAATATTTTTTATATTTTCAAAATGTACACACAATCACTGACACCTTAAAAGAGAAAGAGAGTTTAACGTCCACTCAACACAAGTAGGTCATTTCGGGACTAACATATGGTTTTATTTTATTTCAATAATTCGCTTGTGCGTAGGGGTCTTTAGCAGTGGGAGGAAACCGGAGTGCCCGGAGGAAACCCACAAAGTTGAGAAGGTGCCCCTATCTCCATGCCACATACGCTCACACCAGAGCTCGAAACCAGAGCCACAAGTCAGAGGTGGTCGGCCAGCTAGAGGTTGAAGCGCGGCACTCTAGACCACTAGGCCATCTCAACACCCCAGAGACAGAGAGAAATTGGGTTTAACCGCCACTTGACACAAACTAGGTCATTATTCCAATATTTTTTTATATTTTCAAAATGTACACACAATCACTGACCCCTTAAAAGAGAGAGAGGGAGAGTTAAACGTTCACTCGACACAAACTAGGTCATTTCTTGACTAACACATGGTTCAATTTGATTTCAAAAATTTACTTGGGCGTAGGGGTCTTTTAGCAGTGGTAGAAAACCGGAGGACCAAGAGAAAACCCACAAGGTTGAACAGGAGGACCCTACTCCTTGTCACGTACTTGAACAGGAGGACCCTACTCCTTGTCACGTACAATCGAGGAATTGCAACACTGTTACTATATTTAAGGTACCGCTTGAGGTCTTGACATAAAGTGGCGAGAATGGGTAAACCAGAAGTTGATATTGTTGGTGTCATGCGGTTTACCAAATTTTTGATGTCTATCACTCATGACTTATAAATGGAATGAAATGAAATGGGTGTTTAACGTCCTACTGTTCTGGTCCTAACCTGGGCAAATGAAGACAGGTACACGCCATACAGTGTGCTATGAGGAAAATTTTGCCCGGGCAGCTGCACTACAGCCTACTCTTATATCGAATTCCAACTGCCAAAGGATCTTTAATGTACACACCAATGTGTACACAGCATCTTGTTTTTGTGTCTCATCCGAATGACTAGACAGCTGTCCTTTTCAGGCTCTTCCTCTTGCATCACTGACAAAAGGGAAACCACGCCGGAAAATCTGGATGAACTTTCTCGGCCAATGCAGGGATCGAACACTTGATCATGAGAGAAACAATAGTACTGATTGTAATGTCTGGATGATTGAGTAACATCATGGGATTCAATTTGACTTTGATTCACGATGTATTGTAATTTAAAGTCTCAACAAGCCAGGCTAAAGGTTAAATATAGAATCTAAGACCAAACACAATCGATAGTGAAAGAGAGAGAGAAATGGGGCTTAACGGCCACTCAACACAAACTAGGTCATTTCTGGACTAAAATATGGTTTAACTTTATTTCAATAATTCGCTTGCGCGTAGAGGTCTTTAGTAGTGGGAGGAAAATGGAGGACCCGGAGAAAAGCCACGAGGTTGGACAGGCGACCCTACTCCTTGTCACTTACAACTGGGGATTCGAAACCACGCCAATGACAGGCTTTATGATACTGCGCCCCCACGTTCATTGGAACTTAGGTTAATATCTATTGATTTCACACCTTTATGTGTGTTTCTCCCACAAATAGATTCATAATAACTACTTTAACATTTTAGGCAGACAGTTAATTTGTTGACATAGAGTAACTAGATATCATTTCCAAAGAATATGGCTAACGAGGGGTCCTTAAGTTACTCTTTGGAAATACATCTTTAAGCTTGAAATAACCTCACATAAGCAGCTCTTGCAACCTTTGATATTTTCTCCTGTAAGATAGAAGCAAATGAGGTTAAAATTTCCAGATCCTTGCACTCACTGGAACAATTCTCAGATATGTTTCTTTTGATCATAATGGTCAATCTTGAGATTTATTCCCAAGCCTGCACCGTTTTAATTCTCTTTTTTTTGTACGTCTGATCTTGAATAATTTCTTGTATTTATGAAGGAAAGGATGTTTTTGTAAGTTTATGCAACTTTTGTCCGATCTATTTACAGCATTGTACTGACTAATAGACGGGATCACATGGGTTTTTGCATTTTTTTAGTGTGCCATTCAAAATTTTGCTGCACACTTAGGAAGATCTCGCGGCACACTGGTTAAGAATCACTGAGTTGGAGGATCGAAGCCACCAACTTGACTCTATGCCGGTTCCTATGATGCAACGCACACACATTAACCATTCATCCACCCAGCCCCCTGAATTGAAAACGGCATGTTAGTCTGTAAATAGTCAAAGTATTGTGTTGACAGGATGTTAAACCCAATTTTATTTCATTCCCCCAAAGTATGAGGTACAAAGAATAACATTATGGTAAGGAACAGGCTCGCTACAAACCAGCACCTTTATGGGTTTGTTGCAGAGCTTTGCTGAAAAAGATCCTTTGGATTCTCCAGTGTGGTTTTCAAAGGTCATGTTCACACATCTGCATGCATGTTAAATATCCCAAATGGAATTCTAATAGTAGGTGCAGGAGGACAGCACTACTCGCAAAACAAAAATCTACAATGTATATCTGCATTAAAGGCAGAAAAAAGACATTTAAAAAAACAAAATAAAAAACCCCTCACAAATAACAAATTAGAAATGATCCAGGGGCCAGCCGTAAACGTCCACTGCGCTGTACAGTCCCTGGCCTGTTATCATACAGGCTTCACTTAGCCGCGTTAATTTCCTTCATAGGACACTGATGACATATGCTTATCTTATCAGAATCGATGCAATAAAGTAAGTAGGACAATTTTAAGTCCCATCTGTCATCTTATTCATGCAATTCATCAAAATAAACACATTGCTTGGCTGATCATTACACTTTTAAAAATTTTCAAATTCTTTTCAGTTATATAAACCTAATTTATTCTTTTTCTCTCAATGAGGGGGTGAATGGCCAAATGGTTAGCACGCGTGTTGCTGTATCATAAAGCCTGTTATTCAGTCAACTGGCTTGGTTTCAAATCCCCGATTGTACCTGGCAAGGAGTAGGGTCGCCTGTCCAGCCTTGCGGGTTTTCTTCGGGTTTTTCTCCCACTGCTAAAAAAAACCCTACGCACAAGTGAATTATTGAAATAAAATTAAACCATGTTAGTCCCGAAATTACCTAGTTTGTGGACGTTAAACCCCATTTCTCTCTCTCTCTGTTTTCTCTCTCCCGTGTACACATTGGCGTGCATGTAAAAGATCCTATGACAGTTGGGATTCAATATAAGAGTAGGCTGTAGTGCCGCTGCCCAGGCAAAATTTCTCTCATTGCCCACTATATGGCTTATACCCATCTTCATTAGCCTAGTTTAGGAGCAGAAAAGTAGAACGTTAAACCCCATTTCATTTCATATATCAGAATCGGTGCAAAAAAGTAAGTAGTTTTAGTTTTTAACAGTTCTGCTCTGATAGTGCAGTGCTCAAGTCATCCATGATGAATAAATTCCAGTTACTAATTGGATTTCTGGTGACTGGACAAATTGTATACCATGATCCGGGTACCTACAAATTGGATTAAATATCGACAATACTAAATGATAAAGCCAGCTTTTTACTTATATTAACAAAATTTTCCTGTTTTTATTGTATCTTATTATCACTGTTACTACAAAACCATTTACCTACGCGCAAATGTTTTCAATCTTTAATTCTTATGGAATTCGATAAATAAAATTTCGTTTGATATAAAATTTCACACCTAATAATTAGACATGAAATAAAATGAGGTTTAATGTCCTAGCCTACTCAAACTTCGTTAATGAAGATAGGCATATTATGTCATCTGAGTACTATGAGGAAAATTTTCCCCAGGCAGCGGCACTATGGCTTACCTTATTTCAAAATGCAACTGTCAAGGGATCTTTTACGCGCATGACCATGTGTACACCGGACCTCCGTTTATACCTTATCCAGCCCTACATCTGACACCACTGACAAGGGGGAACCATGTCGGAAAATCTCAATGAACTTTCTCGGTCAGCATTAATTTGCTTGACCTTAGCAGTGGGAGGAAACCGGAGGACCCACAAGTTTGAACAGGACATCCTACTCCTTGTCACATAAAACTGCATAATCGAAACCAGTTAACTCAATGACAGACCTAATGATACAATGCACAAACATTTATATAAAGTTTACTTCCCCAATAAGCTTCACAGATTCAATGGGCGTCCTTGCTTAAGGAATTCCCACCAAGCGTCGCAACTAAAATTGCGGTCAATGGTAAGAGAACCGTATCGGATTTAAATTCCATATTAACGAAAAAAACTAACAGTTCGTAATGAATGTACAGGAAAGCTGTGCTAAAAGGTAAACAATAGGGTCACGGGGGACCGCCTCGCTTATGTCCCTTTATCTCTAGCGAGGATGCCCGTTGGAGCAGTTTTTGGCCAGATGGATTTCCATTCAGCCCGTCAATTATTTGCTCCTCATATATAAATAGGCACCAGGTTCTACAGGTGAATGCTTCAAAGATCTAATTTATCTTTAATGTAATCTAATTACATCCTTCAGTAGCCATTTAATAAATAACATTTTACATCAATCATATTGTTTATAATCTTTAAGCGGCATTTATTAACGATTGAGAAACACTTTAACAGAACACAGATTTTATGGGGATACAATCACTGGTTTATTCTAAAAGCAAGACGTTTCGACAAGTATCCTCTTATCGTGAAATAAAAAAGAGAGAGAGAAATGGGTTTAACGTCCACTCAACACAACTAGGTCATTTCGGGACTAACATATGGTTTAATTTTATTTCAATAATTCCCTTGCAGGTAGGGGTTCTCAGCAGTGGGAGGAAACTAGAGTGCTCAGAGGAACCCACGAGGTTGAGAAGGCTCCCCTATCTCCACGCCACATACGCTCACACCAGGGCTTGAAACCACAGCCGCGAGCCAGAGGTGGTCGGCCAGCTATGGTTGAAGCGCACCACTCTAGACAATAAGGCCATCCCAACCCCCCCTGGTGAAATGGAATGGGGTTTAATGTCCTACTCTTCTGCTCCTCTGAACGTCATGCTTTTAATATAAACCAGTGATGGTTTCCCATAAAAACTGTGTTCTGTTACTATCTTGTGTTTGGTTAATTGCTTCAGGGTTCTATTCTCCAACGCAGAGAGCACAAATATTAACAAAATATCTGAATGATAACATTCTTAAAAATAGCATAAATAATTCTAAAAGATGAATGAAAAACATATAAAATGAGATTTTAAGACATATTAGCAATAAATGAGTTTTCTACGCATGTTTTTAATGCAATAAGAGCACACCTGCTGATTCTTACCAACCTTCTAGTAAAACAATGTTTACTTAAAGCGAGAATTTCATATTTTCTAATATTTTCAAAACGTAATTATTTCTATCTACTCACTATTATACGATCATGGCCTTTATTTCCCACCCATTAAAATCATTGACACAGGAAATAACAACACAATTGCCTCCCTTGTTTTCCTATTCCCACAAACTAGGTCATTTTGGGACTAACACATGGTTTAATTTTATTTTAATAATTTGCTTGCTCGTCTCTAGCAGTGGGAGGAAACCAGAGGACCCGGAGAAAACTCACAAGGTTGGACAGGTGACCCTTCTCTTTGCCACGTACAACCAGGGATTAGAAACCACAGCAGTTGACTCATCCCTCTAGTATAAAAACATTTACTTGACATACATTAAGCAAATGATTATTCCTAATAACTCACAAAAAATAAACCTTGACTTTAAAAAAAACATGCATTTAAAAAAAAAAAAAAAATTAATAAGTTTGATTATTCCTGATTCCGAAAAAAAAAATGCAAAAAAACAAACTTTATTAATTCATTTTTCTCAATTTGACAAAAACTTAACAGACTTAAACATACATTATGCAAGAGTTAAATCTGTCTATTGCAGGTCTTTCTTTAAGCCATAAATGTTATATAAACTACTATTAGATAATTATTAACAAAACAAGACCATAATCAACTCTTGATGGCATTGGATACTCAAGATTTTAACTAGATTAAAACGTTCACGATTAAAAACCTATTAGGCGAAATCTCAGTAAAATAGCATGATTGGCCAATACATAATGTATCTTTAAACAATATACCATTGGCATTTGTCGCTAAACATCAAATTTCCCACCGTAATCAGAGTGATTATTCAATATTTAATTAAGAAAACAAAATCAAAATACCAACGCCAGATAGCATCATGGCTCAATTCGCCTGACTCAGATTGATTATTTAATATTTAATTAAAAATACAAAATCAAAATCAAAATACCAACGCCAGATAACATCTCTGCCTATAGATTCATTTGGATTTGAGAAAATCGTTGTAGACAATAAAATGGCAGCGGCTTATTGCTAAGCCAGCAGTTTAGATCAACGAAATTTTAATTCATCATATCTTTGTAAATACTGAATGAAATTGAACCATTATTAGCCTCAGTTGGGTTTGATGGCCGAATGATTAGCATGTGCACGCTGTATCATAAAACCTATCATTGAGTTAACTGCCGTGGTTCCGAATCCCTGGTTAAAAGTGACAAGGAATAGGGTGACCTGTCAAACCTCATGTGTTTTCTCCGGGACCTCCGATATCATCCCACTGCTAAAGACACAGACCCGACAGGCAAGCAAATTATTGAAATACAATTAAATCATATATTAGTCCTGAAATGGCCTGTCATTGGTACAATAAAAATCATAGTCTTGATTATCCATTCATCTTTAGCAGATGCACAGGATTGTGTTGATCACAAAATTCGTAAAAATTTGACCATGGCAGCACTGCGTGTAAATAGCAGAAATAAAATAAAAACCAAGTAAGAACAATCTAACCATAAGACAGAAAATTCGAAGTCCTAAAAAACGTTATAGGCAAAATAGTGTATTCAAGCAAAATAGTGTAATCAGCAAATGGACTGCTCCTTGTGTACAAAATACACGAGAAGCAGTGGTAAATCACAGAGCGCATAATATGACAGCCATCTGAAACAGTGCTCAGAATTATCCAATACAAAAAGGAATGGAACCATTTTTGAAACCAATATTCTTTTTTAGAGACTCAACTTTGTGTTTTACAAATACTAATAGGAACTGGTATTTCTTTTAAAGACCCAACATTATTGTTTTCAAGAGATAAAAAATTCCTTAGATGACAATCCCCATCTTTAATTAAATGATTTGAAATTATATTCAGGAAATGCAATTCAATTACCTATTTGTAGGTTTCCTAAAACTGACAAAGGCAATCTCTAATTCTCAGTTCTTAGCAAATTATTAAAAAGTAAAATTTAAATAGGTCTTCCTGAAGAACTAAAACCTGATGCTGAGGCAGCCTGAGGGTTAATCAAATATTAAATTCAGAAGAAACAGCAACTAATTTGATTATTAGAGCTAAATTTTAATAGAATTCTTTTTTTCTTACACTTTTAACTAATAAAGAAGCCTCAATATAAAATTTATCCATAATATATAGGTTTCAGGTTTGCAGACATACTTTAGAAATCAAAGAGAGAGAGAGAGAGAAATGGGGTTTAACGCCCACTCGACACAAACTAGGTCATTTCTTTTCAATAATTTGCTTGCACGTAGGTGTCATTAGATTCGTAACCACGCCAGTTGAGCTTTAGAAATCAGAAACGATTTGTGTTTTGTATCCTGTGATCTGAAAATCAAAGAGAGAGAGAGAGAGAAATGGGGTTTAACGCCCACTCAACACAAACTAGGTCATTTCTTTTCAATAATTTGCTTGCACGTAGGTGTCATTAGATTCGTAACCACGCCAGTTGAGCTTTAGAAATCAGAAACGATTTATTTGTGTTTTGTATCCTGTGATCTGAAAATGGCAATTTATTACATGACAACTGAAGCACAGGCTCTGGGGTTAATTAAGTATAAGTTTAAGTCGATTGATTGCATTAAAGCTATGTGATTATTAAAAACTATCAAGCAATTACCCGAAGAACCTTATGATTCTGAGGGTCAAATAATCGTTGGACTGAATCGAAACCCATCTAACCGGCCAGACACAGCTCTAAAGGCATCCCGATTGAGAGAGAGAGAAATGGAGTTTAACATCCACTAAACACAACTAGGTCATTTCGGGTTTAACATATGGTTTATTTTCTTATTTCAATAATTCACTTGCACGTAGGGGTCTTGAGCAGTGGGAGGAAACTGGAGTGCTCATGATCAGTGCTGCATTAAGGCTCTGCTGGGCCGAAGGCATGAAAATACGGAAATGTTGTGCTACTTGACAAAAGGAATTAAGTTAAGTTTAGCAAAAGAAAATTCATAGATGAAGAAGGATGCAATTAATTTACATAAAAATAAAGGCAAGCATTTTTGTCACCAACTGATAATTATCAAAAAGTTTTACTTAACATTTTGTGGCCTGTATTTTTTGCCTGGCCCTAAGGCACATGCCTTTTTTTCCATATGGTTAATCCAGTACTGATCATGATCCAGCTCTCTTTAAATTCTACCCATAATCAGCTGGTGTCACGTTTACATTGTTTTGTCTTTCTCCTGATCCTCGGGGAAATTAACAACAAATTGTGGCTAATTGGTTCAAACATTTACGTTTCACACTGAAACATTTTATCAATACTTGTTTATTTCATCTGATAATTTCTATCAATAAATTTATTGAGGAGCCACAGAGGCTAAGTGAGAAAGAGGGAGATAGAAATGGGGTTTAACGTCCACTTGACACATACTAGGTCATTTTGGGACTAACATATGGTATAATTTTAGTTTCAATAATTCCTTTGTGCATAGGGGACTTAAGCAGTGGGAGGAAACCTGAGGACCCGGAGAAAACACACGAGGTTAGACGGGCGACCCTACTCCTTGCCATGTACGCAGACACTAACATATGGTTTTATTTTATATTTAAGAATTCGCTTGTGCGTAGGGATCTTAAGTAGGGGGAGGAAACCGGAGGACTAGAGAAAAGCCACAAGGTTAGACAGGCGACCCTACTCCTTGCCACGTACGCACACACAAACTATTCAGTCATCCAACACCACAACCCACCACCACCGTAGTACTTCTTTCCAAAGAAAATTTCTCTCACAGAACCCTGTATGGTGTATGCCCGTTTTCGGCGCACAATTTTTTGGTACAGAGTTTAAAATCTGGCTGAAGGCGCCAAGCCATCTCCCTTCCTATTTATCAATACTCGTTTTACCAATCAACAAGTCATATTCTATCAATGTAATTCTGTCACGCACAATTTTTTCTATTTAAGGCCTGATGCCATTTCTATTCCCATTGGTCAAGAATAGAATATATTTTTGTCTGTCACCAAATTTATTTATTTCACATTAGTGAATGAATTTTACACCATCTTAAAATTCTGGTTGGCGGTGTGGAACTACTAGTGACCCTGACCCCTAGTCTAATCAATTTACCCTTGTTACTCTGTCTGACAACTTTTAAATCTCTTTTAATTTTTTAAAGATAGATTTGTTAAAGAGTTTAAAGGGGGTTATGGACAATTAGACAATTAGATAAAAAAGAGTTGACAATTCAGCTATAATAGTTAAGAAAAAGATAACGTCATACTTATATATAGAATTCTGAAAGATCATTAATCGCTCCGTGGCCCCTGCAGTCTATCAATTTACCCTGACCTCCTTGTTACTCTGTCTAACAACTTTTCAACAACTTTTAAATCTCCTTTTAAAGATAGATTTGTTTAAGAGTTTAAAGGGGGTTATGGACCGATTAGATAAAGGGTTGACAATTCAGCTATAATAGTTACGAAATAGATAACGTAAATAAAATATGCTGATTATCAATTTTTACATTAAATTATATAGCCTAACACAAAATGTATTCAAATCCAGTAAATATCGCAGGCTAGGGATCGCCTTTGTGAGTTGATTATGGTCTGGATAAGTTAATTGATGTCTAATTATAAATAATTCAGATAACATTCCAGGCCTAAAGGAAGACCTGTAATAGATAGATTTAGCTCTTGCATAATACATGTTTAAGGGATGGCCTTCGAGAGTTGATTATGATCTGGATAAGTTAATTAATGCCTAATTAATGATTTAGATAACATAACAAGTCTTAACAGAGACCAGTAATGGGCCGATTTAGCTCTTAATTAATGTATAATGCATCAACAGGAATTGGATTTGATCACGTATATCTATTTCATTACAGTGTTACTCAGTGAAGAATAAACAGATATTTTTTCATCTGATAATTTCTATCAATAAATTTATTTATGAGCCACAGAGGCTCAGTGAGAAAGAGAGGGAAATGGGGTTTAACGTCAATTCGACACATACTAGGTCATTTCAGGACTAACATATGGTTTAATTTTAGTTTCAATAATTTGTTTGTGTGTAGGGGACTTTAGCAGTGGGAGAAAATCGGAGGACACGGAGAAAACCCACAAGGTTGGACAGGCGACCCTACTCCTTGCCACGTAAAACCGAGGATTCGAAACCATGCCAGTTGACTCAATGATCGGCTTTATGATACAGTGACAGTGCGCGCACGCTAACCATTCTGCCATCCAACCCCCAGTGAGTAAGACGTTGGCTTGCTAACCGGGAGGTCCTGTTGGCTTGATCAATAACATGGAGGCCCCGTGTTCAATCCTGGTGCTGGTCAAGAAGTTTTATCAGGATTTTGCTACGTGGTTTGCCCTTGTCAGTGATTCAGGACAGACAGCCTGGCAAGGGACAAATTATACTCCTGTGTACACAAGTGGCGTGCACGTAGAGAACCCTTGACAGTTGGAATTCAAAATAAGAGTAGGCTGTAGTACTGCTGTCCAAACAAAATTTCTCTCACAGAACACTGTAGCGCATATGCATGTTTTCATCGCCAAATTTTTGGTACAGAGTTTAACATCTGGCTGAAGGCACCAAGCCATCTCCCTTCCTATTTATCAATACTCGTTTTACCAATCAACAAGTCATATTCTATCAATGTATTTCTGTCACGCACAATTTTTTCTATTCTATTTGCAGAATTTAAGGCCTGATGCCATTTCTATTCCCATTGGTCAAGAATGGAATATATTTTTGTCTGTCACAAAATTTATTTATTTCACATTAGTGAATGAATTTTACACCATCTTAAAATTCTGGTTGGCGGTGTGGAACTACTAGTGACCCAGACCCCTAGTCTAATCAATTTACCCTTGTTACTCTGTCTGACAACTTTTAAATCTTTTTTTAATTTTTTAAAGATAGATTTGTTAAAGAGTTTAAAGGGGGTTATGGACAATTAGACAATTAGATAAAAAAGAGTTGACAATTCAGCTATAATAGTTAAGAAAAAGATAACGTCATACTTAGAATTCTGAAAGATCATTAATCGCTCCGTGGCCCCTGCAGTCTATCAATTTACCCTAGTTACTCTGTCTAACGTTAAACTTTTTAACAACTTTTAAATCTTTTTTAAAGATAGATTTGTTAAAGAGTTTAAAGGGGGTTATGGACCGATTAGATAAAGGGTTGACAATTCAGCTATAATAGTTACGAAATAGATAACGTAAATAAAATATGCTGATTATCAATTTTTACATTAAATTATAAAGCCTAACACAAAATGTATTCAAATCCAGTAAATATCACAGAGGGATGGCCTTTGTGAGTTGATTATGGTCTGGATAAGTTAATTGATGTCTAATTAATAATTCAGATAACATTTCAGGCCTAAAGAAAGACCTGTAATAGACAGATTTAGTAGCTATAGCATAATACATGTTTAAGGGATGGCCTTCGAGAGTTGATTATGATCTGGATAAGTTAATTAATGCCTAATTAATGATTTAGATAACATAACAAGTCTTAACAGAGACCAGTAATGGGCCGATTTAGCTCTTAATTAATGTATAATGCATCAACAGGAATTTGATTTGATCACGTATATCTATTTCATTACAGTGTTACTCAGCGTAGAATAAACAGTTATTTTTTCTGCTTTTTTTTACTGCAAACAGTAACAGAGAGAGAGAGAAAGAGAAATGGGGTTTAACGTCCACTAGGTCATTTCGGGACTAACATATAGTTTTAATTTTATTTCAATAAGTATAACTTGCTTGTGTGTAGGAGTTTTTAGCAGTGGCAGGAAACCGGAGGACCCAGAGACAACCCACGAGTTTGGACAGAAGATACTAAAACCGGGGATTCGAAACCACGCCAGTTGACTGAATGACAGGCTTTAAGATACAGCACGCGCACGTTAACCATTCAGCCACTTAAACCCCCGCAAACAATAACAAGGACCATGCCAATCTGTCTGGGACTCTTGTGCCCAGATGGCTATTTCAAATATTTTGGGGTCTTTAGAAACCATTTTCGGTTTGAATTCTTTCTCGGTTTTTAACAATATCCATTCACTTAATTTGATATTTGTGGGGTTTTTTGGTTTTTTGTTTTTTTAAATGTCTGTCTTGTCCGCAGGTTTATCTTGTAAAATTTTTTT
The DNA here is from genome assembly GCA_917208275.1 of Patella pellucida. Lineage (NCBI taxonomy): Eukaryota > Metazoa > Mollusca > Gastropoda > Patellidae > Patella > Patella pellucida. The sequence goes on from OU795040.1 coordinate 72,478,187, forward strand.
GCATGTAGTGCGGTCCTCCTGCACTGACTTACTAATAGAGTAATATTTCCAGCAACTATGAGAATAAGTCGTAGCACATTATAATTGACCCGGAACCAAGCGTATGGTCAGTGCAGTCATACTTAGAATTCTGACAGATCATTAATCAAATTCTGATGCAATCTGTGCATAACCGTTCCGAAAACGAATTTAACATGCCAGGTTCTTTGCCAATTATACTGGAATTGGATGAATCCTGGGATTTTCTCAATGAACATCCTACTGTTCTTTTCCGACTTGGCTAATAAAGATGGGCATATGCAACGCAGTGAAATTTTGCATGGACAGCAGTGGTACAGCCTGCTCTTTATATCAAATTCTATCTGCCAAGGGATCTTTTATGTGCACACCAATGAGTACCTGGGACTTCAATTTTTTGTTCAATCCAAACAACTATGCATTGTCCCTTGCCAGGGCCTTCCCAAACATCACAAAAATAACATCAAAAGCATATGATCAAATATAAGACTGATTATGTATTTTACATTAGAAATAATTTCCACAGTTTTACCTGCTGTACTCTTCAGTACTACACTACACAAAGATTATTTTTCGATATCATCCTTATTTCAAGCAAACCTTATTTCGGTAGACAACCAATTTACGGATTAGAGAGAGAGAGAGAGAGAAATTGGGTTTAACATCCACTTGACACAAACCAGGTAATATCGGGACTAACATATGGTTCAATTCTATTTCGATAATTCATGATCAGCAGTGGGAAGAAACCGGAGGACTCGGAGAAACCCCACAAGGTTGGACAGGTGACCCACACCAATTGACTAAATGACAGCCCTTATGATACAGCGTACACATGCTATACCATTCAGCCTTCCGCGACCCCCTCCAATACACCCTTTATCTTAGGCCCCCCAAAAATTGAATTGGCCCCCCAAAATATTTCGCCATATAATTATTTCTTAGCAGTGTTCTTAGCTGGCTACATCCTCAGCCCCTCCCCCCAAATTTTATAAGCTGGCTACGGGCCCGCCTCAATCCCTTATAACACACTGAATTAGCCCCCCCAAATATTTCACCAACAATAATTATTTCTTAGGAGTGTTCTTAGCTGGCTACATCCTCAGCCCCTCCAAACAATTATATAGCCCCCCCCCCCCAATTTTTTAAGCTGACTACAGGCCCGCCCCATACCTTGTAACACACTGTACAGTGAGTGTTTGCCTGTATTCTTCAGCCCAGACAGTACAGAAAATTAGGATGATAAACCACATTTCATTTCATGTTTGGTTTTAATATATTAATAGAAATATTACTGTCACGTACTGGTATGAGTGGATGCCCCTAGAGTCTTAACCTCTCAGGAAAACGTGTTCTTGAAAGAAAGTGTTCATGTGCTAAGAAAATATAAAAATGTTTTAAAACAATCAATAGTGACTTCCTTTCAGATAGCCAGACATGCCATAAAAACTTGGAAAGGGCTGGATAAATATTGAATACAGAGTGGAATAACTTTGACACATATCAGTGAATGTTGGAATGAAAGGAAAAAACAGGGTTTAACATTTTACTGTTTTGCCCTGATGGGTTAATGAAGAAGGGAGTCTAAATGGAATAATGTCTTTATTTTGTTTCATCGAGACGATTCCAGACATCTATTAACCAGGCATGATGTCATCGCCACCATCTTGGTTCTGTGATGGCAGCAAATATATCGTTGTAAGTAGGAAAAAGATGTAGGATTTTATTGGGGGAGGGCACATTTTCTTCCTGATTTTAGAATATGGTAGTTCAGGTGAGGGAGGTAGAAAGGGAGGGGATAGATTTAACATGCACTTGACACAATTAGGTAAATTCAGGTCTAACATATTTCATTTCAAGGACTAACATATGGTTTTAATTTTATTTCAATAATTCACATTGCGCTAAGGGGTCTTTAGCGGTGGGAGGAAACTGGAGGACCCGGAGAAAACCCACGAGATTAGAGAGGCAACACTACTCCTTGTCACGTACAACCTGGGAACTTGTATTGTGATGGTTGATATAAATGATTAATAAATAGACAGTATTTAAACAGATACTAGCGTATCATAGACCAGGAACTGATGGGGGATGGGATGGCCTAGTGGTCTAGAGTGCCGCGCTTCGACCGGTAGCTGGCCGGCTACCTCTAGCTTGCGACTGTGTGTTCTAGCCCTGGTGTGAGCGTATGTGGCATGGAGATAGGGGCGTCTTTTCAACCTCGTGGGTTTCCTCCAGGCACTCCGGTTTCCTCCCACTGCTAAAGACTCCTATGCGCAAGCGATTTATTGAAATAAAATTAAAAACCATACTTTAGTCTCGAAATGACCTAGTTGTGTTGAGTGGACGTTAAAACCGATTTCCAAATCTAAAACTAAATCCAGATACTGATCATGATATTGAGAATATGGTATATACAATTGGGTACATACAGTTTTAACATATGGTTATTGTCTAGTCCTTCGGATTGTGCAAAAAAACGAGGACCGGTGTTTACATTGTCTTGTCCGTATAAGACCCCTTGGCAGTAGAAATTTGATAGAAGAGTAGGCCATAGTGCTACTGCCTGGGCAAAAATTTCTTCAAAGCACAATGTACGGCATATGCCCGTCTTAATTATCCCAGTCAGAGCAAAACAGTAGGACGTTAAACCCCATTTCATTCCGTTTTTATTAGTAGAACATTATTTAACACCCATTTCATTTTATTTATCATGTGAACATTTTTATATTGTAGTTATCCTGAGAAACTTGAACATGTATCATAATGAACTACGAACATGAAACAAAACAATTTACATAAATTTCTTGAATAAACAATATTAAGTACATAAGGTTGAGTTTATGTGAAATGTTTTAAGCCTCTGGCACTGTCATTGACAGTTTCAGTACGTTTAAACTCTTCTATCTCAAAATACTTACAGATCACGATGCGTCAATCAATAATAATAATAATAATAATAATAACTTTATTTAATGAGGATAGTCCCCTTAGCACAGGTGTACTAATTTTCAGGGGGTTCCTCCTACACTACAATAATATACATAGATATATAGTAACATGCAAATACTAAACAAATATAGACACCCCCCCCCCCAAAAAGTAAAAACACCAAGATAAAGTAATAGTCATTATGAAATACACAATCTACTGCTGCCCACCCCCTGCCCCTCACTCTACTCTACCCCCTTCCCCAAAACAAAAGTAACACAAATAATGTAGTACTAATTATAAAATATAGCATGCAGCTGTAAATGTGTTATGATGTATAAGGTAAAAGACCTTTTCACAAAGACTTAAGCTGAGAATTTACTCAACTTTCAATTACTGTTTATGAGAAATATTTTCGATTCAGAAACACAAACTTTGCATTTAGTTTCTTATTAGTGTATTTGATACATTGAAACAACAAATGCTTTATAAAAGGCTATATTTTACTTAAAATGAGACAAACAGAGAGACAGAGAGAGAGAGAAATGGGTTTTAACGTCCACTCAACACAACTAGGTTATTTTAGGTTAACATATGGTTTAATTTCATTTCAATAATTCGCTTGTGTGTAGGGGTCTTTAGCAGTGGGAAGAAACCGGAGTGCCCAGAGGAAACCCACGAGGTTGAGAAGGCACCCTATCTCCATGCCACATACGCTTAGTGAGAATTTCATATTTTCTAAGAAAATCAAAACATAATTTCTATGTCTTTTGCTCAATAGTTATCAACTCACTTTTATATGATCATGGACATTATTCCCCACCCTTAAAAATCACTGACACAGAAAATAACACAATTACCTCCCCTGTTTTTTTTATTGCTATTGACAACATGGGGCAACCATTTTCCAACGTTGGAATTTGAAGTTGAAAATTATATTTTTGCCAATTTCTTAGCTGGCAATAGTTAATTAAAGGATTAATAGGATTATTCTTTAACAAGGTAGGACTGTTCATGGATACTCATAAGCCATCTATTTAAAGGCTTTACTATAATAAAATTAAGAAATATACCGTAACTTAAAAATTCAAAATTGTAGCTTTGAAGAGGTGAGAGAGAGAGAGAGAAATGGGGTTTAACGTACACTCAACACAACTAGGTCATTTCGGGACTAACATATGGTTTAATTTTATTCCAATAATTTGCTTGCACGTAGGGGTCTTTAGCAGTAGGAGGAAACCCACGAGGTTGAGAAGGCGCCTCTATCTCCATGTCACATACGCTCACACCAGGGCTCAAAACCACAACTGCAAGCCAGAGGTGACCGGCCAGCTAGAGGTCGAAGAGAGACACTCTAGACCACTAGACCATTCCAACCCCCCTTTCAAGAGGTATTACGGATGATTAGTTAAAGAGATGGCAGTTCTCATTACAACAGATAATGCAAAAAGAAAATACAGAAAATTTCAATCAAATTGTTCCACTCTGAGAATCCAGATATTAGCGACTGTATGTTAGGCCTAGTGTCACCGAATAGTGATACTAATTTTTAGTTCTTTTTCAAATTTTATTTTAAGACTACATAATTTATTTCCCAACCATTTATTCATATATATAACCAATAAAGCTAACATTAAGGTTATCATTCTTTGTCTAAATGCATAATTGGTTTTTACTGTTTTATAGTCTTTGCCTTGGGCAAAGATTATAGAATTACCAATAGTCACATTAGTGCCAATCATGTGTCAAATCTTATATATGACTTACAGCTTATTAAAGGGACAATACCACTCTTACTGGCTTGACAGGTCCAGAAAAAAATTAGCCTTATTCTAACTACAAGATGTGTAAGTGTCCTACCTGTTGTGTAAATTATCCATTACATCCTATTTCACTTGTCCAGAGGGTTCGAAAATATTTTACAATCTAAGTTACATTTGAAAAGGTTTACGTAAAGCTTTTCAAACCATTACCATTACTTGGCCCGAGGGTTCGAAAATATGTTTAAATCCAAGTTGCATTTGAAAGTGTATACGTAAAGCTTTTCAAACCATATTGTTACCATTATCCCCTGATAGACCATGTATTTAACTGTAGTTAAAGAAATATTGAAATGGATTTCGACTTTGACTTATGATGCACAGTAAGCGCCTTCACCAGAATTTTTTGGGTGTTTTTTAATAAGGAATAATCATTTGCTAATATTATGATAATTACACATAATTCCTCAACCCTACTTGAAATGGAGATTCCCTTTTAAAAGAGAGAGAGAAAGAGAATGAGAAATGGGGTGTAACGCCCACTCGACACAAACTAGGTCATTTTGGGACTAACGTATGGTTTTCAATTTTTATTTCAATAATTCGCTTGTGTGTAGGGGTCTTTAGCAGTGGGAGAAAACCTGAGTGCCCGGAGGAAAGCTGCGAGGTTGAGAACGCGCCCCTATCTCCATGACACATATGCTCACACAAGGGCTCGAAACCACAGCCGCAAGCCAGAGGTGACCGGCCAGCTAGAGGTGACCGTCCAGCTAGAAGTCGAAGCACGACACTCTAGACTACTAGTCCATCCCAACCCCCCAGATTCCCTGTCAAAATATTTGCTCTCCCCATACAAACGGACTAGGGCTGTCCAAAAATATTGCTATGTCGATATATTGCAATACGATCATCCACAATACACTGTATCGATAGGCCTACATATAATTGCTTTAACAAAAATTTTCTACTTTTGTTTTAAATCTGCTGGGCACTTGACATAGCATGTTAATAAAATTCCGAAGTAGTATATCCATACAAATGTGTTTATTTCTAGTGAAATGTATTAAATAATTGATTTATATAGCACTAACAATTCAACTCATTAAGCTGCTCTCCAGCGCTTTACATGGTGTTGATTAGTTACAACTTTTACAATTATTTATAACCATTGTATTGTTTTAAATTGGGCCTCCATTTTCCAGTCTTAAAGGGACAATAACACTCTTGTTGGCTTGTCAGGTCCAGAAAAAAAAATAGCCTTATTCTAACTACTAGATGTTTAAGTGTCCTACCTGTTGTGTAAATTATCCATTACATCCTATTTTGCTTATCCAGAGGGTTTGAAAATCTATGTTACATTTGAAAAGGTTTATGTAAAGCTTTTCAAACTATGTAGTTGAATTTTTCCAATTTTTTTAAATTCGGTGTGTTAAGATAAAATTTGTATCATCAATTTATTGGAAAATTGTAAAATAGTACATATTGTTGACCAGAATAATGATTTGAACATATTATTTAGTTAAAACAAGTGTTATTGGGCCTTTAAACTATACTAAATCTCTGGGCCGGATTAAAGGACAATCTTAAACTATTCTAAATCTCTAGGCTGGATTAAAGGACAATCTTAAAATATACTAGATCTCAGGCCTGGATTAAAGGACAATCTTAATTTATACTAAATCTCTAGGCTGGATTAAAGAACAGTCTTAAACTATTCTAAATCTCTAGGATGGATTAAGGTCAATCTTAAAATATACTAAATCTCTGGATTAAAGGACGATCTTAAACTATACTAAATCTCTAGGCTGGATTAAAGGACAGTCTTAAACTATACTAAATCTCTAACCTGGATTAAAGGACAATATTATACTATACTAAATCTCTAGCCCGGATTAAAGGACAATCTTGGTGCCTGTCATTATTCTCATATACGTGATAGAACTGATTAAACACCTTCCAAATATAATTCTAACACAGAGATCATTGCTATGATAGATGCGTAATGAAGATTTGAAGAAAGCGAAAGGAAAACACGAGTTATTCTTCTATATATAACAGTTTGAAATAACGAGCGGTGACAGATGCACAGGCAATTTTCAGCTCACTGATAAAAAATGATATATTCATTTATGGGACAAATTTTTAAAAAATGGGGGGGGGGGGAGGCCCTGGTTACAGACCCCCTCCTGCCAGGGCTCTATAAAAGTTGAGTGTGCCTGCGCATACACTTGAAAATGTGCCTGCAGGGTCATACTCAAAAGGAGAATATTCAATTGCCACGTATATAGTATGATTTCAGGCTTCAAACAAGTTGATTAAATACCTTTATTTTACATGATTGACGTGACAGTAATAATTTATAAAAAAAAAAAAAAAAAAAAAAAACATTTTTTTTTTTTTCAAAATGTGCCTGCAAATTATTTTTCAAAGCAAATGTGCCTGTGCACGCCGTGCGCGGAAATATCGATGTCTGCCTCCTGCACCCCCCGCCCCCCCCCCCCTCAATCAAATCCGTCCCTGATAAATCTTTATCAATCTTCATATAAAAATACAACATAAATTGGCTGTTCTGATTTACTTCGTTTAAAAGAGAGAAAGTTACAAAGCAGAAAAAGTAGGACTAGGTATCTCTATCGAATGGGGGGTTGGGATGGCCTAGTGGTCTAGAGTGCCGCGCTTCGACCTCTAGCTGGCCGGTCACCTCTGGCTTGCGGCTGTGGTTTCGAGCCCCAGTGTGAGCGTATGTGACATGGAGATAGGGGCGCCTTCTCATCCTCGTTGGTTTCCTCCGGGCACTCCGGTTTCCTCCCACTGCTAAAGACCCCTACGCGCAAATTAAAAAAAACACCACATGTTAGTCCCGAAATGACCTAGTTGTGTTGAGTGGACGTTAAAACCCATTTCTCTCTCTCTCTCTCTAAAGAATGACATTGATTGATGCATCACTTGCTTTGGGAAGAAAATGTTAAAAGTCAAAAAAAATTATAACAACCCCCCAATAAAAGAAAAATTACCTTGATTGCTTCCTGTTAAAGGGACAATAACAGTACTCTTGCTGGCAAATTGACAGGTCCAGAATATTTTTTTAGCCTTATTCTAACAACTAGATGTTTAAGTTTCCTACCTGTTGTGTGTACATGTATATTATCCATTACAACCTATCTTACTTGTCCAGAGGGTTCGAAAATATGTTTAAATCCAAGTTGCATTTGAAAGTGTTTACGTAAAGCTTTTCAAACCATGTAACGGCATGTAGTTGAATTTTTCCAATTTTTAAAATTAGGTGTGTTAAGATGAAATTTGTATCATTTATTAATTGGAATATTGTAAAATAGTACAATTTGTTGACCAGAATAAAGATTGGGACATATTATTCAGTTACAACAAGAGTGGTATTAGGGCTTTAATGCATTTTTACTTGTTTTTGACGGAATTGTTCAAAGAAAAAAAAGTAAGTAAGAAAGCCAAAAAAAAAGAAAAGCAATTACCTTGATCGGTTCCTGTCGATGCATCTTTTTCTGGAAAACCTCTGGAGCTGACATCTATTGCCTTTTTAGTACTAAATCCATTTTCTTCTGTTGTCTGCCATGGACAGGAATAATTATCTTCAAAATCACAAAATGAAATTACACTCGACAGAACTGGTGGAGACACGGAAATTAACAAAATCAGTTGGAATAATAACATCCGTATTTTCATCTTGGCACCATGTAAAAACCATAAAAGTACCGTCATTTAATAATAAACTTCATTATGGTGGAATCGTGGACAAGGAACGCAGTAATTAAAACACTTCTGACACATCAGTCAAATAATCCTTCGTATAAAATTCTCAAGTCGGGTTCTGTATCTTGTCTATGATGAGGTTAAAAGCTCGTCGGCACTCTTGTAAACAAAAACAGGACAGTAAATGAAACCTGCATGATAATTGGCATGAAAATTCAATCTCGGCAAACTATTTGTTCTCCTTGAGATACAAGCAAATTATAGCAGTTTTTCACTGTATCGTGTTTTTGAAGCAATTCCATTTCCTATACCACTTAAATTTGGCATCAGAACACAACAAAAAAATAAAAGCGCTGAAACTTGCTTCCTTATAATAGCAGGCCTTATTTTTTTCAAGTTATCTTATTTATCTTGCAAATTTCCAAAACAAACAATATTCTGTCCATATAATTTGTCCATAAATAATACAAAATATTAATCAAAGATAATTTTTGGGTAAGAACACGCAAAAATGAAGTATGATCTGATGCAAATTTCATTAATTACAATTTTGTCAGTTGAGCTGATAATTCAAAATATTCATCAAAAATAATTCTCGTCTAAAAACACACAAATATTAAGGATTTCGGGATCTATTCCCAGTTCATATAGTTATTTTTCTCAAAAATCACAAAAACAGAATTAAATTCCACTCAAATAAAAAAAAACAATCTCCTGTCCACAATTTCCTGAATTATATTTTTATAAATAATAGTTTGTTTAAAAATTAAGAATCTGTTTCCAGTTTGTTGAGGTTTTTTTCATAAGAATCACAAAAACAGAATTACTTTAAATCGAATTTATGAGAAAATCTCCTTTTCAATTTTCCTGAATTACATTTTTATCAATTATAGTTCTTTTTTCGCTTTAACACATTAGTCACAACAAACTACCTATATCTTCTCACTTGACACCTTAAAACTAATAATAACCGAATGAACGCTATCTATAGGTAAGTCCTAATAAAACACACATATCAGACTATATAACTTGAACTAACTAGTCTCACAACAAAAAAAACACACACACAAAACAGAAACAAACTTGTCTCTGACTAATCAGAACAATCCAAAAGTTCTTCTATCCGTTTGATTGGCTGTAGATGTTCTTCTGTGTGTGTGTGTGTGTGTGTCTGTGCGTACCGTTTGACAGCCTTTGTAGGTAAAAAGACCGTAATCTATATAAACCTAAGTGTAACTTGTTCGATCAGCAGTCTGTAGCATATAGAATAGAACTTGTGCTATACATAAAACTGTTCAGTTATATACACATGCTGCTGCCAACAATATTATTGAATCAATGCATCAGGTACAGTAGGTGTAATAATAAAAACTACTACACATCTCTCCTTCTCTCTCTCTCTCTAGTACACAGTTTATAAACAGCTATACTCCTTACCTCCCTCTCTCTCTCTTTCCTTCATATACAATATTATTGAATTGAATGCCTCAGGTACTACAGTAGGTGTAATAATAAAAACCACTACACATCTCTCCTTTTCTCTCTCTAGTACACAACTTATAAACAGCTCTACTCCTTCTCTCTCTCTCTCTAAGCTAGTACACAGCTTATAAACAGCTATACTCTCTCTCTCTCTCTCTCTCTCTCTCTCTCTCCACAGCTTATATATAAACAGCTATACTCCTTCTCTCTCTCTCTCTCTCTCTTTCCTTCATATACAATAACACAAACCCACTGATTACCCAGCAAGATGGTTCTGCTGCGTTAATCAGGTACCAGCAACCCGTTGTTTATCGAGCCGAGGCTTCTGTTAATTCTCTGGAAATCACTCGCCATCAGTAGCCTATTGTGTGAATGTAGTCAAGTGAAATGCAATATTAACGGACAAGGGAGATCAATTTACACCAGAGAATTCCAAACATCAATACATTATAATAAACTTTAAACCTAGGAATTAATTCTCCATCACTTGACTCTAAACAACAAAAAAAACACACACTCACATCAATAGGCTTGAACCTAGGAAATAATTCTCTATCACTCGGCTCCAAACAACAAAAAAAACCACACGCACATCAATGGGCTTGAACCTAGGAATTAATTCTCCTTCACTTGACTCTAAACAACAAAAAAAACACACACTCACATCAATAGGCTTGAACCTAGGAAATAATTCTCTATCACTCGGCTCCAAACAACAAAAAAAACACACACACATCAATGGGCTTGAACCTAGGAATTAATTCTCCATCACTCGACTCTAAACAACAAAAACACACACTCACACATCAATAGGCTTGATCCTAGGAAATAATTCTTCATCACTTGGCTCCAAACAACAATGAATGAATGAATGAAATGGGGTTTAACGTCCTACGCTTAAGCACCTAACCTGGGCTAATTGAAGACAGGCATACACCATACAGTGTGCTATGAGGGAAATTTTGCCCGGGCAGCAACTGAATTCCAACTGCCAAGGGTTCTTTTACGTGCACGCCAATGTGTACATGGGACCTTGGTTTTTCTTCCCATCCGAACGACTAGGCAGCTGTCCTTGTCAGGCCCTTCTTCTGCATCACTGACAAGGGGAAAATCGAGATGAACTTTCTCGGCCAATGCAGGATCGAACACCCGACCTCCAGGCTAGCGAACCAGCGCCTTTATCCACTTAGCCACCGTGATTCCCCCCAAACAACAAAAAACACACACACACACATCAATAGACCCTACATTATAATCAACCTCAAACCTGATGAAATAATTCTCCATCACTCGACTCTAAACAACAAAAAAACACACACTCACACATCAATGGGCTTGAACCTAGAATTAATTCTCCATCACTCGACTCTAAACAACAAAAAAAACACACACTCACACATCAATAGGCTTGAACCTAGGAAATAATTCTCCATCACTCGACTCTAAACAACAAAAAAACACACACTCACACATCAATAGGCTTGAACCTAGGAAATAATTCTCAATCACTCGACTCTAAACAACAAAAAAACACACACTCACACATCAATAGGCTTGAACCTAGGAAATAATTCTCCATCACTCGACTCTAAACAACAAAAAAACACACACTCACACATCAATAGGCTTGAACCTAGGAAATAATTCTCAATCACTCAGCTCCAAAAAACAAAAAAATCACACACACACATCAATAGGCCCTACATTATAATCAACCTCTATTTAACCTGATGAAATAATTCTCCATCACTCTGCTTTAAACACACATATAGTCTTCTAGAAGTAAAAAAACAAAACTCTATGAATAATTTATTTCTTACGAGTCTCTATAGGATTGAAAAATAAAAAAGAGAAAAATTCTGTTTAACCTGCTTTTTTTTTCAATTTTTCTTAACTAACAGGCAATTATTGAATTTTTTCTAAATATGTACTATTTATTTATGTATCCGCAAACAAAGCCATTATAAGATTTGCCTAGGGACTTGACATAATCTACACTGACATTGTAAGCCATAAACAACAAAAATCAATTCCAGCAAATGAAAGGGAGCAACCTGTAATTGTCCACTGAGCCGAAAATGACTGGAATTCTAATAATTCAGGCTTTTACTCGAAACGATAACAATTTACAAGAAAGAGGAAATAGAATTAATGAGGCTGGTTGTGTGATTAAAGAGAAAAATAGGGCTTAACCTCCACTTGATCGAGGGAGAGAGGGAAAGGAAGAGGGAGAGAGAAAGAGAGAGAGAGAGAGGAGCAACCAGTAATTATGTCCTCTTGAGCAATAGAATTAATGTTACTGGTGGTGTGATGGACAGAGAAAAGTGGGGTTTAACCTCCAAGAATGGGAGAGAGTGAGAGTGAGAGAGAGAAATGGGGTTTAACATTCACTCTACACAAACTAGATCATTTCGGGAATAACATGGTTTATTTATTTTCAATAATTTGCTTGTGTGTAGGGATTTTTAGCAGTGGGAGGAAATCGGAGGACCCGAAGAAAACCCACAATGTTGAACAGGCAACCCTACCCTACACCAAGAAACATGGTCTAATTTGCCTGCCCTTGTGGGTTTTCTCCGGGTCCACCGATTTTCTCTCACTGTGACTGTTGTTTAAGACCTGTAATGCTTTAAACTGACAAAGTATTATAAATTATTTCAATGGTAATGGTATTTAGTTCAGAATCGATGAAATAGAAACACAAATAATTATATTTTATTCATATTTAAGGAGTAAAAGGTAATTGTTTTAGCCATAAAATTTTCACAGACCACAGATTGTTATTCCATAACACAAATCAACATGCCATGAAATCAATTTTCTTGGTGACCCAAACTCTTTTAAGTGTTCAGAGTGCATAGCCATAAAACACAACAATCAAATGCATTAGGAGCAGAGAGAGAGAGACAGAGTGGTAATTTCGTCACTAACATATGGTTCAATTTTAATTCAATAATTACCTTTAGCAGTGGTAGAAATAATGCCTATGATCGTATAATAGTAAGTTAATAATAATAATAATAATAATTGCGTCATTTTACAAGGGTAGCAAATTTGGCCTGAGGCCTTTTTCCAATTTGGCCCTTGGCACAGATCGTGCGAATGATTTCGATCATTACTGCAGGAAGAAACCGAAGAACTCGGGGGAAACCTGCCTGATCAGACGGGAGACGATATATCCCTCTCACTTACAACGATAAAGTTCATGCCCTGAGCTGGGATTGAACCCTCAATGCATTGGTGAGAAGCCGCCTCTCTATCGCCACGGCTATCCGACCACCTGACAACATATTGAGCAAAAGACATAGAAATAATTATGTCTTGACTTTCTTAGCAAATATGAAATTAAAATGAAAGGATTCCTGAATAACAGAATACATAACAGGATCTTAACAGACTTGTAGTAGTAGAAGATCGTTTAATAGGACGACATTTCGGGAGAAATACCCTTTAATATCAAGATTAAATTATAATGATCCTGTGACGCCTTATATACAATAAACCACATGTTAGTCCTGAAATGACCTAGTTTGTGTCAAGTGGACATTAAACACCATTTCTCTCTCTCTCCCTGCTCATCAGTAGTACAAAAACAGACTTTAGGTTTAAAGAATAGAAAATTAAAGAATCCCCGCTCAACAGAATCATACAGCAGACTTGTAGTAGTAGAAGATCCTTTAATAGGACGACATTTCGGGTGAAATACCCTTTAATATCAAGATTAAATTATAATGAACCTGTGACGCCTTATTTACAGTAACGTTGGTGACATTACAGGATTTTTAAATTTATAATGAACCTGTGACACCTTCTATACAGTAACGGTGGTGACATCAAAGGATTTTTAAATTTATTTAAATACAGAATAAAGATTGTTAAAGAAAGAAAGGATCATTAAATTTAATTGAAGTATAAGATTAAGTACAAATCTCATTAAATTGATAAAATGATTAGAAAAAATTGTTTAGAATATAAAAAGGAAATTTTAATTACTAAGAGTTTTTAAAGATTGAGGCCAAACATTCATTAAGTTGTTAAGCCCAACCAAAGTTCTAGGATGGAATTATGAGTTTATTTTTATTCTTAATGTATATATTCATATTATGTTAAATACTTTTATATATTACTAAATTCATAAATGACATTATACACCATCCGTTTTTTGTTTGTTCTTTTGGTGCTGGGGAAAGGGTATTGATTAGAACGGAGAACACAAATAATTATTACACAATTTAAAGTGAATAGTAGTTAATGGTCTCCAAGATGGCTGTGGCGGTGGCGGTTTCATCTTCTTCTGTGTTGATGGGAGAAGTTGATAAAGAAATGAATACGTATAGTCCCGGTCATCCAGAACCACCTAGTCTTTAATCATGAAGAGGTGGAATAAAATAAAACTAAGTACGAACAATCCAAACCATTAGACAAAATTCGAAGTCCTAAAAAAACCGTATAGGCAAAAAAGTGTAATCTGGCAAAATAGTGTAATCAGCATATGGACAGCTCACCGTGTACAAAATACACGACAAACAGTGGTAGTCGGTGTCCGGAAGAGTAAGCTTACCCTGCTGGCATGCCACACCGGCCATAGCTGCATCCAAACTATTAGATGAAATCTGATAAAATAGCGTGATTGGCCCATGGACTATCAATGACAGCCTACACTGGTTGTGTTCCCAATAAAAGACATTGTTGTCGGCCTATTAAACGATCTTCTACTACTACAAGTCTTTTGTGATTTTGTTGAGTGGGGATTCTTTAACTTTATTTTACTACTTCGCCCGGCCGGTATCATTTTTTGATCCAGTCTCCACACAGATGTATCGGCCTGTTCAGCTTTAATTAATCTCTACCATTCTCCTGTTTCCAAAATATGAAATTCTCGCTTTAAGAAAGAGGGAGAAATGGGGTTTTATGTCCACTGGACACAAACTAGGTCATGTCAGGACTAACATATGGTTTTATTTTATTTCAATAATTGGCTTGCGCCTAGGTGTCTTTAGAAGACGGAGGAAACCAGAGGAAACCCTTGAAGTTGGAGACGTACAACTGGAGATTCGAAACCACAACAGTTGACTCAATGACAGGCTTTATGATACAGCACACACATGCTAACTATTCAGCCATCCACCCCCCCCCCCCCTCTTGCTTTAAGACTGAAACATGAGTTCATTATCTTAAATATGGGGGGTTGGATGGCTGAATGGTTAGAGTGCACGCGCTGTATCATAAAGTCTGTCATTATGTCAACTGTCGTGGGTTTTCTCCCGGTCCTCCAGTTTCATCCCACTGCTAAATACACCAGCAAGCGAATTATTGAAATAAAATTAAACCATATGTTAGTCCCGAAATGACCTAGTATGTGTCGAGTGGCCGTTGAACCCCATTTCTCTCTCTCTTAAATAGTTCTGTATTTGTACCATCATTAGTATATCTATCTAAATTGAACCAATCGTTCGTCTAGACTATATTATGTCAATTAAAATGATTTGTTAACTCATCATGGATAAAAATACATTGAACAGTCAATCAACTAAACTGGAGAGGTGGAGAGGAAGAGAGAGAGTAAACTAAACTGGAGAGAGAGAGAGACAGAGAGAGTTTAACATCCACACATCACAAACTAGGTCATTTCGGGACTAACATAATTCGCTTGCACGTATGGGTCTTTAGCAGTGGGAGGAGACTGGAGGAGAGAGCAGGAAAGAGAGAGAGAGAGAGAGAGAGAGAGAGAGGGGGTCCATTGATACAAACTAGGTCATTTTTCGGGACTAACACATTTCAATGTTTTAATAATTCGCTTGCAGGCAGGGGTCTTTAGCAGTGGGAACAAAACTGAAGGTCCCAGAAAAACTATCCACAAGTTTGGACAGGCGACCTACTCCTTGTCACATACAAGCTGGAAATCAAAACTACACAACTTGACTCAATGACAGAAAAAATGCATCTGTCCAGTATATCCAGCGAGAGAGAGAGAAACAAGGTTTAACGTCCACTCGACACAAACTAGGTAATTTCAGGACTAACATATGGTTTAATTTTATTTCAATAATTTGCTTGTGCGAAAAGATCCATGAGGCTGGACAGACAGCCCTTCTCCTTGTCACACATTTTAACTCAATGACAGACATTATAATGCAATATACAACTGGCGGTAGTTTCTTCTTAAAGAGCTGTTGGGCTTCGCCTACGGGTTTTCGAACATATATAAACCTCAGGTAGGGTAATATCCTGTACACACACATGCGTTAACCATATCACCCCCACCCCCACACGTGGCTAAGTGGATAAGGCGCTGGTTCGCTAGCCTGGAGGTTGAGTGTTCGATCCCTGCATTGGCCAAGAAAGTTCATCTCGATTTTCCGGCGTGATTTCCCCTTGTCAGTGATGCAGAAGGAGGGCCTGACAAGGACAGCTGCCTAGTCGTTCGGATGGGACGAAAAACCGAGGTCCCGTGTACAAATTGGAGTGCACGTAAAAGATCCCTTGGCAGTTGGAATTCGATATAAGAGTAGGCCGTAGCGCCGCTGCCCGGGCAAAATTTCCCTCATAGCACACTGTTGGCGTATGCCCGTCTTCAATTGGCCCAGGTTAGCTGCTTAAGCGTAGGACGTTAAACCCCATTTCATTCATTCATTCCACCCCCACACATCACCCCTCCAAGAAATAAAACAACAAGTGCATTTGTCCAGTAATAGCTTTCGCATTTTTAAGTGAGTAAATGTCTAAATATAAGAGATCTCATCTTCATTAGCTCAGTTGTGGAGAAGAATTATCCCCATTACATTACATTTCCGGGAGAGGGGTTTAATATAGGCAATGCCTGTTCCCCAATCCCTATTCATATACAAATCTAAAAAAAATAAAGCTTATAAATTTCAATTCATTTTTTTAAAAGTTATTATTCTTATCAAATTACCCATAAAAGGTGTCAAGTGGATGTTAAACCCCATACCTCTCTCTTTCTCTCTCTCTCTCTCTCTCTCTCTCTCTCTCTCTCTCTCTCAAAACCAGTTTAATTATAAAGCAAATAGTTCATTTTTGATCAGTTACTACATGTTTCTAAGCAAATAATGCCTACGCAAACACCTATCAGTTAACTTTACTGGTTGTAATTATTATTATCAATGTTCGATGTTTACGCAACACACATTCGATTACAAAGCTAATATCCAAATGCTTTATTAAACATTAAAGATTTGATTGATAGTGAGAGAGAGAGAGAGAGAGAGAAAGAAAGAGAGAGAAAAGTTGGGGTTTAACATCCACTCGACACAAACTAGCTCATTTCAGGTACATCATTTTTGTTTCAATAATTCCTGTGCAAATGCGAGATTTAGCAGTGGGGGGAATACGGAGAAAATCTACGAGATTGCACAAGCAACCCTACTCTTTTTCATGTACAACCGGGGAATCGAAACCATGCCATTTCAGTCAATAACAGATCTTATGATACAGAGCCAGTCCCTCACATTTAAGGGGAGCTGTCCTTCGAAAGGAGTCATTTAAGACTCCTGCAAATTATTGAGATTAATAAACTACTTTCAGTTTTTGTTTACTTTTAAACTGCATATGTTCAAGGTATCAGAAGCTTTTTATGGCACAAAGTGCTCATGCTCACCATTCGGCCATCCAAACTCCCCTAAAACATTAGACCTGTTGACCACCTTGATGGAACCCACAAGGTCGGAAAGTCGATCCTTCTCACAACCAGGCAATAAAAACCACGCCATTTTAGTCAATAACAGACCTTCCGATACAGAGTGCACATGCTAACCATTCGGTCATCCAAACTTCCCGTTAAATTTGAATCCTTATTTCTGGATAAACACATCAATTATTCATTGGTGTACTGAAGTGTGAAGAAACTTGAAGATAACCTCTAGGCATGCAGTTGGTGAGAATAAAAATAATTGCATATTTTCTATCATCACTCGACAAATCAATTTACAAAATCAGTCATTTATTGATATTGATTTGAAGAAACTCGAAAAATATCCATGTGCCAGTTGCTCAGAATTAAATAGATTGCGAGTCTTGTTTATATCACTCCTTAAATCATATTCATGATCACGGAACGACGTGACATCGGTCAAGTTAATTAGAGTTCAACAAACCTATCAGCAGTAAATATTCGCTTGACCTCTACTATCACTTTCGCTTGACCGCTACTACTACTTTCACCGAAAGAGATGACAGCCGTGAAGTTAATTTCAATCTTATTAAAAACAGATCCTATTTCGTATCGTTTTTTATAGTTCTTAATTTTGTTACATGTCTTTACTAGGATCTGGAAGAATTGTTATATTACTTGCATTTTGCTTGAAGTATCTGGAAGAATTGTTATATTACTGGCATTTTGCTTGAAGTGAGGGATTAGCCAATAAAACGGGCTGTTACGACGACTTCTTGGCGTGCCATGAACGGAACTGTGTGTAAACCACTAGAAACGTAAACGATTAATCAATGCAGGATGTCACAGGGTCAAAAGTTGTCTGTTTGACCCTTGACATGATCTTCCAGTACAACTGGTCAGATTTTCATGTAATGTCGGCCATCAAAAGTATAAAAAAACGAAACAAAATATAGATCTGGATTTCAATCAAATTGACCCAATTAGCTCTTAACAAACCAATTAGCAGTGAATATTCGCTTGGCTGCTAACTATCACTGTCCAGTGTTAGGGATGGTTTAAACAGTATTTTATTCAGGAGAACATTAGTATTTACAGTTTATCATTGAAGAGAATACAAGTGAATAGGATGCAGTAACAAGCAAGACTGCTTATATATCACTGTAAGGGATGACATGGAGATGAGTTAATCAGCTCTCAATATTAACGACTCCTAATTCAAAAGTTCTTTTTTAGTGTGAGAGAGAGAAATGGGGTTTAATGTCCACTCAACACAAACTAGGTTATTTTGGGACTAACACATGTTTCAACTTTATTTAAATGAGAGAGTGATATGGGGTTTAACGTCTACTCAAAACAAACTAGGTCATTTTAAGACTAACATATGGTTTAATTGTTATTTCAATAATTTGTTTTAGCAAGAGGAAACCGGGGGACCTGGAGAAACCCCACGAGGTTGGAAAGGCCTTTCTATTCCTTGCCACATACAACTGGGGATTAGAAACCACGCCAGTTGACTCAATGACAGGCTTTATGATACAGCGCGCGCACGCTAACAATTCAGCCATCCAACCCCCTTTTCTATAGTGCAAATGGGTGCATAGAATATTATACGCAAAATTAGAAAAACGCACAAAGTCTTCCCCCGACACATTTGAAGTCACGCAAAAAAACTTTACTGCACCATGTTAAAAAAAGCCTATCGCATTATCCCCATGAAACAGATTGCCTCGTCACATGTGTTACACAAAAAACATTGGAAGGCTCCTCGGCAGACACTGGTGCTCTACATCTAGCCTAGGCTGTATGATGGTAAGTGATATGTACCTACACCCATACAATTGTGATGCAGCTACTGGTTTACTTATTAGGAAAACTTGCCATTTTTAGAATGAAGTTCTCAAAATTGCATCATTTGAAGCCTGCGTAGAGTTTTTATTGCAAAGTTTGATTAAAGAAAAGTGAATAAATTTTGAAAGTACATAGCAAACAATATCAGAGCTTCTTGAGATAAAACTTAAACACTCTTCACTGGCTACTTCATATGACTTAAAGGGACAGTCCCGAATTTAACAGAGTCTCAAAAATAAAAGTCTGAGTACGTATGAAATTTAAACGCCAAAATATAGAAGTATGGTGTATAAACCCTAACTCAATATTTCAGCTCAAAATATTGAGTTGTTTGGACGTGAGCGTTAAAACAGCTTATCCGGACACGTAACCCTTTTAAGATTTCGGGTCAATTCTTTCGTTGGGTGACCCGATAATCGATTACCGTTCCTTTAGAGGTCTACACAGTGAATGGTCCATGTGCTGTACTTGATAACAAAAAGTAAATACCACCGACACATTATTTTTATAAAATAAATCTGGTTTTATCCAATCACCGCATAATACAGCTTAGGACGCCGGACTCTATTTCCAGATAAAGACTTGCGGGTTAAAGTTGTTTGAAAATGTATCACATATATTGTGTTAGTTGCTCGGCCCTAAGGTGGGGGATTTTAGGGGATTTAACAAAAAATAAAGCAGTTTTATTCTCAAAAACGTTATCGGGATTGACCCTTTAAGGTCACTGAAAGTAGTTCCAAAGGTGGAATTTGTCATCCAGCCGGGGTTAGATGTAGAGTACCAAATTCTGCCGAGGTTTGTCGATTGCACAGTATCTAATTTATCTGTTTATCTGGTAGACTTGTTCATCCTTCATGCACTAAATCATTTCCACATCAAGGTTTATGATGTCTTGATAATCATGACTACAGGCCCAGAAGAGTGGGGGGGGGGCAAGTAGTCTTTTCTTTAGGTTATTGCGGCCCCTGGACCTCTGCCTATAGGAACTTAGTATGGCGAACCCCCCCCCCCCCCCAATCAAGAATTGCTTCCGCCGGCCCTGTGACTACAAAAAGGTTTTACATTTCTGTACTGACAGCACTGATGAAGATGGTTATAACATATGACATTTGAAGTAAAAAAAAAGACCTACAATAAGCAGATTTATCTCTTAAATGTCTTTAAATGCCATATAACATCCATAACCCAGAGCCATGTTCTATAATTTTATTGTTTTATGCTTTATAAACAACAGACAAATGTCATAAAGTCATGATTTTTTATTCACTGAAACAATGAGGTTCGTATATTTGTTTTCACAATCGGCACAGTGGTTTGTTTTGTAAAGAAAAACAATTATTATTTCAAGCGAACGTGACAATCTGTCAGGCACCATGGAACTGTATTAAACATATGAATAAAAACATTGAAATTACCAAGCCTGGAAATAAGGCACCTGTCAGGCACAGATTCAGGTTTTGTCAGGCACAAAACCTCTGGTGTCTGTCATTTTGTCTTGATTTGTCTTTTATATTCATATTATTAATACATGTCTTATATCGAATTCCAACTGCCAAAAGATCTTATAGGTGCACGCCACTGTGAACACGTGATCTCGGTTTTTCAGCCCATCTGAACAACTAAACAGCTGTCCTTGTCAGGCCCTCCGTCCTGCATCGCCGACAAGGGGAAACCACGCCAGAAAATCTGGATGAACTTTTTTCCGCAGGGATTGAACACATGACCTCAAGGCTAGCGAGTCAGCGTCTTACCCACGAATCTCCTAGCATAATGCATGTTAAATTGTGATGTACTAAGAAGAGATTGTGAATCTAAAAATAGTTTTCTCTTGTTGCTATCCCCCGGGGTTATAAATCACATGTATAGGAAATCGCACTTCATAAATAGATCATCAAGGTCGTTGACACAGTATTGGTTTGTTCCTTTTTAAAGCCCCAATAACTGAATAATATGTCCCAATCTTTATTCTGGTCAACAAATTGTATTATTTTACAATATTCCAATTAATTTATGATACAAATAAAAAATTGGAAAATTCAACTTAATGGTTTGAAACATCTAGCCTATTTCGATTTAGAAATATTTTCGAACCCTCTGGACAAGTAAAATAGGATGTAATGGATAATTTACACGACAGGTAGGACACTTAAACATCTAGTACTTAGATAGGGATATTATTTATTTTCTAGGGCTTTCAAGCCAGCAAGAGTGTTATAGTCCCTTTAAATTAATTAGCTTGAAATATAACAACTTTCATTCCTTCATTCTTTTTATTACTTTTGTTACACTTTTTTTAAATTCCTCTCTTAGGGTATTTCCCGTGTTGCACCATTTCATATTTGATAGATTGCGTCATTTTTTACAAGGGTAGCAAATTAGGCCTGAGGCCTTTTTCCAATTTGGCCTTGGCACAGATCGTGCGAATGATTTCGATCATTACTGCAGGAAGAAACTGAAGAACTCAGGGGAAACCTGCCTGATCGGAGGGGAGACCGAATATCCCTCTCACTTACAACGATAAAGTTCATGCCCTGAGCTGGGATTGAACCCTCGTTGCATTGGTGAGAAGCCGCCTCTCTATCGCCACGGCTATTTTGGTGTTTGGGGTTGCAGAGCACATCAACTTTGGTGGTGTACAGTCGCTGTTCTCATATTTAGGGGAAGAAAAATATCTAAATTGAACACTGCATTTACCGATATGTCAAAGTTTGACCGACTCTCTACATTTTGAATTGAAAGCCCTTACCTGATACCAAAAAACAAAAGTAAAAAAAAAAAAAAAAAAAAAACAATTGCAATAACTCACGGACAAATCCTAGCAACAGACAGACATCGTTTTAAACCCCATTTCTTTTAAAAACTCCTAAACAATAACTTCACTTTACTTCGTCTATTCAATAATATCAAATCCTGATATCCTTTTTCTCATTCACTTTAAAAAAAAGACAAAAGTTGAAAATCCTATTCACAAATTATTTCTTAACACAAAGAAGATTGTATTGAAATTTTTACATTAGATGAATGCCTTAATTTATTTCATTGCCTAATAGAGATTACCCACTAATCCATCTCACTAGTAGGTAAAATGGTTTTATTGAATAAATTCCCAAATTAATTCTAATTCAACAATAACTATACATTGGATTACAGTATTTCTATTTCAAACTATAAAGTGATAAATTTGAAAACGTATGTCATTTATCAGCTGGTTCCGTAAACAATTTCACAGACGAGTTGCCTTAAACCATTTATCTGACTAAGATGGATTTATGAAGCGATAAACAACATATTTATTGATATTTTATAGCATTTAAAGTTGACCTCTGACATTTTAAACTGTTTCAGTCCAACCTAATTTTAGTCTGAGTTTTTTTTGGGACAAATCAGACATTAATTTTGATAAAAGATTTCCCAGTGCAGCCACACTGATCTGCAGTGAATATTTGCTAGGCCGCTGAAGTCACTGATAAGGATGACATCGACACGACTTTATGAGTCACAAACCTGAACTTTTCCTTTGAAATATTAAATTCTAAAACATTTTTTTGAAGTATTAGAAAAATAAATAATGGTGTTTGAAGTATATCTGGACAGAAAATATTACATATTTAGCGTAAATAGGTACAGAAAATAATATGCGTAAAATGGTTAAAAGGATATAATTATGCCCATGCCAATTGCAGCGTGTGCAATATATAGAAAAATGCAAGGGTGTCACAAATTGGCAGCCTGATGATTAGGACTGTCTGCTCGAGTGACGTCAAAGTTTTGAAAGCATAGAATTTCATTAGGGAGTGCTTAATGTATATGTTGGTAAACACGATTGTGAGCAAACATGGACAGATAGAGAGAGAAATGGGGTTTAAAGGCCATTCGACACAAACTAGGTCCTATGGTTTAATTTTATTTCAATAATTCGCTTGCGCGTAGGGGTCTTACTTAAGCAGTGGGAGAAAAACCAGAGGACCCGGAGAAAACCCACGAGGTTGGTTGGAGAGCAAACATGGAATTGATGAGAGACTTAAAACATACAACAGCATTGGAGGGGCAGGGGTTAATCCCAGGCTTCGATATTTAAGGTAAATGGACAGCGATTAACGAAAACATTGTCTTGTATATGCAAGAATTCTCCCTCGGCTTGGCTAGTTTCTGTGACAAACATGGTTTCTTTGAATAGATTTTTTTATAGCTTGGGCTATTTTCTTGAGAATAAAATGTTTTCAGAATGAAATGAGATTAAATGAAAGGGGGTTTAAAATCCTACTGGTTGATAAAAAAAACTGGTTTTAATGTTTTAAAGCCCCAATACCACTCTTGTTTCAACTGAATAATATGTTCAATCTTTATTCTGGTCAACAATTTGTACTTTTTTACAATATTTCAATTAAAAAATGATACAAATTTCATCTTAACACACCTAATTTTAAAAATTGGAAAATTCAACTACATGCCGTAACATTGTTTGAAAAGCCTTACGTAAGCACTTTCAAATGCAACTTGGATTGAAACATATTTTTGAACCCTCTGGACAAGTAAGATAGGTTGTAATGGATAATTTACACAACAGGTTTTTTTTCTGGACCTGTCAAGCAAGCAAGAGTGTTATTGTCCCTTTAATGATTACACTATTTTGCCTGATTACACTATTTTGCCTGATTACACTATTTGGCCTATACTGTTTTTCTTATCAAATGATTTGGATTGTTCATACTTAGTTTTATTTCATTTAAATCAAATTACCAACGTTTTATGCAGGAAGGTATCTTTAATGAATACTCTGTAATAATTGACGATGTAAAAGTACATGATTTCACTATTTTGCCTATACTGTTTGTTTGTCTATGGTTTGGATTGTTTGTACTTGGTTTTTTCATTTACATGCAGGAAGTATCTTTGTTGAATACTCTGTAATTGATGATGTAAAAGTAAATGAGATTTGACTGATGAGTTTTTTATGGACCATTTCAGAAATTGTGTTTTTCATTGATCAGTTATTTCAGACATCATGTCTTGTTAATGTTAAAGTACACGGCTGTGATTGATATGTTTTATTGAAAACATCATAACAGCCAGTCTGAAATTGACAGTGTAGGTAGGCCCTAAAACTTTACACAAGATTTGCTCATATGGGTTTTTTACACGCCATTTTTTTTAAAGGAGCTAAAGAAATAATAAATTACTGTCAACATTACCTCTAGTTCCTTTAACAGCAAGTCTTTATTCTGTGACAAATAGCCGCTGTCTATCAAATCTGTCAGGAATAAAAGTCATTTAGATTACAGTATTATAACCAGCGGCTGCCAGGCAGGATAAGCCCACGGATGGACGGACAGGGGCGACGACAATATACGCCGTATTATTATAGAATTCCAACTGCCAAGGGATTTTTTAAGTGCACATCAATATGTATACATGACCTCAAGTTATTGTCTCATCTGAACAACTATACATTGTCCCTTGCTAGGCCCTCGGTCCTGCAACACTGGCAAGGAGGAACACCATCCGAAAATACTGATGAACTGCATTGACCAGCACAAGTTAGCGAGAGAGAGGGAGAAATTGAGATAAACGTCCACTCAACACAAATTTAATAATTTCAGGACTAACATATGGTTCAATTTTATTTCAATAATTTGCTTGATTTAGTAGTTGCAGGAATCTGAAGGACCAAGAGAACACCCACAGGGTTCGACAAGCGACCCTACTCCTTGTCACATACAAGCAAAGAATCAAAACCACGCTACTAAGCTCAATGGAGAGGGTCATCAAGTCTCTATAAAATAAATGACTAGTGGTGTAGAGAGGGCTTTAAGCTGTATTTTTACTGGAATCAGTAAATGACTAGTGGTGTAGAGAGGGCTTTAGACAATATCTTTACCTGAAACAATAAATGACTAGTGGTGTAGAGAGGGCTTTAGACAATATCTTTACCTGAATCAGTTAATGACTAGTGATGTAGAGAGGGCTTTAGGCTGTATTTTTACTGGAATCAGTAAATTATTAGAGGTGTAGAGAGGGCTTTAGGCTGTATTTTTACTGGAATCAGTAAATGATTATTGGTATAGAGAGAGCTTTAGGCGATATTTTTTACTGGGATCAGTAAATGATTATTGGTATAGAGAGGGCTTTAGGGGATATTTTTTACTGGAGTCAAATAAATTAGTTTTAATTAATAATTTCTTTTAAAAGTACATGTATTATCTTTTACTTTATCTGTTTTATATAATTTATATGTCTGGAATTTCTAATTAATAATCCAATCACCTGTAATTTCCCTTCTTCATTAGCCGAGTTTGGAGCAGAACAGCAGGACGTTAAACACCATTTCAATCCAATCACCTGTAATTTAATATTTTACCTTATAGCTTCCTCGATGATTGGGGGTTGGATGGATGAATGGTTAGCATTCGCGTGCTGTATCAAAAAGCCTGTCATTGAGTTAACTGGCGTGGTATCCAATCCCCGGTTGTACGTGGCAAAGAGTAGGGTCGTCTGTCCAACCTCATGGGTTTTCTCTGGGTCCTCCGGTTTCCTCCCCACTGCTAAAGACCCCTACGTGCAAGCGAAGTATTGAAATAAAATTAAACCATATGTTAGTCCCGAAATGACCTAGTTAGTGTCGAGTGGATGTTAAACCCCATTTTTCTCTCCTCGATGATTATTCTATTATAAAATGAAATCGGATTTAATGTTTTATTTTTCTGGAGGGCCTGACAAGGACAGCTGTCTAGTTATTCGGTTGGGATCAAAAACCAAGGTTCTGTATATTATTATTGTTACTATAGATTTATATAGTGCCCTTTTCATAATGTATACACATTGGCGTGCACATAAAAGATCCCTTGACAGTTGGAATTCAATATAAGGGTAGGCCATGGCACCACTGCCCGGGCAAAATTTCCCTCATAGCACACTGTATGGCATATGCCCGTCTTCATTAGCAAAACAGTAGGACGTTAAACCACATTTCATTCATTCATTCATTAACCAAGTTCGAAGCAAAACAGTAGGATGTTAAACCACATTTCATTCATTCATTCATTAACCAAGTTCGAAGCAAAACAGTAGGACGTTAAACCACATTTCATTCATTCATTCATTAACCCAGTTCGAAGCAAAACAGTAGGATGTTAAACCACATTTCATTCATTCATTCATTAACCCAGTTCGAAGCAAAACAGTAGGATGTTAAACCACATTTCATTCATTCATTCATTAACCCAGTTCGAAGCAAAACAGTAGGATGTTAAACCACATTTTATTTATGTATATTATATTAGTCTACCTCCTGTGACGATAGTAACGGACTATTAAATTACTAATAATTCATATCTATAGCTGATTACATGATCATGCGGTATAATGTTTCAAGGACAAATCGTCAGTAGGTAGACGAAGTGAGGTATCGTCAACAGGTTCTCTATTGACGATACGTCACTTCGACTACCTACCGACGAAATGTCCTTGAAACATTATACCGCATGATCCGTATTAATACTAATTATATACACTGCTAAACTGATACCGTTCACTAATGAAGCTAGGCCTTTTAGTAATGACCATTTTTGCCATAAAATCATATAAGTGATCAGTATACTAAACTAATGTTTAGCATGTATAGAAAGTGGTTAGAAATTATACAGTTGTCATTAATTAGCAGGTATATGTAACTAGCTGTAAAAAATATCACTACTAGTGTAGAAGCGTGACTATGTATAACACCTATCACTATTGAATACACAAACTGGTGTAGAAGTGTGACTATGTTTAACACCTATCACTATTGAATACACAAACTGGTGTAGAAGCGTGACTATGTATAACACCTATCACTATTGAATACACGAACTGGTGTAGAAGCGTGACTATGTATAACACCTATAACTATTAAATACACAAACTGGTGTAGAAGCGTGACTATGTATAACACCTATCACTATTGAATACACAAACTAGTGTAGAAGCGTGACTATGTATAACACCTATCACTATTGAATACACAAACTGGTGTAGAAGCGTGACTATGTATAACACCTATCACTATTGAATACACAAACTGGTTTAGAAGCGTGACTATGTATAACACCTATCACTATTGAATACACAAACTGGTGTAGAAGCGTGACTATGTATAACACCTATCACTATTGAATACACAAACTGGTTTAGAAGCGTGACTATGTATAACACCTATCACTATTGAATACACAAACTGGTGTAGAAGCGTGACTATGTATAACACCTATCACTATTGAATACACAAACTGGTGTAGAAGCGTGACTATGTATAACACCTATCACTATTGAATACACAAACTGGTGTAGAAGCGTGACTATGTATAACACCTATCACTATTGAATACACAAACTGGTGTAGAAGCGTGACTATGTATAACACCTATCACTATTGAATACACAAACTGGTGTAGAAGCGTGACTATGTATAACACCTATCACTATTAAATACACAAACTGGTGTAGAAGCGTGACTATGTATAACACCTATCACTATTGAATACACAAACTGGTGTAGAAGCGTGACTATGTTTAACACCTATCACTATTGAATACACAAACTGGTTTAGAAGCGTGACTATGTATAACACCTATCACTATTGAATACACAAACATGACAATAGGTGTGGTTAAAGGGTCGACAGCGAGACATTAAGTAATATATTGATACTGCACGAAATGTCTTCAGCTGGAGAGCATCAAACTACTTAAAATACAGACACTATCTCGCACGTGCATTTCAATGAAATATGTCACAACAGTTCACTATTTCAGATAATGTACTATTGGCAAGATGCCCGTACATTATTGGAAATAATGGTACGCCAACATCAAAGGATGACGTCACATCTGTATTTTAATGATGTATATCATTCAATAGTCAGTTTTATCACCTTAGTGACATAACACCTAGTTAATGACTACTGTCTGATTACTAACAATTTTAACTAACTAATACACATTATATATGTAAACTGATCACTTTGATCAATTAGTATCGTATATTTTCATTTATAACACTTATTTGTTGTATATTTTCATTTATAACAGTTATTTGTTGCGTAGTCAACGATATCAATGTTACAGTGATATTCTCATTTATCACCCAATAATACATTTGACAGTAGATATCGCTTGTCTGTTAAATGTGATATCTACAGTGTGGTGATATCACTTTAGTGATATATACACAGTGTAGTGAGATCACTTTACATAAATTTGATTGGTCAATCAAAAAAGAACTACCTTCTTTTATTTTAAAGAAACCACTTAGTTTAAGTAAAAAGTGACTTTTTTTAAATAAAATAAGAAACTGCTTTTATTAAATTGACCTTGAAGGAAAAAACTTGGTCAGTATACATGGCTATACAATAGCTAAACTGCGGTCAAAAAATGATGTATCACTACGCTATAATGTAAATAGGATCGGTAAAAGTAAAATCTTTAGGAAAGAATTATATTTATTTATTTGTGCATGTAAGAAAGGATTGGGTGATAAATAAAATCTCCAACTCGTGTTTTTTTATACCAAAAAATATCAACACTCGTTGATAAAGTAAAAAAAACTCGGCCGAGCCTCGTTTTTTTTTATTTTATCAACTTGTGTTGATATTTTTTGATATCAAAAAACACTCGTAGGAGATTCTCTATTTATCTGACAAATGTCCTTGAAACATTATACCACACAATCCTTTCTGATGTGTTAATACTAATTATATATTCTTATTTTGTGCTGTAGACAAAGAAATTGTCCCGAAATGACCTAGTTGTGTTGAGTGGACGTTAAACCCCATTTCTCTCTCTCATATTCTAATTTTTCTTACAAATGTCCTTGAAACATTATACCGTATGCAATACTAATTATGTATTCTATTTTTCTCTGACAAATGTCCTAGAAACATTATACCGTATGCAATACTAATTATGTATTCTATTTTTCCTAACAAATGTCCTTGAAACATATAATACCGTATGTAATCTGCAGACTATCACGAGGGAACTACAAGACAGATGTTACTCCCGATATTAAAGATTGTTAAATGGTCGAGAGCCAGACATTAAGTAACATATTGTAATAACATGAGAGTCGTGAGGCCCAAATGTTTTTTTCGATATGTTACGCATCGTCTTAAGCTCAAGGCCATTAAAATACAGACACTCTGCACGTGATTTTTTACAATACATTACGCAATATCAGTCAAGGACATTAAACAACTTAAATTACAGACATGAGACATTAGACACGTGAGTTTACAGAGAAATACGCGCCACTATTATTTTAAAAGTTTAAATAAAGTATGATTTGCAATTGCCCACATGATTATTTGAAATAATGATACGCCAACATCAAATGGAGACATCACATCTGTATTTTAACTCAATACATGTACATGTATTACATATTATCAAATATGCTTTTAAGAATTTTTCTAATATAAGACCTTCCCTGATCGATACAGGTACATTTAATTATTATCAATGTTTTTTTTTGTCGTGTTATTCCATAATTTTTACAGTCAGTATAAAAAACATTATTGGCATAATTGATCAAATAAAAAAAAGAGAAGTTTTTATAAGGTAGAGTTACACTGACACACCTGTGACCTGAAGGAAGTCATTGTTTCCTATTTATAGCTGGCCAGGTGAAAAATGTTCTCCTTAAATTTCAAATATCATAAATTGGTCTCCTAAAAACGTTTTGCGAGATCAGACAAATAGGCTTGATTAATAAGTGCCTTATTATATTACTGTAATATTGTTTGAAATGAAAAGGGGTTTAACATCCAACTTTTACTCAATGGCTGGGCTAATGCTGATATGCTTATGCTATGGGAGACATTTTGCACTGAATTTTAACTTCCAAGGGTTCTTTTATGTGCATGCCAATGTATCAGTGCTGGGATTTCAAATTTTTCTTGTTGGACATTTTTTACCAAAAACAAAGAGACATAACTCTTATCGTCATTTAAAGACCAATACCACTTTTGTTGTAACTGAATAATATGTCCAAATCATTATTCTGGTCAACAAATTGTACTATTTTACAATATTCAAATTAATTGATGATACAAGCTTCATCTTAACACACCGAATTTAAAAAATTGGAAAAATTCAACTACATGGTTTGAAAAGCTTTACGTAAACCTTTTCAAATGTAACTTAGATTTTAAAATATTTTCGAACCCCCTGGACAAGTAAAGTAGGATGTAATGGATAATTTACACAACAGGTAGGACACTTAAACATCTAGTAGTTAAAATAAGGCTAAATTTTTCTTTCTGGACCTGTCAAGCCAGCAAGAGTCTTATTGTCCATTTAAGAAGGCAGTTTTTTTTAGACCACACACAATATAAATCATGTGTCAACAAAATATTCAAACTCATTCGTAATACCCCAAAATTGCACCTCGTTATTTTTCATATACACAGTGCAGCTGCCCTATGAAAATTTCCGTCTCATAGCACACTGTAAATAAATCAATATGTAGCAAAAATGTAAATTTTATTGCCAATATTTATTTTACCATTAAAAATACTGCAAAAACCCAATGTCGTTTAACTCTTACATTATCGCCTTTCCTCCAACAATATTCTCTCAAAGATTATGGTTTTGTTTTAAAACAAAGTATAAATCGGACTAGTCATACATAAAAATTTATACTTAATAATTAATCCATTCTGGGTTTTTTTGTTTAGCTTAATAATAATAATAATATCTTTATTAGAGTAACAGATTAGGCCAGGCCTTTTTACAATTCTGCCCTTAAAACATAACATAACAATATAAGAACAACAAGAACAACAATGAGATCAAATAAAGAGATAAACAAATTAAAGTATTAAAATAAAAATGCAGTTAGGTTAACTACCTTATCTATTATGAATTAAAATTATGTACATAAGGTTTACTAAGGCTAGGAATGTATCTTTAAAATAATATTCGCTTTAAAGTTTAATAAAACAGGTTTGTTTTTAATTGAGGTAGGTAGATTATTCCAAAGACAAGGTCCAATGTATTTTAAACTATTTTTATATATTGAATTATTAACTTGAGGAATATCAAATCGAAGATTAATATTGGTATAAGGTGCTTGACAATAACTTTTTAAAATCAATATATCGAAATGTGTCAATTTGATTGACAATATTTTTTTGATACAGCAGTAATTCAATATATCACTTGACTCTATACATCATACCCTAATAATATCCTTGAGCCAAAATCGATCAAACAAGCAACCCCCAGACTGCTGGGAATTACATACATAATATTCATCTCTGTTAAACAAAATACTACTCCACTTAATTAAATAAAAATAAAATAAAAGTATTTTCTTTACAAATAGAATGCAGTTGAATGCAGTACCGGTTATGTCGCTGACCTGTTATGTGGCTAGTGTTAGGGTACCCTAACCCTATACAATAAGGGATGGCAGCATAGCGGCACGGCAACACAACGATACGCTCCCACCGAGAACAGCGTCTTGTTCATCATAAAAACAGTAGATAACCAGATCATGGTGGAGGTCAATGGCGCAATAATAACAATCCTCGGATAATATCTGGCGTGGCAGGATTAGTAATTCTGGGAATATTGGGTAAAAAATAGAATTTTATACACCTCTGATCATAATCGTATGATTGCCAAATAGGCTACTTTGTGAAAGTAGGTGGGGTTGGATTGCAGAATGGTTAGCATGTGTGTGTTGTATCATACAGCCTGTCATAGAGAAAACTGGGCTGGTTTCAAATCCTCGGTTGGACGTGACAAGGAGTAGGTTCACCTGTCCAACATCGTGGGTTTTCACTAGGTTCCGTCTACTGCTAAAGACCACTACGATACGCGCAAGAGGATTATCCTATCACTCATACGCTCCTATGATCCGAAATAATATATAGTTTGTTTCTAGATATAGTTTGGTTCCGTGAAATAATCACCCCCAACCGAGGCTAGCGAGTTAAAGAGCTATATCGTCTGGCATGTTCGATTTTACTATCATCTAATTAATCAACCCACAACATAATAAATTATTTCAGTGTATTTCTTGACCCCAGAAACATACAGTTAGACACAAAATTTATCATTTTAGAATAAGTACTATGGGAGATATAGGAGATTATTTGATATGGCTGCCGTCATGGACGCCATCTTGAATTTTTTAAAACGCTCAAGGGTGACCAAGGTTTACCTGGCAGATTCTGAAAGAGGACATCCTAGGCTACTCAAATCAATCATAAAAAAAACTTTGTATACAATTTCCAGGTTCAGCTATACTTCTGCCGGTGAGCTCTGCTATATGCGGTTTTTTTTTTAATATAGAGACACCCATCCATATGGAAAGAGGGAGGTTTGATGGCCAAATGGTTAAGTATCATAAAGCCTGTCATTGAGACAACTGGCTTGGTTTTGAATCCCCGCTTGTATGTGGCAAGGAGTAGGGTCGCCTGGGTTTTCTCTGGGTCCTCCCACTGCTAAAGACCCTTACGTGCAAGCGAATTATTGAAATAAAATTAAAACCATTAGTTAGACGTTAAACCCCATTTCTCTCCCTCTCTCCTTATGGAAAGTTTATAATTGAAATAAAGCTATGGTTAATAGTCATCAATACTTAAAAACTACTGCAAGCCGTCTTGATCAATTTACTTGACTTCTCTCGCAACGATGAGTCTATGTATATAACGAGACACCTCGTTTACATCATTCCAAGACCTATCATTATATCGTTATAAATCAACAAATGATCCATATTTCACATACTGTTTCTTAGCCACCATCATAAAGACTTTTTTCAGCTCAGTCAGTCAGTTCAACATGAATAATAATAATAATAATAATAAATATAATAATAATAATAATAATAACAAATATAATAATAATAATAATAATAATAAGTCTTATAATGCGCTAAAATCCACATCATAATGGGGAAATGCTCCAAGCGCTGACCACACACCAAGCACACTACACCACAAAATGCACATGATAATGTCCTATTTAAATTGTTGATTTAGGTAGCGTTATCAGAGCTCGCATACACACTGTGCTACATGTACCTGTCAGACGCACAACACAACATTACCAATAATGATGTGAAAAGAAATGAAGCCTGGTCGAATGTTCCTACTATTCTGCGCAGTATTCCCATGGGATTAAAGGCCCAATAACACTCTTGTTGTAACTGAAAAATATGTCCCAATCATTATTCTAGTCAACAAATTGTACTATGTTACAATTTCCAATTAATTGATGATTCAAATTTCATCTTAACACACCGGATTTAAAAAATTGGAAAAATTCAACTACATGGTTTAAAAGCTTCACGCAAACCTTTTCAAATGCAACCTAGATTTAAAAATATTTTTGAACCCTCTGGACAAGTAAAATAGGGTGTAATGGATAATTTATACAACAGGTAGGAACACTTAAACAAACTAGTCACTGTAAGAGAAATCTGGGAAGGCTGTTCGCCCATTAACAGATATTCTAATCTAGTAGTTAGATTAAGGTTAATTGATTTTCTGGACCGGTCAAGCCAGCAAGAGTGTTATTGCCCCTTTAAATCGTGCAGTGTGCTGGGGGATAAATTTTGCCATTAGTCCCTGTCCATCTATAGGGGGGTTGGGATGGCCTAGTGGTCTAGAGAGCTGCGCTTCGACCTCTAGTTGGCCGGCCACATCTGGCTCGCGGCTGTGGTTCCAAGCTCTGGTGTGAGCGTATGTGGCATGGAGATAGGGGCGCCTTCTCAGCCTCGTGGGTCTCCTCCGGGCACTCCGGTTTCCTCCCACTGCTAACGACCCCTACGCGCAAACGAATTATTGAAATAAAATTAAAAACCACACGTTAGTGGACGTTAAACCCCATTTATCTCTCTCTGTCCATCTATACTAATATTTGTGACTGTCTGCCAATTATTGAAATAAAAGTGTGTAACATAAGATCAAAGGATACAATGATAAAGATGACTGTTTATTTCATTTCTTTATTTCAACAGTACAGGAATAAACATTAAAAGTCATTACATTTCTCTAACCACCAATACCAGTACATCACACAGGAACATATCTTAACAGATCGCAGCAGTCATTACGGACA
The DNA here is from genome assembly GCA_917208275.1 of Patella pellucida. NCBI lineage: Eukaryota > Metazoa > Mollusca > Gastropoda > Patellidae > Patella > Patella pellucida. The sequence continues at coordinate 72,512,693 of OU795040.1, forward strand.
TCATCCTAATTCACGCCCGCTTCCATCATTCTGTCTTGTGCCAGCGGTCTCCAGTGCCCTCTCTCTATCAGCTTGTCTGAGTTATAGGTCCACTGAGATCATTTATAACGTTCAAGGTGCTATCAACAACTGTATAATTATTTATCAGCCATTCACAAGTTATAAAATAAAACCAAGTACAAACAAACCAAACCATTAGACAAAATTCGAAGTCCTAATAAAAAGGTATAGGCAAAATAAAGTAATCAGCATATGGATTGTTCACCGTGTACAATATACAAGACAAACAGTGGTAACAGGTGTCCAGAAGAGTAAGCTTACCCTGTCTGGCGCCACATTCGTCATAGCTGCATCTAAACTATTAGGCGAAATATCGGTAAAATAGTGTGATTGGCCATATGTATTATAAGTATGCTTCATTGAACAGAGATAGTGACAAATTAACTAACTTAATTATTAGATGTGTGATTGCCCCAAAGCTGAAAATTGGCTCGGACCAGAGAGAGAGAGCGAGAGAGAAAAGGGGTTAACATCCATTAGACACAAACTAGGTCATTTCGGGACTAACATATGGTTTAACTTTATAATAATTAAGCGTATTATTAAAATAAAATTAAACCATATGTTAGTCTGGATATGATCTCGTTTGTGTGGAGTGGAGTTAAACCTCATTTCTCTCTCTCTCTCTTTAACGTTCACTCAACACAAACTAGGCCATTTAGGGACAAACATATGGTTTAATTTTATAATAACAAGCCAACAGTGAGGCTGATGTCCCCCGCCGAAATCCCAAAATAAATAGATGACACATATTAATTAATCGCACATTTATTTTTTTCAAAAGTATTGAGCAATCAAACTATACACTAAGTTTCATCACTCTCTACCAGATAGAATCAGACATTGTTCATCATCGAACTCCATCAAGGCATTCACCTAATGTACGCCTACATCTAGTTTAAACATTCTACCTTAATTAGAAGAAGAATTTTTGTGTTTCAAAGTCTAGACCTATCAGTTGCTTATCGCTCTGCCTACCCTCAACAGCAAATGTTCATTATTGAACTTAGTCAAGGTATCGATGAAATAAAACTATATACCAAGTTTCATCACTTAATTACAACTAAAGTTATTGCGTCCCAAAGCATCAACCAATAAAATTGCTTATCTCTGCTTACCCTAAGCAGAAAATGCCCATCTTCGAACTCCATCAAGGTATTTACCTAATAAACACCTACATCAAATTTGAATATCCTAGTTCAATTTGAAGGAGAGTTATTATGTTCCAAAGTCTCGGCCAATCAAATTGCTTATCGGTCTGCTAACCCTGAGCAGAAAATGCGCATTATTGAACTTAGTGAAGGTATTGATGAATTGAAACTATATACCAAGTTTCATCACTCTAACTTAATTACAACTTAAGTTATCGTGTCCCAAAGCATCAACCAATCAAATTGCTTATCTCTGCTTACCCTAAGCGGAAAATGCTCATCTTCGAACTCCATCAAGGTAATGACCTAATAAACACCTACACCAAGTTTGAATATTCTAGCTCAATTAGAAAGAGAGTTATTGTGTCCCAAAAAGTGTGACAGACAGACAGACGGACAGACAGACAGACAGACGGACAGACAGACGGACGGACGGACGAACCCATTTTAATAGTCCCCTGCTTTCTTCGAAAGGCGGGGGACAATTAAGCGTATTATTGACATAAATTAAACCATATGTTAGTCTGAATATGACCCAGTTTGTGTGGAGTGGAGTTAAACCTCATTTATCTCTCTCTCGCTCCTCTCTATCTCTATTTAAAAGTTCTCATTTTCTGCGTCACTACACTAAACATCATTAATCTGTATTAGCCACTCATTATCTAATTCTGGCTCAAACCATTCACGTAGTTTGTCATAATCAAAATCAGTTCCATCAATAAGACGGAAATAGCTAGGTAGCGACAGGATTTCCCTCATAGAATCTATTCAACCTTATTCAGGCAGAGGCCATATAAATTCCTCAATAGATCCATCCGGTGGAGTTTAAAAGTATTGATGTATTTTTATTTGAAATCATTACAGAAGTACGATAAGATTTCCGGAAAGTTGGTTCATTGATTATTGTCGAGATTTATTTCTGAGTACCATCAGGGGATTGACACAAGCAGGATATTGAAAAAGATTTTCGGGTCTTGTTTTTGTCTTAGAAAGAAATTAAAGAAAGGAACCCGAGGGGTTAAGCGTCAGGTTATAACAATACTTCATTTCATATTCACACTAGTTAAGGTCTCTCACTCCATATCATCCAAAATCTTTGACAATGAAAACACAAACTATTTGTCAATGGTCTACTGATATCGAATATTTAGGACAAAATAAAAAAAATACCATTGGTACGTGTACCATAATGCGTTTCAGGCCCATTTTTAACAAGGGACTTGAAGAGGGAGGCTAGACGGTAACGCATATTCTTATCAATACTGTGGGCTGATATACTATGTATATGTAGACTGGAATAACCAGATGCTAGAGATTAACTTTCGATTGAGACATCGGGCATATTTCGCAGAACTGCTTCAAAATTAGAACAAAAACGGAACAATTGAATGTAAATCAGTTTATATACATTCATATTACATTTTAACATCTACAATTTTCATTTTGTTAATATTGACACTAACATCTATCATATTCATTTTGTTTATATATACCATTTTCATTTTGTTTCTATTGTGACAAACATCTACAATTTTCATTTTATTTATATTGACACTAACATCTATCATTTTCATTTTGTTTATATTGACACTAACATCTATCATTTTCATTTTGTTTATATTGACATTAACACCTATCATTTTCATTATGGTAAAATATACCATTTTCATTTTGTTTATATTGACACTTACATCTAGCATTTTCATTTTGTTTATATATACCATTTTCATTTTGTTTATATATACCATTTTCATTTTTCATTTTGTTTATATATACCATTTTCATTTTGTTTATATTGAGAATCTCCAACAAGACCTTGTTGATATCAAAAAAAGACTTGTAGGAGATCTTATTTATCACCCAAACATTTCTTACATGCACAAATAAATAAATATTATTCTTTGTTATAGATTTCACTTTTACTGAACCTGATTACATTATGACATAGTGATACGTCATTTTTTGACAGCAATTTAATCTGTGCAAAATCATTTATATTGACCCAGTGTTTCCATCAATGCCAATTTAATAAAAAAAAGGTTCCTTATTTAATACAAAATTAACTGTCCTTTGTGTTCTTGGCAAGTAAATAAATCTCTTATTAATAATTTATATAACATTTAAGGCATAAAGAGAGGTGGGGATTAACTTCCAGTTGACACAAACTAGGTCATTTCGGGACTAACATATGGTTCAATTTTATTTCAATAATTTGCGTGGGCGTAGGGGTCTTTAATAGTGGGAGGAAAAACCGGAGGACCCGAATAAAAACCCATGAGGTTGTACAGGTGATCCTAATGCTTGTCAAGAACAACTGGTGATTTGAAACCACGCCAGTTGACTTAATGACAGGCTTTATGATACAGCACGCAAGTGCTAACCATTTGGCCATTCAAACCCCCTAAGACATAAAGACAGACCTAGAATATGTAGATTTAGCTTGTGAATAATGCCTCATTAATATGTATGCTACACTTAACAGGCTCGAAACGAAACCTTTCATGTATCATCAAACGGGGATCATGTGGCTAAGTGGGTAAGGCGCTGCAAGTCAGGTGTTCGATCCCTGCATTGACGGAGAAAGTTCATCTAGATTTTCTGGCTAGTTTCCCCTTGTCAGCGATGCAGAATGGAGGGTTTGACAAGGACAGCTGTCTAGTCGTTTGGATGTTACCAAAAACCGAGGTCCTGTTTACACATTGGTGTGCACGTAAAAGATCCCTCAGCAGTTGGAATTAGATATAAGAGTAGGCCGTAGCATCGCTGCCTTGAAAAAATTTCCTCATAGCACACTGTAGGGTGTATGCCCGTCTTCCATTAGCCCAGGTTGGGTGCAGAAGAGTAGGACGTTAAACTCCATTTCATTTCGATTATCAAACCAAAAAGATAAAAATGATAATCACACAAAGAAAATAGATAAAGACAGTAATTGTACAGAAATTAATTGTATGGGGGGAGGGGAGAAGGGGGAACATTGACAATTTACAGAATCCATAATTGGCGATAAATTCAATAAAATACTGGCAATTTTAAATTACCCTGTCTGATATCAGCAAAAACACCACAGAAAACAGAAAAACACCACTTAAAAAGCTGGTCTCACAGCCTGTAATTACTGTTGGCTATTAAAAGATTTGAGAAAGGCTGGTGGGTAGACCAATAAGAGCGTTCACCTAATAACGTTACAAGCTTCCCTGTATTATCTCACTATGTGCGTATGAATTGGAAATGATTCCAGATTCTCTGATACATTGTGTCAGGTTGCTCAGTAAGCAAGGCAGCCAAGGCAAGGTCTGACAGTCACTTAACACAGAAAGTAATAACTTTAAAGAGAGTGAGAGGGAGGGAGGAGAGAGAATGAATGAAATGGGGTTTAACATCCTACGCTTCTGCACCTAACCTGGGCTAATTGAAGGCATGCTACGCCATAAAGTGTGCTATGAGGGAAATTTTTGTATGGGCAGCGACTGAATTCCAACTGCAAAGGGAACTTTTACGTGTACGCCAATATGTACACAGAACTTGGTTTTTGTCCCATCCAAATGACTAGGTAGCTGTCCTTGTCAGGCACCTCTGTCTGCATCACTGACAAGGGGAAACCACGCCAGAAAATGGAGATGAACTTTCTCAGCCAATGCAAGGATAGACTTAAGATATCCTTTGAATACTGTCCCTGTTACATGTATATAACAACTCTTCCAGATCCTAGTGTTGTGAAGACATGTAAAACTAAATATTGAACTATAAAAAATGACGAGAGAAAGAGAGAGAGAAATGGGGTTTAACGGTCATTTCGAGACTAACATATGGTTTAATTTTTATTTCAATAATTCGTTTGCGCGTAGGGGTCCTTAGCAGTGGGAGGAAACCGGAGTGCCCGGAGAAAACCCACAAGGTTCAGAATGCGCCCTATCTACATGCCACATATGCTCACACTAGGGCTCGAAAACACAGCCGCAAGCCAGAGGTGGCCGGCCAGCTAGAGGTCGAAGCGCGACACTCTAGACCACTAGGCCATCCCAACCCCCCCCAAAAATGTAACGAAATAGGATCTGTATTTTAATCAGATTGGTATATATAAGGAGTAGGATGGGCTATCCAGACCATAATCGAGTCTAATTAATAATTTAGATAAGATTTCAGGCCTAAGAAGGACCTGTAATAGACAGATTTATCTCTTGCATAATGTTGATTAATTGAAACTCAGACTCAATATCCAGACTACGGTACACCTACATGAGTGACATTTAAGAATACGTTTCGGGACTAACATATGGTGTAACTTTATAATAATTAAGCGTATTATTAAAATAAAATTAAACCATATGTTAGTCAGGATATGACCCATTTTGTGTGGAGTGGAGTTAAACCTCATTTCTCTCTCTCTCTCTTTAACGTTCACTCAACACAAACTAGGCCATTTAGGGACAAACATATGGTTTAATTTTATAATAATTAAGCGCATTATTGACATAAATTAAACCATATGTTAGTCTGAATATGACCCAGTTTGTGTGGAGTGGAGTTAAACCTCATTTATCTCTCTCTCGCTCCTCTCTATCTCTATTTAAAAGTTCTCATTTTCTGCGTCACTACACTAAACATCATTAATCTGTATTAGCCACTCATTATCTAATTTTGGCTCAAACCATTCACGTAGTTTGTCATAATCAAAATCAGTTCCATCAATAAGACGGAAATAGCTAGGTAGCGACAGGATTTCCCTCATAGAATCTATTCAACCTTATTCAGGCAGAGGCCATATAAATTCCTCAATAGATCCATCCGGTGGAGTTTAAAAGTATTGATGTATTTTTATTTGAAATCATTACAGAAGTACGATAAGATTTCCGGAAAGTTGGTTCATTGATTATTGTCGAGATTTATTTCTAAGTACCATCAGGGGATCCGACACAAGCAGGATATTGAAAAAGATTTTCGGGACTTGTTTTTGTCTTAGAAAGAAATTAAAGAAAGGAACCCGAGGGGTTTAGCGTCAGGTTATAACAATACTTCATTTCATATTGACACTAGTTAAGGTCTCTCACTCAATATCATCCAAAATCTTCGACAATTAAAACACAAATTATTTGTCAATTTAAATCAACATTGATGTTGTGATCTTACCGGAAAAAGATGGGCTTCTGATAACCAATATTTAAGACAAAATAAAAAAAGTACTATTGGTACGTGTACCATAATGTGTTTCAGGCCCATTTTTAACAAGGGACTTGAAGAGGGAGGCTAGACGGTAACGCATATTCTTATCCATACTGTGGGCTGATATACTATGTATATGTAGACTGGAATAACCAGATGCTAGAGATTAACTTTCGATTGAGACATTGGGCATATTTCGCAGAACTGCTTCAAAATTAGAACAAAAACGGAACAATTGAATGTAAATCAGTTTATATACATTCATATTACATTTTAACATCTACAATTTTCATTTTGTTAATATTGACACTAACATCTATCATATTCATTTTGTTTATATATAACATTTTCATTTTGTTTCTATTGTGACAAACATCTACAATTTTCATTTTGTTTATATTGACACTAACATCTATCATTTTCATTTTGTTTATATTGACACTAACATCTATCATTTTCATTTTGTTTATATTGATACTAACACCTATCATTTTCATTATGGTAAAATATACCATATTCATTTTGTTTATATTGACACTTACATCTAGGATTTTCAATTTGTTTATATATACCATTTTCAATTTGTATATATATATCATTTTCATTTTGTTTATATATACCATTTTCATTTTGTTTATATTGACACTAACATCTACAATTTTCATTTTGTTTATATTGAGAATCTTCAACAAGACCTTGTTGATATCAAAAAAAGACTTGTAGGAGATCTTATTTATCACCCAAACATGTCTTACATGCACAAATAAATAAATATTATTCTTTATTATAGATTTCACTTTTTCTGAACCTGATTACATTATGACATAGTGATACATCATGTTTTGACAGCAATTTAATCTGTGCAAAATCATTTAGTGTTTCCATCAATGCCAATTTAAAAAAAAAGGTTCCTTATTTAATAAAAGATAGTAAGCTGGCACTGCCAGGCAGAGTACGCCCACATTTTCGAGAGATGGTTAGAGAACAAGCAAAATCGAAAGTGATTTTTCCTACAATTAAAACCCACAATTCATTAAAGTACAATTTGATATGCGCAAATATCAAAAAGAATCAAGATCTTTAGGTTATAAACATGCATTTCAAGTTTCATCAAAATCGAATTAAAATTGTGACCTATACTGGGTCCACAACCTTGATATACCATATTTTAACACTATTAGCGTACAAACGGTGGCCATTTTGTCTGGCAATTATTTTCCGATTTCCCTGAAATTCAAACTCAACCTTCCGTATGGTGTAACGGTGATAGAGTCAGGTTTTTTAAATCGGATAATAATCGTGACCCCCAGAGGGACCATAGGCGATTTTTCGGACAATCAGGGGCCATAATTCAGGAAGTTATGATCTGATATGTGAAAATAACGAAAGGAACTGTATTCGCGTAAACGGCAGCCATTTTGTATGGCAATTTTGTTCCGGCTTTTCCCGAAATTCGAACTCAACATTCCTTAGGGTGTAACGGTGATATAATCAGACGATTTTTTAAATCAGATAATAATTGTGACCTCCAGAGGGACCACAAGCTAAACAAAGACGATTTTGCGTATAATCAGGGGCCGTAATTCAGGAAGTTACGATCCGATATGCGCAAAAATCGAAAGGAACCAAGATCTTTGGGTTATAACCGTGCATTTCAAGTTTCATCAAAATTGAATTAAAATTGTGATCTCTACAGGGTCCACAACCTTGATATACCATTTTTTAACAGTATTCCCATACGAACGGCGGCCATTTTGTATAGTAATTTTGGTCCGATTTTTCCTAAATTTGAGCTCAACCTTCCTTAGGGTGAAACAGTGATATAATCAAACGATTTTTTAAATCGGTTAATTATTTGTAACCTCCAGATGGACCACAATCTAAACCAAGACGATTTTGCGTATAATCAGGGGCCATAATTCAGGAAGTTACGATCCGATATGCGCAAATATTGAAAGGAACCAAGATCTTTGGGTTATAACCATGCATTTTAAGTTTCATCAAAATCGAATTAAAATTTTGACCTCTACAGGATCCACAACCTTGATATACCATTTTTTAACAGTATTTGCGTACGAATGGCGGCAATTTTGTATGGCAATTTTGGTCCCATTTTTCTGACATTCAAACTCAACCTTCCTTAGGGTGTAACGGTGATATAATCAAACGATTTTTTAAATCGGATGATTATTGTAACCTCCAGAGGAACCACTGGCTAAACCAAGACGATTTTGCTTATAATCAGGGGCCATAATTCAGGAAGTTACAATCCGATATGCGCAAATATCGAAAGGAACCAAGATCTTTGGGTTATAACCATGCATTTTTAGTTTCATCAAAATCGAATTAAAAATTGTGATCTCTACAGGGTCCACAACCTTGATATACCATTTGTTAACAGTATTTGCGTACGAACGGCGGCCATTTTTTATGGTAATTTTTGTCCGATTTTTCCGAAATTTTAACTCAACCTTCCTTAGGGTGTAACGGTGACATAATCGAACGGTTTTTCAAATCGGATAATAATTGTAACCTCCAGAGGTACCACGAGCTAAAATAGGTGAATTTTCGGACAATCAGGGGCCATAATTCAGGAATTTACGTTCCGATAGGTGCAAATATCGAAAGGAACCAAGATCTTTAGGTTATAAACATGCATGTAAAGTTTCATCAAAATCGGTTCAAAATTGTGACCTCTATAGGGTCCACAAGCTAAAAACGTGATTTTTCGTACAATCAGGGGCCATAATCCATGAAGTTTTGATCCGATACATGCCAATATCGAAAGCAGCCGAGATCTTTTGGGGATAAACCTATATTTTAAGTTTCGTCAAAATCGGACAAGAATTGTGACCTGTAGAGAGTCCACAAATAATTGTGGACGGACGGACGTCCGGACGGACAGGGCCGACGACATAATACGTCCACATGAAAATGTGGGCGTATAAAAATTAACTGTCCTTTGTGTTCTTGGCAAGTAAATAAATCTCTTATTAATAATTTATATAACATATAAGGCATAAAGAGAGGTGGGGATTAACTTCCAGTTGACACAAACTAGGTCATTTCGGGACTAACATATGGTTCAATTTTATTTCAATAATTTGCGTGGGCGTAGGGGTCTTTAATAGTGGGAGGAAACCGGAGGACCCGAATAAAAACCAACGAGGTTGTACAAGTGATCCTAATGCTTGTCATGAACAACTGGTGATTTGAAACCACGCCAGTTGACTTAATGACAGGCTTTATGATACAGCACGCAAGTGCTAACCATTTGGCCATTCAAACCCCCTAAGGCATAATAAAGACAGACCTAGAATAGGTAGATTTAGCTTGTGAATAATGCCTCATTAATATGTATGCTACACTTAGCAGGCTCGAAACGAAACCTTTCATGTATCATCAAACCAGGATCATGTGGCTAAGTGGGTGAGGCGCTGCAAGTCAGGTGTTCGATCCCTGCATTGACGGAGAAAGTTCATCTAGATTTTCTGGCTAGTTTCCCCTTGTCAGCGATGCAGAATGGAGGGTTTGACAAGGACAGCTGTCTAGTCGTTTGGATGTTACGAAAAACCGAGGTCCGCCTGTGTAAAGATCCCTCAGCAGTTGGAATTAGATATAAGAGTAGGCCGTAGCATCGCTGCCTTCAAAAATTTTCCTCATAGCACACTGTAGGGTGTATGCCTGTCTTCCATTAGCCCAGGTTAGGTGCAGAAGAGTAGGACGTTAAACTCCATTTCATTTCGATTATCAAACCAAAAAGATAAAAATGATAATCACACCAAGAAAATAGATAAAGACAGTAATTGTACAGAAATTAATTGTATGGGGGGAGGGGAGAAGGGGGAACATTGACAATTTACAGAATCCATAATTGGCGATAAATTCAATAAAATACTGGCCATTATAAATTACCCTGTCTGATATCAGCAAAAACACCACACAAAACAGAAAAACACCACTTAAAAAGCTGGTCTCACAGCCTGTAATTACTGTTGGCTATTAAAAGATTTGAGAAAGGCTGGTGGGTAGACCAAGAAGAGCGTTCACCTAATAACTTTACAAGCTTCCCTGTATTATCTCACTATGTGCGTATGAATTGGAAATGAATCCAGATTCTTGGATACATTGTGTCGGGTTGCTCAGTAAGCAAGGTAGCCAAGGCAAGGTTTGACAATCATTTAACACAGAAAGTAATAACTTTAAAGAGAGAGAGGGGGGGGGGGGAGAGAGAATTAATGAAATGGGTTTTAACATCCTACGCTTCTGCACCTAACCTGGGCTAATTGAAGACATGTTACGCCATAAAGTGTGCTATGAGGGAAATTTTTGTATGGGCAGCGACTGAATTCCAACTGCAAAGGGAACTTTTACGTGTACGCCAATATGTACACAGAACTTGGTTTTTGTCCCATCCAAACGACTAGGTAGCTGTCCTTGTCAGGCACCTCTGTCTGCATCACTGACAAGGGGGAACCACGCCAGAAAATGGAGATGAACTTTCTCAGCCAATGCAAGGATAGACTTAAGATATCCTTTGAATACTGCCCCTGTTACATGTATATAACAACTCTTCCAGATCCTAGTGTTGTGAAGACATGTAAAACTAAATATTGAACTATAAAAAATGACGAGAGTAAGAGAGAGAGAAATGGGGTTTAACGGTCATTTCGAGACTAACATATGGTTTAATTTTTATTTCAATAATTCGTTTGCGCGTAGGGGTCTTTAGCAGTGGGAGGAAACCGGAGTGCCCGGAGAAAACCCACAAGGTTCAGAATGCGCCCTATCTCCATGTCACATATGCTCACACTAGGGCTCGAAAACACAGCCGCCAGTCAGAGGTGGCCGGCCAGATAGAGGTCGAAGCGCGACACTCTAGACCACTAGGCCATCCAAACCCTCCCAAAAAAATGTAACGAAAATGACGAGAGAGAGAAATGGGGTTTAACGGTCATTTCGAGACTAACATATGGTTTAATTTTTATTTCAATAATTCGTTTGCGCGTAGGGGTCTTTAGCAGTGGGAGGAAACCGGAGTGCCCGGAGAAAACCCACAAGGTTGAGAATGCGCCCTATCTACATGCCACATATGCTCACACTAGGGCTCGAAAACACAGCCGCAAGCCAGAGGTGGCCGGCCAGCTAGAGGTCGAAGCGCGACACTCTAGACCACTAGGCCAATCCAACCCCCCCCAAAAATGTAACGAAATAGGATCTGTATTTTAATCAGATTGGTATATATAAGGAGTAGGATGGGCTATCCAGACCATAATCGAGTCTAATTAATAATTTAGATAAGATTTCAGGCCTAAGAAGGACCTGTAATAGACAGATTTATCTCTTGCATAATGTTGATTAATTGAATGAATGAATGAATGAAATGGGGTTTAACGTCCTACGCTTAAGCACCTAACCTGGGCCAATTGAAGACGGGCATACGCCAACAGTGTGCTATGAGGGAAATTTTGCCCGGGCAGCGGCGCTACGGCCTACTCTTATATCGAATTCCAACTGCCAAGGGATCTTTTACGTGCACTCCAATTTGTACACGGGACCTCGGTTTTTCGTCCCATCCGAACGACTAGGCAGCTGTCCTTGTCAGGCCCTCCTTCTGCATCACTGACAAGGGGAAATCACGCCGGAAAATCGAGATGAACTTTCTCGGCCAATGCAGGGATCGAACACTCAACCTCCAGGCTAGCGAACCAGCGCCGTATCCACTTAGCCACCGTGATCCCCTTATTAATTGAAACTCAGACTCAATATCCAGACTACGGTACACCTACATGAGTGACATTTAAGAATACGTTTTCTGAAAAGAGAAAAGGAGGAGAAACCCGCTTTTCCCTAGCATTTACCATATATGTAATTACACGTTAACAAAAAGGCCAGGCTTGGTCAGGCTAAAAATAGACACCGGAAATACGACATGCGTAAAAGCTCCTATATATAAATAAATCTGTATTTAATTTCCTCCCAGAACAAAATGTCAACAAGAATAATTGTAGCTTTTACTTCGTTAGGTTCTACATTGTCTCTCATTAAGGAAACAGATTAGAAACACCGAGTAGGAGTTGGAACAGATCAATTAAAACGGACAACGCTCTCTCTATCGACCTTTAAATTGTCAATGCCAATTTACCATCTCTCACTCATTAGGAACCGCTCGAGCATGGTAATACTTACAAATATTTGTTTATTGAATTTGCATCAAGAAAAAGACGGACAATTGGTTTCTTTAAAGGGACAATAACACTCTTGCTGGCTTGACAGGTCCAGAAAAAAAAATTAGCCTTATTCTAACTACAAGATGTTTAAGTGTCCTACCTGTTGTATAAATTATCCATTACAGCATATCTTACTTGTCCAGAGGGTTCGAAAATATGCTTAAATCCAAGTTGCATTTGAAAGTGCTTACGTAAGGCTTTTCAAACCATGTTACGGCATGTAGTTGAATTTTTCCAATTTTTAAAAATAGGTGTGTTTAGATGAAATTTTTATCATTTTTTAATTGAAATATTGTAAAATAGTACAAATTGTTGACTAGAATAAAGATTGGAACATATTATTCAGTTACAACAAGAGTGGTATTGGGGCTTTAAATACATTTGGGTAATTGAAATGACTGTCTACAAATTCTGCTTTCAGAAGGGCTAATATCTTTTTAATCTGATTAGAATGAATGAATGAATGAATGAAATGGGGTTTAACGTCCTATTAAGCACCTAACCTGGGCTAATTGAAGACGGGCATACGCCACAGTGTGCAATGAGGGAAATTTTGCCCGGGCAGCGGCGCTACGGCCTACTCTTATATCGAATTCCAACTGCCAAGGGATCTTTTACGTGCACTCCAATTTGTACACGGGACCTCGGTTTTTCGTCCCATCCGAACGACTAGGCAGCTGTCCTTGTCAGGCCCTCCTTCTGCATCACTAATCTGATTAGAACATAGATCAACACATTGATTTATCAATCAACGTTGACGCTTCTAGGGGTTTATCCACAGTTCCATGCAGTGCATGCCAAGAACTCACCGTAACAGGCGGCTAATTCAACACATCAACTAGAACGCCTAAAGGTTAAGTAAAAATACACTTAACCAAGTGTCTTACCTTAAATCAGTATTCAAAGGCTCTATTTTACATATACTTGGCTATGTGAAAACTTAACTCCACATTTAAATTATGGCAAACTGATCACATTTTGAGTCACAATCACCAAACAGTATGAACTATCAATTTATGGAATACCCTTCACTGCCAAAAATCACAAAATTCTAGCATTGCAAGCAAGTTATGCCCCCTTAAGAGCATCACTATACTCTATTTAATTCTTGGTTTACATTACTAGGAAAATATTATATTGTAACGCATGAAAATAGTATGATTATAATTTGGGATAAATTATTATAGTGTGTACCCTTTGCATGAATGGCTGTTTTCATAGACATTTTTTCTAAAATTCCATTGCAATACATTACAATAAATAGCGCTAGTATAAGGATGGATATTGTAAACTTTAATTTTTTACCACTGTATCATGAATAGAAAAACATATTAGTAAAACACAATGACCTTTGCCTTCTAAGTTGACTGGACAAATCATAGTGGTTTTTTTTATAAATCAATCATTTTAGAAATTCACAGACATTGTGTAAGTACCTATATTCTAGATTTTTAAAGGCCTGGCATTAATGAAAGATGCATGTTGCAAAATATTCTACATGAATAAATACTACCGATTTTGTATATATGGGAATGAGTTGTAAAAAAATAAATCATGCTTTCTTTCTAGCGGTAGTATAATAATTTCTAATAATCTATAAAGCCATGTCATCACAAATGATGGGCTACTTAAACCTTGTTAGTTGTCTACGAGTCTTCTCTAATCCTTGTTACGTACCTCAACAACTTGACTCAGCGACCACCTAGCCCCCTCTTGCTGTCAATCAGACTTGTCAGCAAAAGAGAATAGGCCTAAAAATAGTAGAAGAAAAATCCATTTGGCTAGACATCTTGTTCAAAATTTCCAATACACAAATGGGTCATAACACATATATAATAGCCTTATGTAATATGATTGTATAAAAACTGATTTACTTTAAATCATTTCTGTCTTTAATCTCATTTCAAACCAGTTATATTTGCAAATTAATACGCCTGATGTCTCAATCGAAAGTAAATCTCAAGCGTCTGGTTTACATGGTCTATGTCCCTTGGGACTTAAACGCATTATGGTACACGCACTAAGGTAATTTTTTTTATTTTGTCTTAAATATTCGATATCAGTAGCCATCTTTTCCAGGTAAAATCACAGCATCAATGTTGATTTAAATTGACAAATAATTTGTGTTTTAAATGTTGAAGATTTTTGGTGATAGTGAGTTATAGACTTAGCTACTTTAAGATTTTCTAGAAACGTGGCCAAGAAGCCCATCTTTTCGCAATAAGATAACAACATTAATGTCGATTTAAATTGACCAATAAAATAACTCTTGTCTGTAATGTCGAAAACTGCAGCAGATGATTCAATTAAAGACTTGCTTCCTTTAATGTATTATCAATGTATATAAAGATATAAATTGATTTTTTATTAAATTTCTAAATTTATTGTCATTTCTAATCCATTAGGTTGGGTGAAATGCGTAAACACTCCAACGTGAGCACCAGTCCTTTTTATTTGCCTAGTCCACTTTGAAGTCGTTGACACATGGTGATGGAATGTGCAAGAACTAAACAAAGGAAGAGACAAAAAAGCCTGCATGTGTGCAATATAATATGGGATTTTTCAAGTTGCAAGAAGACTTGTTACTTGAGAATTTACTTAAACTTGTTTGCCTTATTCTAACTAAAATATAGCCCTTTATAAAACTTGTGTTGTTTAAATGTATCAAATACATTAGTGAGAAACTATATGCAAAGTTTTGTGTTTCTGCATCAAAGATATTTCTCATGATCAGCGAATTCTCAATTTAATAGTTAAGTCTGGGAATGCTTTGTGAGCTCCGCGGGGTCTGAAGAATTTCCGTAATAAATCGAAGATAATATTATTAATAAAATAATAAGACGTAGATCGTGTTATTTCATTGTTTCGTGCAAACTAACTATATTCAACCTTGAGTTGGAGATTATAGCCTACCAATTACCAGGCCTCATCAATAATTAATGATCAACCTCGACTCAATAATAAATAACAACCTACTTTCGTTTTCTACATGGAATTACTTAGTCTCTATCATCCAGACAAATATTCTACGTTGAAAACTAGGGGGTTCTGGGTGACCGAGACTAGGAATTACTATTTATTCTTCTCCCATTCTCTTTCATGTCTTATTTCTATCCATTTCCGGTCAAATTAATTTGGCGCCCAATTTCCGGCACGTGCTTTAATCTGTCACGTGTCAGCTAATGTTTTTAATGATTGGCAATAAAGTTATCAAGACATCAATCGGCTTTTTCATTACATTCGTCGATATAAGAATTATTCAGTGTAAAAAATGCCCCGGGATGAGACCTCGAAACCCCATTTTGACTCAGGTAATTCATCTCCGTGTGTTGGCCAAGGAATTTCTTGGGATGTTCCAGCGCCATTTTCTCTTGGCAATGGTGCGTAGGTATATTCCAGCGCCATTTTCTCGTGGCAATGGTGCTGGACAGAGGAGCAGGTTAGGACAGTGTCTAGCCTCTCGGATAGGACGGAAAACGCAACCCCGCGTACGTATTCATGGCGTGCACGTAAAAGAACCATTGACGGTTGGAATTCGAACTAAGTGTAGGCCGTAGTGCCGCTCCCTCATAGCAAATTGGGTGGTGCCAAAAGAATATTGAGTAAATATTGGTGACGTATTGTGACACCATATCTCCTTTGTTGCCTTTTTGAGCAAAAAAGTAAATAATTACAGCTTTAATTGTTTTCCAATTGTAGAGGGAAGTACAAACAGACCAAGGACAGCTGTCTAGTCGTTCGGACGATAATTGGAATTCGATATAAAAGTAGGCCGTAATAATTTTCCTCATAGCACACTGTATGGCGAATGTCGGCATAGGCGTAGGAGCTCGATGACAGTTAGGGGGGCAGAACCCTAAATGCCCGAAAAAATTTCGGGTTTAAAGACAGCAACGACCTTGTATCCCCCAAAGCAAAAATTTTGGAATATTTGACGGCTGCAAACACGTTTTCCTGCTATTGCAGCCGGTGAACAAATCAACTTCAAAGTGGTCTAATATAGCCTAATTAAGGTGGCTGACTCAAATTCCAATCAATCGTTTTTTGAATTTTGAAAATTTAACTGTAGCAAACGCGTTTTCCTGCTATTTCAGCCGGTAAACAAAGCAACTCCAAAGTGGTTGAAAATAACATTATTAAGTTGGCTTACTCGAATTCTAATCAATCGTTTACAGTTAACGAAGACGGGACCTTTAGGAGAAAATTTTGAAAATGTAACTGCTGCAAACGCGTTTTCCTGCTATTCTAGTCTGTGAATACAGCAACCCCAATTTGGTCCAGTATAGCCTGCATGGCTGACCCGAATTCCAAACAACAAATCAATCGTCGCGCGGTATGGAAAGTTTAATCACCGAAATGCGTTTTCTGCCATTCTAGCCCGTGTTAACAACTCCAAAAATATTCATTGGTTTTGTAACCGAAATTCTACTCTGAATTCCAACCATCCAATCAGACTGTTGAATCTGTATTCACAAATATTAATCGATGCCCCAAATATGTCGCACAAAGTCGAGTGGCGCCAGGCAATTTTTTTTAATCCATAGTCAACTCAGTACAAATTCGTTATATTCAATTACAAGAAAAGTAAAATTACTGTTTTATTAGGGCCCGATGACAGTTAGGGAAGCGAAACTAGAAATGCCTGAAAATTTCGGGGTTATAAACAGCGGCGCCGGTTTTTTTGGTTTTTTTGAGGGGCGAATGACCCCCAAGAAAATTTTAGATTATTTGACGGTCGCCAACGCGTTTACTGCTAGTTTTCTCTGCCGTTTTCTGGCTCGATGCCCGGTTTTTCGGGCAATACCTATTTTCGGGCAATACCGTTTTTTTTGGCATACCTATTAAAAAGAGCTTCGGACATGCAGTGGACAAAAAAAGACGAGAAAATAATTTTCGGGGAGTTTGGGTCTCATAGAAATAAGTTAGCTATATTTTTTCTCTAAACGTTAATAGAAAAAAAAGGTCGTCGAATTTTCCATTGCCCGAAAATAAATTTTTAAGGGGGCATATCTTACGCCCATGAATGTCGGTCTTCATTAGCCCAGTTCGGAGCAGAACAGTAGGACGTTAAACCCCATTTCATTCCACAAAACAGATCACCAGATAACAGGCCCGTAGCCAGGGGGTGGCACGGGGGGGGGGCAACTGCCCTCCCAATACTGAGTCTTGCCCCCCCCCCCTAATATCACAAGAAAATTGGCCTTTACCGCAAAAATCATGCAGATGCCCATGCTAGTTGGCCCTCCCGAAAACATCTTTGCCCCCTCAAAAACAACTTCCTGGCTACGGGCCTGCCAGATAATACTAGTAGGCTACCGTTACCCGATAAAGTACTGTCCTATTAGTGATTAGGGAAACACAAGAGTTGGCAGTTTTCACTATGATAGTTAAAACTAGATTGGATGCTAATCGAGCATTTGGATCCTAATCTAGCAAATATCACAGTTGATTATGGTCTGGATAAGTTTATTAATGTCTAATTATATATACTATTCCAAAAAAGTAGGGGATATTTGATTTTTAGGTGTTATTAAAGTC
Source organism: Patella pellucida (assembly GCA_917208275.1). NCBI lineage: Eukaryota > Metazoa > Mollusca > Gastropoda > Patellidae > Patella > Patella pellucida. The sequence goes on from OU795040.1 coordinate 72,530,832, forward strand.
ACCAAATGAAACTGACGAAGAAACAAATGACAAAATGAAATGAAGATCACATTCATCGATTTATTCCAAATGATCGTTAGACTAAGTAAGGCACAGACTGACCATTATAAGGGTAAAATGATACCCGGGGTCAAACAGCAAAGTTACCACAGCATCACAACAAAGTCAGTAACGGATAAATCCTCCTCTGTTTGCCAAACAAGCATTGATCCGACGTGGCATACTCCTAATGAGACGTCTAAGGTCATTTTGGTCCAGATTGTCCTATTCCTGTTGCAACGCAGCAGCAAGTTCTTGGACATTGACAGGACGTTGTTGACATTGACGTTACCTCTGTCCAAGCATGTCCCAGACATGCTCGATGGGGGAGAGGTCGGGACTCAGTGCTGGCCAAGGTAATTTGGTGATGTTCTGTTGTTGGAGGTAACCTGTAACGATCCTGGCCCTGTGACATCTTGCGTTGTCATCCTGGTAGATGAAACGGCGGCCATGACGTCGTGCGAACGGCACAACATGGACTGCCGAGATGTTGTCCCGGTAGTACTGGCCTGTAACACGCCCTGCAACAACATGTAAAGCCGTTCTTCCAGCAACAGTGATGCCTCCCCACACCATAACAGAACCACCCCAAATCGATCATGTCTGATGACGTTAACGTCTTGGAAGCGCTCGTTTCGACGACGCCACACTCTCCTTCCTCTGTCCAGAATATGAACAGTGAACCTTGACTCATCTGAAAAAATCACATTGCTCCAGCGTCGATTATCCCAGTGTTGACGATCCCTACACCAACGACGTCTTGCCTTAATGTGATGATCTCTCAAACAAGGGATCACGCGAGGACGTCGTGCGCGAAGGTGACCCCTATGCAGTCGATTCCGAATCGTCTGGCCACTCACTCTCACACCAGTGTCTGTTTGAAGACGAGCGCTGATCTGATTTGCTGTGATGGCACGATTTCTCAAGGCCGAGGTACAGATAAATCGATAATGGGCTTGAGTTGTCGCCCTTGGTCGACCTGAGCGTAGTCTGTCCGGTACAGATTGTGTATCACGGTATCTGGACCATAGCCTGCTTATGACAGACTGAGAAACATTCATCGTCCGCGCCACAACCGCCTGTGTTGTGCCGATCTGTAGCATGCCAAGGGCACGTAACCGTTGATTTTAGGTAAGCCGACGCATATCAAAACTTGTTTTCTGGTCACTAAAACAATTAAACTGATGTTTCCACCCTGGAATTCAATGCCACGGTGACTGTAACATTCAAAGTCAGAGTCGTGCAAATCTTGGGTTGGACCCCCATGATGATCCGAAGCATCACCCGCATTCCATGCGGTAGCTATTGGTGCGTTTGGGCCTCACATGTAACTGGAAATGTTTCTTCTGTTAGGTTCTATAGTGACTTTTTTCGTAGTCATTTGCATATTTTAGTATTAAGCCCCCAAAATCAAATATCCCCTACTTTTTTTTAAATAGTATATAATAATAATAATAATGTATATTTGTAATGCGCTTAATAATCCATCCATATAAGCATGCTCAAAGCGCAACATATTCATGAGTCTCTCACTATTAAAAACACACATAAACAATCTGTTTCTAATCTGGATAATATAGTTTAAACAAATGAGTTTTTAGTTGTGACTTAAAGATTGTGAAAGTCTGAGACTCTTTAATGTTTACTGGTAACCGATTCCAAAGGCAAGGTGCAGCAGCACTGAAACTTTTATCACCAAATTGTTTTAGTTTTGTTTTGGGAACAGCAAGTATATTTTTGCCATGTGACCTTAGCGCACGTTTGGGTTTATAGTCTGTTAAAAGTTCAGCCAAATATAATGGAGCAAGATTATTTTGACATTGATACACTAATGACAGAACTTTATACTGAATCCGGGATTCGACAGGCAACCAGTGAAGAGACTTTAAAACTGAAGTTATTGATGAATATTTTGAAGTTCTTGTTACAATCCTGGCAGCGGTGTTCTGGATTTTCTGTAATTTATTTGTTAGCATTTGAGAGAGTCCAAAGAGCAGACTGTTTGCATAGTCAATACGGGACAGTATTAGCGCCTGAACTAGTGTTTTAGCAGCATCAGTCGTGATCAGGTGGCGAATGTTTCTGATGCAATGTATGTGATAATAACAAATACGACACAATTCGTCAACGTGAGTCTCCATAGAAAGTGTTGACTCTAGGAACACCCCAAGGGTTTTAAGACTGACAGAGAAATCGATCGTTGAATTACCAATTGCTGTATTCTTTTCTGTTATTGTCCGTAATTTATTAGAGGTTCCAACTAACATAGCTTAGGTTTTTTCATCATTTAGTTTTAGGCTGTTGTTTGTCATCCAGGACTTAATAGACTGCGAACATGCTGCTGTACGATTTAAGGATTCTTTTATTTGAGTGGGGTTGAAAACGTCAACTAGCTGTGTATCATCGGCGTAGGAATAATGTTGGATACAATGTTGGTCAGTAATGATACCAAGGGGTGTAGTGTATAATACAAATAATACAGGACCAAGCACTGATCCCTGTGGCACCCCACAGGACAAAGCGACGTCATCTGATTTTTCTTTGTTGACCAGAACAGACTGGGTTCTATTTCTCAGATATGATGAAAACCAGGCTAGAGGTGTACCGGATATATTAAAATTTCTGTGGAGGTGATTCAAAAGAATTTTATGATCAACAGTATCAAAAGCTGCTGATAGGTCAAGGAGGATTAAAGAAGCTGTTTTACCATCATCAACAGCACATCGCAGGTCGTTTACTACCCTAAGAAGTGTAGTTTCTGTGCTGTGGTTTGGTCGATATGCAGACTGAAACTTGTCAAGGAGATCGTGTGTTGAAAGGAAAGAACGCAATCTAATATTAACTGCTTTCTCAACAATTTTCGATAAGAAGGACAAGTTTGAGACTGGACGATAGTTTTTGAGCACGTTAGGATCAAGTGATTCTTTTTTAAGTAGTGGTTTTACGATAGCTTGTTTCAGTATGTCAGGAAATACTCCGGTTCTCAGACTAGAATTAATAAGTGACGTTATTATGGGAATTAATACATCCAAGTATTCAAGCAGATGTCTGGTCGGAACTGGGTCTAAAGAACATGTGGTTTTCTTTGATGATTTGATGATATTCTTGATATCATTTTCACTAAAGGGATCAAAGTGTGATAATGATTCACAGGCCGGTTCTACAATATTTATATATCCTATATGTTCAATATTAATGTAATTATGTATGTATGTATATATTTTTGTAATGTGTACATGTATCTAAATCGGAGAGAGGGGTTACACATAGGCATAAAATGAATAAAAATATTGTTTAAAAAAAAAATCCAAAAAGCACGGCATGGAATATTGTTTATTTGGCGTTTGTTATAGAAAATATTTTTCTTTTGATGTTAATTGTCTGTAATTATTCCACTACTACTACTACTACTACTACTACTACTACTACTACTACTACTACTACTACCACTACTACTACTACTACTACTAATACTACTACTGCTACTACTACTGCTACTACTACTACTACTACTACTACTACTACTGCTGCTGCTACTGCTACTGCTACTGTTGCTGCTACTGCTACTACTAATACTACTACTGCTGCTGCTGCTGCTACTGCTACTGCTACTACTACTACTACTACTACTACTGCTGCTACTGCTACTGCTACTGCTACTACTACTACTACTACTACTACTACTACTACCACTACCACTACTACTACTACCACTACCACTACCACTACTACCACTACCACTACCACTACCACTACTACTACTACTACTGCTACTGCTGCTACTACTACTTACTACTTACTACTACTACTACTACTTACTAATACTAATACTAATACTAATAATAATAATAATGTACATTTATAGGACTGATACGGGTGTTTCCAAAAAATTTTTTAAAAAAATACATAATAGCCCGATTTGATAAAACCCATTGTGGGATATCCATTCTTGATTATAGGTAAATACAGCAGCCACGCAAGTTGACAAGCTGCTACTGAGAATAAGTTTAGAAGTTGTGCCGAACGTTAGTAACTCATGTTGGGAACAGGTACAGAATTGAACTTTTCGCTTGGTATTATCATAGTTACGAAGCATAATATTTTGCAAGTCCCTGGACGACGTATTAATAAGCTGAGTAAAGGTTTTAATGAAGCGAAAGATTTAGCCTAAAAAAAATAGAATACATTTAACATTTCTACCCCGTATTGTATGACAAATTTTTATATTATTTCAATGTCGATTATTTTGTGTTCTTTAACACAAATTATGTCTCGTCAAACAAATTATAGCTTCCGTGCATTCCATTGCCATTAGTGATAACACCATGCGTTTTTTTTTGCAGAAGATTGAATTTTGGATTAAAAAAATACCTAATTGTCCGTCCTAAATTAGACTGGCCCAGTCTCTTCTATTTCTTTTAGATTTCGAATAATATAAAAGTATTAATTTTTAGTAAACGTTAACCAACACTTCCGTTTCCATTTGTATAAAAAAAACTTTTGAGTAAACCTGTAATCAGCACCAGAGACTGGACAATTTGCGAACTTCACAATAAAACGGGCGTTCTTGCCAATTTTTTTCGTCCTACCTTATTTGGAACGATTGACAGTTATCAAGCACGCCCCGAGTCACGTGACATGAATCATGCGTCCCGACTGGAGTGCAAAGCAGTCATGCTGAGACCGTCTGAGGGTTGATGTCACGTTGTTGTTAGATACGTCGTGATCACGCGCACGACGTCACACGACCTACATAATGCAGATTGACCTACTAGATGAAATTGAAGCTCTATTTGCCCAGTCTCTAGATATTAGGGTTTTTTTTCGGGGTTTTTTTTGGAGAGGACTGGCCAGTGATGCCAGTAATTAAATCATTATGGTTACGGTGGTTATTGTTTAGAAACGCCGCCAGATCTGTGTTTAATCAGATTGTGACGACACTAGCAGCCAGCTGTAACGTATAAAGAACGGGAAATGATGTGATATCATTATATATACAAATTTTAATATTTTAATATACACATAAAATCAGTCTATAAACCTAGTTATTTAGATACAGCTGATAAACGACTATTTAATTCAACATACTAGTAGTCATCCTTAGCCGATTCCGACTTCCACCGCCCATGCCTTTTAAAAAGCCTATCGGGAATACCAGCGTTAGCTGCAGCTGGCGCACCACGTCGACAATCGGTCTAAAAATTCAAAAAATGGCTACCTTATTACATTTTCTCAAAAACATATATTCCTTTACAATTATATAAACTTCGAAATATGTAATATTTAGATTCAGGTTGCTGTATCATAAAGCCTATCATTGAGTCAACTGGCGTGGTTTCGAATCCCCAGTTGTACGTGGCAAGGAGTATGGTCCCCTGTCCAACCTTGTGGGTTTTCTCCGGGTCTTCCGTTTTCCTCCCACTGCTAAGGACCCCTACGCGCAAGCGAATTATTGAAATTAAATTTTAAAAACATATGTTTTCCCGAAATGACCCCATTTCTCTCTCTAATAACTACCCTGTAACATCAAACTTCAATAACCGGAAAATGAAACGAGGGTTTAACAGCACATTTTTTTGATAAATAGAAATTAAGAAATATAAATGGGGAAAAAATATATATTGACGCCTTTTTGCTTTTCCGGGTATTGAACTTGTACAGGTGACTAATTGTATATAATCATATATGTTGACTAATTTCTAAGTTGAGCTAGGTTTTTATTTTCGATTTCTATGTAATATTAATGAAGGCACGAGCTAACTGACAGGCTATCTACATAGTAATTTTGATTATATTGGCGCTATTTGTGGTTCCGGGTACATATTGGGGTTTGTTGGGTATTCCATACCTCGAGCAAGTAAATATAGGTTTAATTGAACAATTTTCAATACGTCATCACAGTTTGCATTGAAATACGTAATTACATGTATGATACATTTAGTGAAGAGTGCAACTCTGAAATCATAATCTTATCTTACCGTACATATGATTCTGGTTCGGCGGCCATTTTGAAATGAACATAAATATTCCACATTGCCGCATGGGTTTAATGCTGGAGCAAGACGAAAGACATAAGTATGTGGAACCATTTTCAGTTTAGTAGTTGCTATTTTCTTTACTGGGTAGGTATAATTGGGGTCACTTGAGGATGAACTCTGTTGATAATTAGGGTCGCTTGTCCGACCTCTGGGGTTTTCTCCGGGTCCTTCGGTTCCCTCCTCCCACTGCTAAAGACCACGCGCAAGCGAATTATTGAAATAAAATTAAAACCATATGTTAGTCCCGAAATGACCTAGTTGTGTCGAGTAGACGTTAAACCCGTGAAAGAATAGTGGTTGGATTTCTTGACGTATCCTAATATCCTTATCAACTTTTGTCATGTTTTGATTGTAGTAAGAAACTTCGGTTATGCTGGGGGATCACGGTGGCTAAGTGGATAAGGCGCTGGTTCGCTAGTCTGGAGGTTGAGTGTTCGATCCCTGCATTGGCCGAGAAGGTTCATCTCGATTTTCCGGCGTGATTTCCCCTTGTCAGTGATGCGGAAGGAGGGCCTGACAAGGACAGCTGCCTAGTCGTTCGGATGGGACGAAAAACCGAGGTACCGTGTACAAATTGGAGTGCACGTAAAAGATCCCTTGGCAGTTGGAATTCGATATAAGAGTAGGCCGTAGCGCCGCTGCCCGGGCAAAATTTCCCTCATTGCACACTGTGGCGTATGCCCGTCTTCAATTAGCCCAGGTTAGGTGCTTAAGCGTAGGACGTTAAACCCCATTTCATTCATTTCATTCGGTTATGCTGGGGAAAGACAAAACTGAAGAAAATAACCGGAGAAAAAGAAAAACCGAGACCGGCAGGCCGAGATTTTCAGTCGAGGTTTTTTTCTGAACTCTTTATTCCCCAGTACCCGAAGTCGAGGACTTTATCTTTCTTAAACACCGTCTATGTTTACATGTATGCAAAATGACAATATCCCCGAATTCCCGTAAGAAAAACCTTATAACATGTTTTCTTATGGGAAAAACCTACCTTGGAAGAATATATCCAAAGCCACCCCGACTTTCAGACCTCAAGTTATTCCGGGCATATAATATACCCCAAAGATCAAAGAGATTTGCCGTTATCAGTTTATAATTTCGGATAAGCTGCTGTCCGTGTCATCATTAACCAGGGTGGATCAGCCAAGTAGGATGCGAACTCCAGTGCACCGACCGCTTGACTAGCATGAGTTAACCACCCCACGGCTATTTATAAACGTATGTCACTAACTCATTTCAAATAAACGTATTTTAATCTCCCAATGGTGTCTGCGCACTTAACATGTGTACCGGACATTTCCATGGGGATATGGTTTTCCATTTTATTTAAACAAAACAATTTAGATTTAGAGAGTAACTGAAAATTCCCACGAGACTTAGTGAATGCTAATCTAAGCCTGCGGTATCTGTTCGGGACCGGACAATATTTAGAAATTCTAATTGTAGAACGAATTCTGGAATGTCATCATTCGGTTATTTTGTGGTAATTGCCATGTTAGTAATTTAAAGGGCTAATCCCGATATTTGTTTTGGGAATGAAACTGCTTAATTTTGTGTTAAAATCCCTTAAAATATTCGAGTCAAGGGCCGAGCAACTACTTCAGTATTTATGATACGTTTTCAAACGACTCAAATCGGTCAGTCTTCATCCAGAATTTGAAACCGTTGCCCTAAGGTGTATTTTGTGGTATCTGGATTAAACCAAACATTTTTTTATAAAAATAATGTGTAGTTGAAATTTGCCTTTCTCTATCAAGTACGGCACATGGGTTATTCACTGCATAACCCTCTCAAGTAACCGTCATCGGTTACAAGGTCACCCAACGAAACAATTGACCCGAAATCTTAAAAGGGTTACGTGTCCGGATAAGCAGTTTTGGCGTTCACGTCCAAACGACTCAATATTTTGAGTTGAAATTTTGAGACAAGGTCAATACACCATTCCTCTATATTTTGGCGTTTTATTTTCATACATTCTCAGATTTTTATATTTGAGCCCCTGTTTAATTCGGGATTGTCCCTTTAACCTAGGATACATAGAGCTACGTCGTACGAGAATTTACCAATCTGTTTCACAGAGGATTACGAAAGTGTTCTTAAATTTTTGTAAAAGATGACTGCCTTTAACGCGTGACTTCACAGCACGCGGCGTCAATCATTGGCTGAATGACGTGTGGATTGTTTTCATCAGACGTTACTAGTTCGGGAAGAATGGTGCCTTATACTCATTTTATTAGCCATTTATACTAAATAGGAAATCATTTTTATCTACAAATTCGTCGAACGTCTTTTTTTTTTCTAATACATAAAAACCCCAACATGTTTTAGAATTTAATTTGTGGGTGGAAAAAAGTTAATATTTGTGCTTCATTAAGTCCAGGCCATGTCATTCTTGTCAGTGACGGTAGCGGCTATTTTTTAGGTGTTGTAATTAGACGTCACATGTCCAATAGACGTATCGTCTGCTAAAAATCTACCTAATCCTACTGTACCATCGGCAATGTTATTGATAAATATAAGAAAAAGTAAAGGTCCTAAGTTATGCTAGCCTTTTGTTTCTTTTCAAGTGCACATAAAATCTCATGGTATAGTTCAATAAGTTGACGAGTAGTGGAAAAAAAAAACTTATGATAGATAGCATATGGTTAACTGGAAGCAGTTTTATATAAGCTTGTTACTGTATCCAAACTATTCTTAAAATACAGATGTGACGTCATCCTTTGATGTTGGCGTACCATTATATCAAATAATGTACGGGCAACTTGCCAATAGTACATTATTTCAATATTACTACTGGCATGATGTTTTTCACTGTATACGCACGTGCGGAGTCTGTATTTTGTGTGGTTTAATGGTCGAGCGCGAGACATTAAGTAATATATTGATACTGCACGAGGCGATAGCCGAGTGTTGTTTCAATATATTACGCAATGTCTTAAGCGCGAGAGCATTAAACCTCTTAAAATTCAGACACTATCTTGCACGTGCATTTCAATGAAATACGGCACACGAGTTCACTATATTAAATAATGTACTATTGGCAAGATGCCCGTACATTATTGGAAATAATGGTACGCCAACATCAAAGGATTACGTAACATCTGTATTTTAAAAGTAGTTTAATTGTCTGGCTTAGACATTGCGTAATATATTGTAAAAACACTCGGACCTGACGGTCCTCTTGTTGTTACAATATATTACTTAATGTCTCGCCCTCGACCATTAAACCACACATATTATTCCTTCCATGACTGTATATAAGAATTCGGAATAAATACTTTTTAAATCATATGGTTAAAGATATGTTTGAATATTATCTTTTTCAATAGTTTACTTGTACAGGATAAACGAGAGACAGATCTATAATTATTTGGCAACGATTTATCCCCATTTTTAAATAGAGGAATAACATGGGCAAGTGTCCAGTCTACAGGAAAGCATTTTTCTCCAAGAGATTTGCTGAAGAGCATGCAAAGTGGTTTTGAAACTTCATGTTTACATGCGATCAACATTGTGTTCCTTATAATGTCCGGACACACAGCTTTGTTAGCATCTAACGTAAAAAAGGCATCAGCTACGTCCGGTTCGGATACAGTTATATGGGATAATTCAATCGCACATCTTTCCTGGAATTGAGGTAAATCTACACAAGACTCGTTTAAATTTCTAATAGAACTAAAGTAGGCCTACTTATTCAGTATTTCAGATTTTACACTAGATTCATATTCTGAGTTTAAATTGTTAAATGGATCTGTCATAGGAGGTAGGTCATTTGAAGTACGTTCATTTTTTAATAATAAAATAATTGGTTATAAGTATGCCTTGACATTTGTGAATTTCATTTTATCTAGAATATCGTTGATATTTAAATAAAAACGTTGTTTTGCTTGCTTTTTTAAGTTATTGACCTTATTTCTCTGCTTTTTAAATTTGATTTCTAATACCTCATTTTTTGTTCTAAGGAAATGTTTTCTTATCCTATTTCGAATTCGAACTTCTCTTCTTCACTCTGAGTCAAACCAAACTTTGTCGTCGCTGCGAATGATTACCTCCCTTTGTGGGATATTTCTTTTAGCTGTATCAAGAAAAGTTTCAGTAAAATTCCTACACGCCGTGTGGATATTATCCGAGTTTACTATTAATGCGGTCCAATCTTGTTTTTCAATATCCTGTTTCATAACGTTAAAATAGGCCCGTTTATAATTCCATACATTGCGCTTGAAACACTAACTATTAGTGAAACCACATTTAATTGTTAATTGTGGACGCTTACGGCTGGCCCCCGGATCCATTCACTTGATTTGATAATTGTTTAGTTTTTGCAATGTCTATTTTCTGTCTTGTCCGCAGGTTTATCTTGTAGATTTTTTGTTTTGCGTGTAGTGCAGTCCTCCTGCATTTACTATATAAGTACCATCGTGATCGCTAATCACTCGGTAAAGCATCTAAATCGATAACCTTTTGGAATCAGTAACTAGAATTGGGTCCAGTTAGGACGTAGTACCTGTACGCGAACCAAAATGAGTCGGTTTCTTAATTGTATTTTGTAAGCCACTGAGCACAATAACATCACTCAGTTGATGTGGAAGATTGCCCGCAAAGTTTTTTATTTAAATCACCCAAGCATATAATATTGTTATTTTATCCAAAGAATTTTTAACATGTGTTCAAAATATTGCCAATAATAAACATGAGCTGGCTTTTCGGACCTATGATTTATGTTAATCAAAACTAAATGAATTTTTGTTTTTGAATTCGAACCACATACTTTCAAACAAATTATCTTGTTATTCTCTATTCTTATTATGTTATCGTTAGTCGTGAAGTTAGTTTGGCAGTGGTTCCATTTAAAGAAATGGTTCCATTAAAAAAAATGGTCCCATTAAAAGAAATGGTTCCATTAAAAGAAGTCATTAACTGACAAACAATTTTTGTTTCCTTTCTTTTCTGTAGTGTTCTTGATTTGACCTTTTAGTGTGTTGCTTGATTTGTCGTACTCCTGTCTTTGTTGATTGAATTCTTCTGGAATTTGAATATTTTCGATTTTTGTTGTAATTTTGTTTTTTTTGTTGATTGATACCTCTGTAATTTGAATGTTATCGTCTTTTATATTTTCGTTATGTTATAGTACTTGTTAACCCCCCCCCCCTCCCGCCTCCCAATAATTTGGCCACAAGTACTATTTTCTCTGGGTTATTGCGGCCCCTGGGCCCCCGCCTATAATGACCTATAATGGACCCCCCCCCCCATCCAATCAAGAATTGCTTCCACCGGCCCTGTACTTGTCTACGAGATCACCCTCGGTGCAAGTGTACGTAAGACTCCAGAAACGAACGAAGTGCAACAGCCGAGGTTCAAATGGGTTTACCGACTATGACCATTCGCAGGAACTTTTGATCTTGTATCCAAAACAAAGTAGTTGGATAGAAGTGGGGGTTTATCTTCTTTTTGTAACTTTCCCACTCCCTCGCTTCGACCTCTAGCTGGCCGGTCGCCCCTGGCTTGCGGCTGTGGTTTCGATCCCTGGTGTGAGCGTATGTGGCATGGAGATAGGGGCGCCTTCTCGCCCTCGTTGGTTTCTTCCGGGTACTCCGGTTTTCCCCCACTGCTAAAGACCCCTTTGGGCAAGCGAATTATTGAAATCAAATTAAAACCATATGTTAGTCCCGAAATGACCTAGTTTGTGTCGAGTGGACGTTAAACTCCATCTCTAGCTCTCCCTTTGTCTCTCTCTCTCTCTCTCTCTCTCTCTCTCTCTCTCTCCCATTTTCAAAATGACTATATCTGCCGATTTCCGGATTCCTCTCTCTGTAGCTTATCGACCATCACGGCATTATCACTTCTATGAACTTTTTTTATGAGATGTCATGTTCGTAAAGGAAGCGATGTTTTTGTTTTGAACTTCTAACATCAAGGCCAGGCTTGTCCTTTGTTAATAATGTTAGCCCTTTTCTAATTTCTTCCGCTAGCTATTCCGTATGATATAAAGAAAAACAATACTTGATCATCTCGTATGGTGTTCTGTTCAACGTCTTCATGCTGTCCTCGATAATTGTGCAGTCACTCGAAAGCCTTCGTTATCGACCATTCATTGACTCTAATGAAGCAGAATTCATCTTAGAATTGGTCTAACAATCGTATCATACTGATTCCTTTCCTAACTAAACTATATATTCAACTCAAATTTCAAGAAATTGAATTATAAGTAAAACAGCGAGTGAATTATAAAATATATAATAAGTGGCTTCTCTCTGGTATTACAAATTACTTTACTCAAATTATCCAGAGGCAGATATAGTGCTTACAGTCAGCCAGGGGCGGATCATGCCTTTTAAAGGCCCTAAGCACTCTTAAGGCTGGATTAATGGCGCCCATGTGGCTGCACATTTAAAGTGCTCTCAGAATTTGTTAATTTGTGACTAAACTGCTTGATTGTCATTCTTACCTTTTGGATATTGTGTGACATAAGGACACCAGGACCACTGTGGTGAAATAATATTACCTAAAAGTTTTGTAATTTGTCTGGAATTTGAAGAAACTTGTAACAATTTATGATTTTGATAAAATCTAAAGAAAACTTTGATGACACTAGTTCACTTTGTTAACTAGTTTCAAAGCTGTGTTGTTAAATCTACTCACTTCACTTTATTATCTCACACTATCTTGGTGGTGTTTAGTTCAGTATGATCACATACTCAGTAAAGCAACTCATGGATTTTAACCACTCACCTACTGTTCGAAAAATACCCTACTCTACATTTGATTACATTAAAGATATTGGAATCCTGAAAAGACTTCGAGGAAAACGCGCTGGAATCAATAAACAACCCAAGAGTAAAATTGTCTCAAAATGTCTTAAATTAGGCCTTTTAAATGCACAGTCTATTAGAAATAAAACAGCTTGCATATTGGATTGTATTCTTGAACACAAATTTGATATACTATTGATAACTGAAACATGGTTATCTCAAGTTGGTGATGAGGCTAAATGTGTTGAAATTACACCGCCTGGTTACACTTGTTTTCACTCTCCTCGACTCACTGGTAGAGGCGGGGGCATAGCTGTTGTTTTCAATGACAAGCTACAACTTAAACCTTTAAAATCAGCAAAAACTTTTTCTTCATTTGAACACTTAACAGTAACTATAAAATCAACACCACAGGCGTTAAAATTCGTTTGCATTTACAGACCACCCATTTCAGGTAGAAATTTTTGCACTGATGCAGACTTTATTGATGACTTCTCTGTGTTATGTGAAGATCCTTACCAGGACGATAACACCCTTATTGTCGGGGATTTTAACGTACATTTTGACTCTCCGAATAATGTTCTCACTAAACGTGTATGTGATCTTCTCAACATTTATGACCTTAAACAGTTAATTACTTTGCCGACACACCGCTCGGGACACACCCTTGATTGGGTTCTATGCCGAAATACTAATCTTGTACAAAACGTTGATGTTGTCAACAACCTGATCTCGGACCATTTTTTGGTATCTTTTGATGTTAGCTTTCCAGAAACTATGAAGCATGCAAAAACAATACAATATAGAAATTATAAATCCATAAATTTGGACAAATTCAATGATGACCTTAACAAGAGTTCACTTTTCAGTAAGTTAACAGGTGATGACGTTGATGATATGGTTGACTTATTTAACACAACCATTTCTGATCTCGTAGCAATACACGCCCCGATTCGCACAAAGACCGTTAGCCGTTCACTGAATACCCCATGGTACGATGAATCAGTACAAGGCATCAAACAAAAGCGTCGACAAGCTGAACGGAAATGGCATAAAACTGGACTGTCTGTGCATAAACAAATTTATATGCAAATTTGTAGAGAATTTCAGAAATGTGTTTCAAATGCCAAATCAAATTACTACATCACAAATATATCCAACTCTGCTTCTAATCCAAAGGTGTTGTACGCAACCCTAAACAAACTTCTGGGTACAGAAAACAAGGTGATTCTTCCTGATGGAGAAGATAGTACCATGGCTCAAGAGTTTGGCGATTATTTCATTGACAAAATATCAAAGATTCTTGATGGTCTTGGGTCTTCCTCTACTAGCTGTACTGAACAACCCATAGTTTCAACTCAGTTCATTGGTTTCCAACCTATTCAGCCAGAGCAGCTCAAGAAAATAATACTTCAGTCCAAACCTACATCTTGCTCACTAGATACCATACCCACGCATTTCCTGTTAAGTATTCTGGATACTATTTTGCCAGTTCTGACAAAGATTGTCAATAAAAGTCTTCTATCGGGAACGGTACCACTTAGCTTCAAAACGGCAGTCGTTAAGCCTTTAATCAAGAATTCATCTCGATTTTCCGGCGTGATTTCCCCTTGTCAGTGATGCAGAAGGAGGGCCTGACAAGGACAGCTGCCTAGTCGTTCGGATGGGACGAAAAACCGAGGTCCCGTGTACAAATTGGAGTACACGTAAAAGATCCCTTGGCAGTTGGAATTCGACATAAGAGTAGGCCGTAGCGCCGCTGCCCGGGCAAAATTTCCCTCATTGCACACTGTGGCGTATGCCCGTCTTCAATTAGCCCAGGTTAGGTGCTTAAGCGTAGGACGTTAAACCCCATTTCATTCATTCTTTAACCAAGAAGTCCTCGCTTGACCCACAACTGTTGAAAAACTACCGCCCTGTTTCTAATCTAACATTCCTCTCAAAGATTCTAGAGAAGGTTGTCAAGCAGCAACTTATTGTCTACCTAGACCAGTCCGGGCTCTTTGACGAGTTTCAGTCAGCCTATCGTCCTGCACACAGCACTGAAACAGCTTTGGTTTGTGTCATCGACGCTTTGAAATCCGCTGTCGATTCTGGAAGTATCAGTGTGCTAGCCCTTTTAGAGTTGTCGGCTGCTTTCGACACAATTGACCATAGCAACCTACTTGATCGACTGAAGACTCACTACGGAATATCTGGATCTTCTCTACAGTGGTTCAGCTCATATCTAACTAGTCGATATCAGTATGTTGACATTAATAACTCTTCATCAAAGCAAGTGCAACTATCCTGTGGGGTACCTCAAGGTTCAGTGTTGGGGCCCCTTTTATTTACACTGTATACAAAATCCCTTGGAAACCTCATCGATAGCTTTAACATTCAGCACCACTGTTATGCTGATGACACACAGCTGATCGATAAATTTGACCTCAATACCGTCAGCCAGCTCTCCACAATCGGAAATTTAGAAAATTGCCTAAACGGTATTAAGAACTGGATGACCACCAACATGCTAAAGCTTAACGACGACAAAACTGAGCTTCTCCTTATTGGACCTGATCACAGACTTAATACCTGCACTGTGAAATCTCTCAAAATAGGCAATTCAGATATACAGATATCAAATGTTGTGAAAAATCTTGGCGTGTTCTTAGATTCAAACCTCAGTTTTAACTCTCATATAAACAATATCTGCAAAATTTGCCATTTTCATCTTCGAAGAATAGGATCAATCCGTCATCTCATACCTGAAAGTGCAGCCGCTGCACTGGCTCGATCGTTCGTGCTGTCAAGAATTGACTATTGCAATGCCGTACTTTCTGGTGTAACTGATGAACAGCTTTCCAAGTTACAAAGGATCCAAAATCGTGCTGCACGAATTGTGACTAAAACTAGATCAAAATCCCACATCACTCCCATCTTAAATAACCTTCACTGGCTCCGAGTGCGCGAGAGAATTAACTTTAAAATTTTAACTCTAACATACAAAACATTAAATAAAACAGCACCAAGATATCTGCAGAGTCTCTTGAAAAACTACCAACCAAATAGGTCATTGAGATCCGAGAATAAACTATTATTAGAAGTACCAGTTTATAAGATGAAGAAATTTGGTTCAAGGACGTTTCAGTATAACGCATCAGTTCTGTGGAATTCTCTACCACTTTCCATTCGAAAATGTGAAACATTGTCTAATTTTAAGTCAAGTGTGAAAACCTGGCTGTTTAGGCACTATAATTAATTCATGTGAACACTTGCATGCGCCTAGAGCATCCCCAAGTGGGATGAACTGTTGCGCAATATAAATCTCGTTATTATTATTATTATTATTATTAAGTCTTAAAAGACTTTGGTGGGAGGGCGGCGTGGTCTTTTATGAAAATCCAATCCTTATTGGTGTATTTTTAGAGCATTTGCTGTCTTATTTGCTTCAGTGCAAATCAATTTCTATTTATATATTCAAATTTATATAGGCCTATTCTTAAAACGGTGTTTGTGTTTTATTTAGTACAACGAATTATTACAACTGGTAGATATTGATAATTAAAACACGCTGTTTTGTTTGACTTGTGTCTCACAAATTATATTATTACTCAGTTTACTCTCATCGTCCTCCTAGCCCTACTACCGGGCCTTAGCAAATCCATGATCAACACAGGCAAGAAATAAAATAAGAAACATTGACATTGTGGATAGGCTAGGATTAACCGTAGATTTAAACAGTACCTTCAAAATTGATCGTAAAACCGAACGTAAGACACCATTAACGACATCTAAACCTTTAACATTGGAGTGCCGTAAATTTGGATGATAGGGTCTACTACGGCACAAAAATAAATAATGCCGTGGCAGACATGCTTTGTGTAGTCTTTTATCATGGCTTTGTCGTTTGCCGTGGTAAATTTCGAGTGCCGAGTTTGTGTGCAGAGAAGGACGAATTCGAGGGGGTTTGATACGACTGGGCGGCTTTTTTCGATTTTTTCTTTGTGCTTGGTGGCAGAAAATAGTGCCGCCTGGCGTGGCTACGTCCCTGTTCCTTGCATGTGTAACAATTCCAATTGCTATTTGGCTGATATTTTCGGACATATTTGGGTCTGATGAGAAAAGGCACTTTCAGAAGTAAAAAAAGCACTTCCAGAAGTAAAAAAGGGCACTGTCGAAAATTAGGGGGGGGGGGTGCGCGACCCTTGCCCCCCCCCCCTTAAATCCGCCTTTGCTATATGTGTCATTAAAAATATAAAATTGAGGGTCAAGTTATGATTAATTTACATGATTTTATTTGGAAATAATTCTCATACCTACAAACATTTATAGAGAGGTTTAAGATGATACTTCAGAAAGAAAAATAAACAAAAATATATTTCGACCGGGCCACTATTGAGGTCTGAGTCGTCTGACCAACTCGAATTATTTCATTAAACACTGAGGCACCATTTAAAAATTCGGCTATAAAAATTTATGTGTTGCCCCCATCCCTTTGGTGCCCTAAGCAAATGCTTATTTTGCTTAAGGGTTAATCCAGCCCTGCAGTCAGCGTTATTCGTAATGACTGTGTTTACGAATAAAGCTTTTCTCGTAATCACTGTGTTTACGAATAAAACTTATCTCGTAATCACTGTGTTTACGAATAAAACTTATCTCGTAATCACTGTGTTTACGAATAAAACTTATCTCGTAATCACTGTGTTTACGAATAAAACTTATCTCGTAATCACTGTGTTTACGAACAAAACTTATCTCGTAATAATAATAATAATAATAATAATAATAACTTTATTTAATGAGGATAGTCCCCTTAGCACAGGTGTACTAATTTTCAGGGGGTTCCTCCTACACTACAATAATATACATAGATATATAGTAACATGCAAATACTAAACAAATATAGACCCCCCCCCCCCCCCCAAAAGCAAAAACACCAAGATAAAGTAATAGTCATTATGAAATACACAATCTACTGCTGCCCACCCCCTGCCCCTCACTCTACTCTACCCCCTTCCCCAAAACAATCACTGTGTTTACGAATAAAACTTATCTCGTAATCACTGTGTTTACGAATAAAACTTATCTCGTAATCACTGTGTTTACGAATAAAACTTATCTCGTAATCACTGTGTTTACGAATAAAGATTATCCGTTAACCACGTTGATCAGGAATAAAGATTACCCGGTGACCACAGTGTTTACCAATAAAGATCACCCCGTAACCACAGTGTTTCTAAACGCAAATGTCTGTAATAAAACTGCGTCTATTTGATATTTTTAAACAAGAATGCTATGAAAAGATCATTAAATCGTCAAACATCACGTCTACAAATATATTCTAGATAAGTTTACACTCCAGTTTTATCTAACTAGATCGATGAATAAGAAATATATAATAAAAATTGCACACTATTTATGGAATAACAATTACTATGGTTTATTTCACTGCGACGTTTCAACAAGATTTCACAAGTCGTTATCAAGGCCATATTCTTGTTATTGTATTTATTTGTGTTATATGCTTGATAACGACTTGTGAAATCTTGTTGAAACGTCGCAGTGAAATAAACCATAGTAATTGTTATTCCATAAATAGTGTGTTATTTGATTATGTTCCAATTACTAAATGCCTTTCAAAGAATAAGAAATATATAATAAAGGTTGCAGTTTTACTAAGATTACTGGTTTTCCATAGTGGTTTATTGACTTTAATTAGTTGTTATGGATTTGATGTATATAGTTTCATAAGCTCCTATTGCCCATATTGGAGATTGGCTTAATATATAACGGCTTCCCTATTATTATGATTAATTGACTGTTACTTGTTTTTGTATATAACCTTCTGTAAATTGAAAACGTTGAGAGAACCCTCAACGATACGTCGCTTTTATTAAAGGGACAATAACACTCTTGCTGGCTTGACAGGTTCAGAAAAAAAATTAGCCTTATTCTAACTACTAGATGTTTAAGTGTCCTACCTGTTGTGTAAATTATCCGTTACAACCTATCTTACTTGTCCAGAGGGTTCGAAAATATGTTTAAATCCAAGTTGTTTTTGAAAGTGCTTACGTAGGCTTTTCAAACCATGTTACGGCATGTAGTTGAATTTTTCCAATTTTTAAAATAAGGTGTGTTAAGATGAAATTTGTATCATTTTTTAATTGAAATGTTGTAAAATAGTACAAATTGTTGACCAAAATAAAGATTGGAACATATTATTCAGTTACAACAAGAGTGGTTTTTGGGGCTTTAAAATAGTAATTGTGATCCATATTAGTGTTTGTGTTTTTTCCTACGTCAATTGCCAAATGCCGCTCAAAAAAGACGAAATATATACGTGAAATAACACGAATAAGACTTTCTAGCCATAATTTAAATAACGAGAAAGGCAGGTATGTTAAGACCGTTAAGAAAGATAGATTGTTTTTGTGCAAAAAACTAGATTTCAAGGGCGAGTATTATTTTATTCTTATTTGTCTTAGATACGAAAACCCGAGAAAACAAAATTCTAAAGCAATATTATAGTAAAAACCCAACGGTTTTTAAATTAATACACTTTTTTGACACTAAGAAAACTACAGAATAAGAGAATCAACTGGGTCGGTTTCTATTTCGAGCAAATAAGAGAAAATCTGAACTTATCATTAAAATATAATCACCTCTTTAACGCTATTTTGTACGTTTTATAAACACATACCTTCCTTGTACATTCTTTTTATATTTTCACTGTATTTTCGTTTTGTATTTAACTCTATTTTATACATCTTATAAACACATACCCTTCTTATACATTCTTTTTATATTTTCACTGTATGTTCGTTACGTATTTAACTCTATTTTATACATTTTATAAACACATTCACTCCTTGTACATTCTTTTTATATTTTCACTGTTAGGTTCGTTTTGTATTTAACTCTATTTTATACATCTTATAAACTCATACCCGCCTCATACATTCTTTTTATATTTTCACTGTTAGGTTCGTTTTCTATGTTTTGTTGTATGTGTGTTTTACTCGATAGGTCTTTGACTTAATGGAAGAAAGAACTAGAACTAGATCATAGTGTTTGCCAATATAAATTACAAAGTCACATCTCAAACCATCTTCAATAGAAGGCTTGATCTCGCTTCAACAACGTACATCTTATCAAGCCCTTCACGCAATACCCTGCATATTTCGGCACTGTGTTTGATTGGGTACAAGCCCGGCTTGTGAGCCTATCAGATTTCTTGGTCGTCGCGAATACCAAGTCTCGCGCTTTCAAGCTAAAGTGTCTATCTGTGATAATTTAAATCGAAATGCAAGTTCAAGGTTCGTTCAATGTCATGTCAAGGTTTCCATAACACACCCTCTGATTGGATGCTACTGTTCACGTGTCTGTAGATAACAGAGATATAAATTCGGGAATTGTAAAGTAAACCAGCGACGGCCAGATAATGTAAAACTCGTAGTCGTTGCTTCAGGGACATGATCTCAAACTGGATTTATCTAAGCGAAAGTAGATTTGTCCACAAACTGTCGACTTTGGACATAAAACCAATCTTATCTCAACATTGGCCTTATCTACACTTATAAAATTTCTAACGTAGACAGATTTTGACCGGATCATATCAAAGCGGAAGTGGATTTGTCCCCAATCAGTCGACTGTTAATACATAAAACCAGTCATATCCAAACACCGACTTTATCTACACTCATAAAATTTCTAGTGTAGACAGATTTCGACCTTATAAAATTTATCACAGCATAATATTTATAAGTTGATAATAATAATTTATTCAATATGCAAAGCAAACGATCAATATACATATCAAATTTAAACCCATGCACCTTTAAAAAATTTGTCTTTTGGAAATTGTTTAAATATCAAAAGTTATTCCAGGTTTTTTTTTTGTCTTCTTCTTCGTCGTTGGGTGGCGCTCTTCTAAAAAGCCAAAGGCTCCGTCAATTCAATTCCGATCGTATTAAAAATTGGCATGCTTATTCTTTAAAGCCCCAATACCGCTCTTGTTGTAACTGAATAATATGTTCTTATCTTTATTCTGGTCAACAATTTGTACTATTGAACAATATTTCAATTTAAAAATGATACAAATTTCATCTTAACACACCTAATTTTAAAAATTGGAAAAATTCAACTACATGCCGTAACATGGTTTGAAAAGCCTTACGTAAACACTTTCAAATGCAACTTGGATTTAAACATATTTTCGAACCCTCTGGACAAGTTAGATAGGTTGTAATGGATACTTTACACAACATGTAGGACACTTAAACATCTTGTAGTTAGAATAAGGCTAATTTCTTTCTGGACCTGTCAAACCAACAAGAGTGTTATTGTCCCTTTAAACAATTCTGCATCCATTTGGTGAATTAGATTTTAGCATTTCACCCAACAACATGGTTAGTTACTGGTCCTATTAATTTATTATAAAAAGTGACGGGTTGGATTTCTCTCTTACAAAAGCTAAATGTGTCTGTATGCCCTACGTAATTTACTGACCGTCCAATTTCCTTAACAGCAGCTTGGCATACCCGCTCCTGCAAAATTTCCCAGATCCGCCCCCTGATTTTAACTGCACGGTGGATGTTCTTTAAAGTACCAATCCCGATAAAATTTTGCAGAATAAAACTGCTTAATTCTGTGTTAAAATCCCCTTTCTTAGGGCCGAGCAACTAAAACAATATATGTGATACGTTTTAAAACAACTTAAATCTGTCAGTCTTCATTTGGCAATGGAGACTAGTACCCAAAGCTGTATTATGCGGTGTCTGGATAAAACATGACTTTTATCTTATAAAAAATTATGTGTAGGTGAAATTTACCATTTGTTATCAAGTACAGCACATGGGCCCATCGTTGTATAGACCTCTAAAGGAACGGGAATCGATTATCAGGTCACCCAACGAAAGGGTTACGTGTCCGGATAAGCAGTTTTGACGTTTACTTCCATGCGACTCAATATTTTAAACTGCAATTTTGAGACAACTTAATACGCCCGCACTCTATATTTTGGCGCCCATATTTCATACATACTCAGACTTTTATTAAAGGGGTTACGTGTCCGGATAAGCAGTTTTGACATTTACTTCCATACGACTCAATATTTTAAGCTGGAATTTTGAGACAACTAAATTACGCCCCACTCTATTTTATACATACCCAGTATTTTATTTTTGAGGCTCTGTTCGAATCGGGATAGTCCCTTTAATTGATCCATAAGAAGAAAGAAGGATTGGGTAGGATATAATGAAGATGGTCCCTAATCTATAATAGTTAGTGTAGGTAGGCCAGTGTCTATTATAAGAGGATATATATATGTTTCTACTAATATAATTCATCGTGTTGTACTAATGATAATATATACATTCGTGGGTAATGGAGACAAGATCGATTTCAAGAACACAAATAGAAATGTCAAGAATCATGATGGAGAAATCCATTTGTGATTGTTAAGCAGAGTATATGTTAACCCCGGCATCCATTAATTGCCATTATACAAGACGGAAGACGAGCTTTCTAATATTTGTATTTATTACCTAGATCGATCCCGTCCCACATGTCTTTTGGTCCTGTAATTAAAATAATGGCTCACCATTAGAAATTAATCATTACTTTTCCGTAGTGATTACGATTATATACGTAATTTATTTTATTCTTGGAGAAGATATATTTCTGTGGGGGTTGGATGACCGAATAGTGCATCTCACATGCTTTATTCTTGGATGGCTGAATGGTTAGCGTGTGCGTGCTGTATCATAAAGCCGGTCATTGAGTCAACTGGCGTGGTTTCGAATCCCCGGTTGTAGGTGACAAGGAGTAGGGTCGCCTGTCCAACCTCGTGGGTTTTCTCCGGTCCTCCAGTTTCCTCCCACTGCTAAAGACCCCTACGCGCAAGCCAATTATTGAAATAAAATTAAACCATATGTTAGTCCCGAAATAACCTTGCTTGTGTCGAATGGACGTTAAACTCCATTTCTCTCAGTGGCGTATTCAAGAACGAGGGTGGCCGGAAATGTCAATAACTAACATAACTCCGCGTCCTGAAGTCAGATGGGGTGGGCGTCTATTGCTTGTTTCCGAGTCAAGTTTCAAGCAATATTCTGGCAGAGAGACTCGACACAAACTAGGCCATTTCGATTCTAACACATGGTTCAATTTTATTTTAATATTTTGCTTCTTGCGCGTAGGGGTCCTTAAAAGTGAGAGGACACGCGAGGGCTCGGAGAAAACCCACGAGGTTGGACAGGCGACCCTACTCCTTGTCACTACGCCGTTATTTGATGTCTTTTGCCAAATAAAAAATAAACACCCACATAAATCTAAACCCATCGACAAACAGAACAGAGGCGAATAATAGCCTTGTTTGGACAGTCTCGAGAATTCGTCCAGATAATCCTGATGGGACACACGGTTAAACTACCGGTGCCATTATATGTAGAAAAGGTAAAAGATCGCTCAACAACCGGAAGCATTCCATATCAGTCCGAACATAAAAGCTCCAGTTATAGATTGAGCTAGACGAATATCAATTCAAAGCATTTTATTAGAAACAGACTTCCTTCATCTTTTTTTTTATAGTGATTGGTTAATTTACGTTCAAAATAAAGAGAGAGAGAGAAATGGGGTTTAACGCCAACTCGACACAAACTAGGTAATTTCGGGACTAACTTATGTTTTTTAAAATTCTATTTCAATAATTAGCAATGGAGCTAGGAAACCGGAGAACCCAGAGAAAACCAGCGAGGTTGGACAGGCGCCCTTCTTGCCATGTACAACCGGAGATTCGGAACCACACCAGTTGACTCAATGACAGGCTTTATGATACAGCGCGCACAGGCTAATTATTCAGCCATCCAACGCCCAGTCCAAAATAATGCATCGTACTGTTTGTTCTTTTTTCACCCATCGTAACTCGAATAGTTAGTGCAGGGGGACTGCGCCACATATGATTTACATAAAGGAAAAAATGACGATGAAATGAGGATGATAAATGTGGTGAGCGAACAACCATTAGTCTGCTATTTATGGGCCCTGTCTGAGAATCCATTTCGGGATTTCTCATACATCGTTCGCAACACATTTAACACAGATGTCAACCAAGCGCGTTCAAGAAACACATAAAAGTTGGGGGTTGTCGATGCACGATACTGGATCGTGTTTATCTGAGAAATATCTTTCCGTGTTTATACCCACAACTCTAACCCTAACCCTTTAGAATAGTTTTAGCCACCCACCTGTACGTTTGACATGCAATTTATAAACCGAACCCGAACCCTAACCCAAGGAAAGATATTTCTCAGATAAACAAGTTCTAGTATGGTGCCTTGTGGATACATTTTTTCTGCGGTGGCTGCTAAGGGACATGAAAAATAATATAATTTGTCAATTTTAATATAATTTGTTTTTTTTATAATTTTCACCCGAGTCAATTTTAATTTCAACCCAAGTCATTTGTAATTTTAATATTTTTTTTTTATAATTTTCACCCCAGTCGATTTTAATTTCCACCCAAGTAAATTTTGATTTTCATCCAAGTCAATTATAATTTAATTTTAATTCTGTAAAATTTTCACCCAGCGTGCGATGTCATCTCAATTAGCCTCAATTCCAAAACGCTAATTTTCGTCCGCCATTGGGAAAATAAACGCCACGACATGAAAGTTCAACTGTCAAGAGTTATTCTACATGCTCACCAATCTGATCTGTACTAGGGCACACTAGTGGCCTCGGTATTGATATCAGCATGCATTCATCAAAGACAACGCTACCGAACATCCCGACATAGAATTGAGCGTAGTTTGTTGGAAAGAGATAAAAAAAAAACCCAACTTGGCCTAAATGCACTAATGATTGATGGGTCACACCACAGGAATCTGACCTTCTTTCCGTTTATATAATAATAAACAAGAACAGGAATGCAACGCCTTTTGTAGGCTCGATTTAACCCCAGGCCCGTAGCTAAGGGGGCGGGGGCTGGGGGGCAAAGCCGCCCCTGGAAATAAATTTGCCCCCCCCCCTGACAAAAAGTTTTCGACCATATGGCCGGGGGAAGTGCCCCCCCCCCCCCCCTAGACCCCCTATCAGCCGGGCTACCCCCCTCCGCCAGCAACCTGCTCTCGCTTCGGCTGTTTTTTTCCCAAACAATTCGTAATATATTGTCAGCCAATCAAATCTCTGTCGATTCACTCAGTTTTTTTTTTCTTCGATCCAGTCGTTTTGATTTGCATAAAACTCTCACAAAACGATATCATAGCCACTGGTTTCCTCGACTCCATGCGCTGACGTCACACAATACATCGAACACAAATTGGCACATATCCGGCTAGCGATCTATTCGACCCATCTAGCTGGCAACCTGTTCGTTGGATACGGAATGCAAAATAAATATTCTACTTTCATTGGATTTTATTAGTTTGGGCTACTGTTTTTCGTCCCATCCTAACGACTGGACAGCTGTCCTTGTCAGTCCTGTTACACTGGCAAGGGGGAACCACCTCACGGTCCTCTTGTTGTTACAATATATTACTTTAACGGGCCAATCCCGATAATTATTTCTGTCAACTTCTTTTTACACATTTTAATTGCAGAGTATTTTGTACCCTGACAACCCACAATGTTCCCAAAACCGCCTAACCATTTGAGCAACAAATAACAACTGCTCCCTGACCTAAGCTATAGCATACAATAATACAGCAAATCCTGTCGGGTTGACATTTAGTGATTCTCTGACAATATTGCCCAGTCCCTGTCTCATGGGCGATTTTCGCGTAATCTAGTATTTTTCTAGTAAGATTGGGTGTCTATACTTTTTTATAAATACCAAATTTGCCATACTTTTATTGGAAATAACCAGCCGATAAATACTTTGCTGGGAACCCATCTTTAAAAGGATTTGGTTGGGGGTTTAGCCAAACCAAAGTCTCGTCGAGCGTATCGGGGACAGCATATTTGGCGACACTTTCAAGCGATTATATAGAGAAGACAAAGTCGACTAGAAATGGCATTCGTTGCATTTAACGAGTTTGTTGTACTTTAAACGAGTTTGTTACATTCTTTGTTGCACTTTTGTTGTTTTAATGTATCAAATACATCAATAAGAAACTATGTGCAAAGTTTTGTGTTTCTGTATCAAAGATATTTCTCATAAACAGTGATTGAAAGTTGAGTCAATTCTTAACTTAAGTCTGAGTATGCTTTGTGAATGCGTTGGCCGGGAACGTTCATCGCGAATTTCAGACGTTGTCCCGCCTTGCATAACTATTTGATAATTCTCAAAATATACATTATGCAAGATCTAAATCAGCATATTGTAATTCTTTTATTTACGCTTCAGATGCTATAGAATTTATTAATTAGACCTTTATTTACACGACAAGCTTAACTGCAACTACTTAGATCCTCGGATGGCTTCGGGGATGGGGGGGGGGGGTAGGGTTTACCGTACACTCGACACAAACTCATTTCGGGACTAACATATGGTTGAAATTTATATCAATCATTTGCTTGCGCGTAGGGGTATTTAGCAGTGGGGGGAAACCGGAGGACCCGGAGAGCTGGACAGGCGACCCTACCCCTTGTCGCGTACAACCGAGGATTCGAAACCACGCCAGTTGACTCAATGACAGGCTTTATGATACAGCGCGCAAGTGCTAACCATTCGGTCATTTATCCACCACCTCCCTCCCTTGGGATATTAAAGGCCAAAGAACCCTAACTCTAACCACCAAGCACACATACAAGTACATGCTCTCACTGAGCATAGGGGGGGGAGGGTGATGACCGACAAGCTCAAATTTAACTCTTTAGATCCTCTTATACAGCTTAAATTTAAACAGTCGCCCATTTAAAATTAAATCATTAAATGGCGGACGAAATTTACGTTTATCGTGAGTCACTGACGGAAATTTCCAATATCAGCAAGAATGGCCAATTCTTTATTAAAGATACATTGCTATAATAATTCAAAAATACATGATAAAAAAAGAGAATATTGAAAATTTCAGTCAAATTACTTCATTCTGAGCCAAACTATCACTGTTTGTAGTTTTGACAAGATGTTTGCATATAATGTTAACCAGGGCACTGACGGGTATATTCGCGACTTAGCCTAGCTTTCCCATTTTTAAATTAAATTTTTAAATGGCTAACCGTTCTAATCTATTTAAAATATCGAGTATCCGATGCCATCGAGAGTTGATTATGGTCTTGTTTCTTTACTAAATGTCTAATCAATATACCATAGAACATTTCAGGCCTAAAGAAAGACCTGCAATAGTCAGTTTTAGCTCTTACATAATGCATGTTTAAACTCTTAAAGTGGGAATTTCATATTTTCTAAGAAAGTCAAAACATAATTATTTCCGTCTTTTGCTAAATAGATTGTCAACTCACTATTAAACGATCATATGCATTATTTCCCACACTTAAAATTCATCGAGACCGGAAACAATAACATAATTACCTCCCCTGTTTTCCTATACCCCCCCCCCCCCCCGTGTAAAGCTATCTTCAAACGTTTGAATTTGAAGTTGAAAATGATATTTTTGCCAATTTCTCAATTCGAAATAGAGAATTATAGGATTATGCTTTAACAAGGTAGGACTGTTTATAGATACCATCTATTTTAAGGCTTTATTTAATAATAATAATAATAATAATAATCACGTCATTTTACAAGGGTAGCTTAATACCTTTTAACTTAAAAATATGAAATTGTACCTTTAACTAATGCATCTTTGATTCCCTTGCGTGGTAATTGTTGACTTTAAATATATCACTGATTTATTCATTTTATCGCATGGCCTTAAATGGTGCTTCTCAACTCATTTCTGTCTTCGATCAACCTCACAGTCTGCCGTATTTCCTGTGATCAGTTGATGGCCTCTGGCACCATGTTGATTAAATATCAACTGTACAACACCAAATAAAACAGAATAAATGAAATAAATTAGGGTTTAATGTCGTAACTGGGCTAATGGAAACGGTAAACAGAATAAGGAAATTAAAATCATTCGGTGCCCGTGTTTATTTGTTCATACCAATTAACATTAGAGAGCCAGGGAGATGGAGGGGGGAGTCTGTGGCGTGTCATTGATCCTACGTGACACTTTGATCCAAGAGAGAGAGAGAGAGGGAGAGAGAGAGAGAGAGAGAGAGAGAGAGCAATGGGGTTTAACGTCCACTCGTCTCAAATTAAGGCATTTCGGGACTGACTTATGGTTTAACTTTATTTCAGTGGGAGGAAACCGAGGGACCCGGAGACAACCAACGAGGTTGGACAGGCGACCTGACAGACGTAATTAAAGCGACAGTGGCAATGTTGTCTCTGGATGACATTTCGCATGAATTAAACCCTTCATGTGCCTGTATAACGATTTTCCGGCTTGGTGCTTTGTTGTCAGTGATGCAACGTATAGTCGTTAATATGGGGACGAGGAAACGAGGTTCCGTGTACACATTGGAATGTATGTAAAAGATCCTTGACAGTTGGAATTCGAGTAGGCTATAGCGCCACTGCCCGGGCAAATTTCCCTCATACCACACTTTATGACGTATGCCCGTCTTCATTAACCCAATCAGGAATAACAGTAGGACGTTAAACCCCATTTAATTAGATCTTACCAGAAAAGTTACTGTATTCATTGACATAATTATAGTCAATTGGACAGGAGCTACCCCAGTTTGCTAGAGCGAGAGAGAGAGAGAAATGGGGTTTAACGTCCACTCGACACAAACTAGGTCATTTCGGGACTAACAGATGGTTTTCAATTTTATTCCAATAGTTCGCTTGCGCGTTGGGGTCTTAAGGAGTGGGAGGAAACCGGAGGACCCGGAGAAAACCCACATTAAACCGGGGATTCGATACCACGCCAGTTGACTCAATGACAATGAAAGGCTTTATGATACAGCACGCACTTGCTACCCATTCTGCCATCCAGCCCCCTCAGTTTGTTAGAAGCCCAAACCATATAAAAGACGCTGTCTAGATCACTTCCCCGCCTTCTATTGTCATCTTTAAAAAATCAGATACGGTTCGTGTTCAAAAGGCTTCATTTGAATTTAGTCGACAACATGAATACTGTCTGGCATATTGTAGCGTGTTGGTTCCTTTTCCTTATACAGGGTTCCCCGGTCGGGTTTCAAACCAGACAAGAATTGGTTTATCGTGCTAATTTTTTTTAAATCATCCTTCAACAACATAACAGCTCATTATAAGTATTATTATAATTTTCAACCTTGGCTAAGATGAGATATTATAATTGGAGGGTCTAGGGCACAAGTGATCTATACTACCTACCGTTTTAGCTGGTAGTTAGATCACTTGTGCTCTAGACCCTCCAATTTTTAACCTTGACAAAGATGAGATAACACAACACTACAAATAAACAGAGAGAGAAATGGGGTTTAACGTCAACTCGACACAAGTCATTTCGGGACTAACATATAATTTATTTTTATTCCAATAATTTGCCTGCGCGTAGGGGTCTTTTCTTTAGCAGTGGGAGGAAACCGGAAGAAACCCACGAGGTTGAACAGTCGAACCTACTTGCCACGTACAACTGGGAATTCGAAACCACGCCAACTGACTCAATGACAGGCTTTATGATACAGCGCGCACGTGCTAACCATTCGCCCCCCCCCCCCTGTAGCTTGTACACCATAACTATGTCATCTTTAATTGGAAAATAATATTCGTATTATGTTTCCGGGAAACGTTTAACCTAGAAAATTCCACGTTTTATATCCTGCAATTCGTCTGAATAATTCATCGCATGAACTTGTTATTTATAAGCTGATGTCTGCAGGCGCCGAAATTAAATCACAATGTGATCCTACATCATTATAGAAATGATTTCTTGCATACCGATAGTTCATTGGTCTATCACGCTATTTTACCGAGTTTTCGCCTAATAGATTGGATGCAGCTATGGCGGGTGTGGCGCGCCAGGCAGGGTAAGCTTACTCTTTCTAGGACACCTGTTACCATTGTTCGTCGTGTATTTTGTACACGGTGAACAGTCCATATGCTGATTACACTATTTTGCGATTTTACACATTTTTGCCTATACCGTTTTTAGGACTTCGAAATTTGTCTAATGGTTTGGATTGTTCGTACTTGGTTTTATTTTATTTTATTCTCCCTTTAAAAAGCTTAATTTGTATGTATGCCTATGTAATATAGAGACGATGGTGACAGATAACCTTAACAGGAATCTGGCAAACCCCCTTTTGCAAAAATTCTGGACCTGTCCCTGGTCTGTGTCACACGTCACACATGATTTAAACACAAAACACTCAGATTCTTAATCAAATTTACGGCGCCGAGGTGACTAAGTGGGTAAGACGTTGCCCCCGCTAACCAGAAGGTCCGGTATTCAATCTCTGAGTTGCCCGAAAACGTTCATCGGTACGAAGTCCCGTGTACACATCGACGTGTACGTAAAAGATCCCTTGGCCGTTGGAATTCGATATAAGAGTAGGCCGTAGTGCCGCTATCCGGTCAATTTCCCTCATAGCACACTGCATGACGTTTGAACGTCTTCATTAGCCCGGTTGGAATTCAATATACGAGTAATTCGTAGCGCCGCTGCTCGAACACAATGTCCATGATAGCATGTCTTCATTATTCTAATCCGAGCGAGACACGATATTGGTGGACAATCTCTGGCATATGAATAGATGTAGCTCAGTTGAGGGATTATAAGATGACCCAAACTGAGCAAGGATAGATAAATGCCCTCGCATCGTCACTAGAAGACTTGATCTCCCTTTAACTCTTATCAAACCCTTCACGTACTACCACGGGCACCTGTAGTAAGGAAAGTATTTATAAAATAACATCAAGCTATGACTAATATATATATGTCTGAAGTCAGTTACGTTCATGTTCTTAAGGGGGATTATAAAATAACTGGTCTGATTCCGATTTCTATCTCAGGGGCAAACAACTCGTCTGAAACCGATTCTCTTTCAGTTAATTATACCAAGGTGTGAAACGGGTTGGATTAAAATAATTGGAATCAAAGTTCACTAATCTAGAATCCGTCAACCAGTGGCAATACTTATTAACTTTGGCTAGGTAGACAATCAAGTCTACGATGACGTTTAATAATTGTCCACGTGAAACTAACCTAAAAAACTATAAACAGATTCAGTGTAGGCCTAATAGTGAACTATACAGACAGTCCTTCTTTCCAAGGACCATTAAAGACTGGAACCAACTTCCAGACAAAGCAGTCCTAGCCACATCGGCGGAGGCTTTCATCTCGTATATACGAAAATAAACAGCGCATGTGCACCACCCTCCCCCGGCATAATAGTGAGTTTTTAGTGTGTCTGGGTTATAATACAGATACAGATACCGAAAACTTATTCTTACTCTGTGCCCTCTCTTAATATCCCGCATCTTCAATACAAGGCTCAATCTCGCTTTAACAACGTAGGCCTACATCTTATCAAGCCCTTCACGTCATACCCCGAATATTTCGGCAATAAGTTTGATTGGGTATAATCTCAGATTCTGAGCCTATCAGATTCATTGGTCGTCGCGAATACTAAAATGTCTACCTGGGACAATCGAGTTGCAAAATTCAGGATTCGTCCAATGCCAAGGTTT